>CAJNOL010000001.1:244296-408609 GCA_905250125.1 Rotaria sordida
TCATTGTTGATGCTGCGGTCATTGTTGATGGTGCGACTGTTGTTGATGCTGTGGTCATTGTTGATTCTAGGGCAGTATCATTCTGTTGCGAAGATATATTTATCAGTAAGATAAGTATAAACAAAGAAGTCAGTAAAGACAGTTTTTTCTGCACCGTTTGCATACTGTTGTCGTTCTCAATAATGAAGCCAAAATACCATCTACACATGTATACCTTTTATATTTATACAAGCTCCTCAGCACTTTATTCCGTTCTCTTAATTCAAAATAAGCGGGGGTGTGGAATATTTACACAGAATATCCGTTAGTGGCCATCGTCATTTAATGACGCGTGTTCAGTGATGCATTCTTGAAAATAAGTAACAACATACTTTTCAACATGACAAGCATAAAATCTTATTTCAATATTATACCATTTTCCTCCTCTTCGTTGAATATCCAATCAATCGAACAAAATACTACTATGAATAATCTGTCATCATATTAGATTCAAGAAAAACAAAAAAAAATGAATATTTAAAACTATTGATGTTGTAAAAACTAAAGATCATTGTATTTTACGGATTTACTTTCATTTGTTGACTAAACACAAGTCAACCAAAAAACATTATTTTGATTGTTTTCAAAAATACCGTGATGTTTTCACAGAGCATATATGCAAAACTTCATTGCACATAAAGCAAAAAACAAAAAAATCTATTTATCTATGATAGGAATATACCTGAAAATAGTTATCTAGTAAGTTGCAGAAAAAAAACACATACTATCACTTTTAGTTATTCGTTCAAAATCATTTAACTCACTCCAATCAGGAAATCAGAGATGAGATTAGGTTTCAGTCAAAACAAATGATACTCTACTTTCATTACACTGTCAATAATACTCTAGCAGCTAACGCTTACAATGTCAGATATTTTTTCAGCATGACAAACCGATCCAACAATAAGTACAACGCTTCACAATTTTTAGGTTTTTACCATCATACAGAAAAAAACCTATCATAACAAAAAAGATTATTCACTTCCGAGGTAAAAATCAATTTCGGTCTATTCAACATCGACCAACCATTATAAAGAAATCCTACCAAAAGTAAAACATATAATTTCTATTTACTGGTGCGCTTTAGGCTTTCAGAATTATATGCACTTTATCCATTCATGTTTGCAGAGAATAAATGAGACAGAAAAAAAGTGAAGTCAGTTGAAATACTTAAGTCATACCAAAAGTAACTATTCGAGCAGATAAAGTACGATTACATCGAGTTATAAAACTCTTTATCCAAGCAACTTTAATAGCTAGTAGTAATGCCAACGTAAGCACAGTCAATGTATTTCGAAGACATTTAAGTAACTATTTTGATCGATTCATTTCTGTTCCAAATGGCAAACTAAAGAGTTATACTAAATACATGAATTAGTAATAGGTGATTAGTTCTAGTAATATCATGCAATAATTGCAATAAATCCTTCGAACTAGAAAGACTTGAAGAGAAGAATCTCGATCAGTGTTAGTTAGATGTAGTATATTAATCTTTGCACAATGTGTCATGTATTTTCTTATAACAATTAATTAAATACTATTTAAAAAGAAACACAACAACAAAAAAAAAATACGCAAAACTTCCAATCACTGAAACTATACACATAATTTCTTTGAACTACCTATCAATGTAACATAAAAGTGAAGGCCATCGACTACCATTCACAGCATCGATAATCATGATGACAATGCATCGAACGATACATGCATTCAATGAAAGATTTTTTCACTATCTCATAACACACTCCATCATACTTATTTGATACCTACTGTGTTCTACAGGCAAAGTGCTAAATAGTTTTGCATGTATCGGCTTTGAATGACAAACTTAATCAATCTGATGTCCGCAAATCACTTCATTAAGTGATGTAAGCAGAATGATAAGCTTTTGAATCAAAGATGATTCGAAAAATATTTTTAACAAATGAATTAAAACAAATTTATCGTATGTGAGTAACTAGAGCTACTAGTTAAAAAATCTCTAAGAGCCAAATCTTATGGAGTTTTAACAGCAAAAATCATTATTTTCAATGTGTACTAAGTACTAGTTTTCATTTTTCAGAATTTTCAATTCAGCATCATACATCGTTATCTGGGATGTTCAATAGTATTAAATCTCATTTTAGGTAAAAAACGTTACATGTGTGTAGTTGATGATATTTCGAACTGTTATTTCCAGCGAGTATGTTTCGTATCTATTAATAAAAAGGAAGTAGATAAATCTATTTTCTAATAACCACAATGTTGCAGAGATAGGAAGAAAAGGATGTGTTGAAAGTATCTCGAAGCAACTTATCGTCTTAAATATTGGAGACGTGAAGTTTAGTAGTTGGTATTGTATTCGTTGTATTTCATACAATGTATATCTGTGTAAATAAAAATGAGGTATCATTCGAAACAAACGTCAAACTAAATACAGATACCAGTCTCTAAAAAGTTATAAATAGATGCGTTTCAGTGTGTTTATACTGAAAATTAGGTTTCGTATTCTTTATACAGAGTCCATACTTGACAAATATTCATTACAGTGATGTTTTCCACATTTACGATTGAAAATACTTTTCAATTTGCAGTCAGAAAAAACTACTCTCTATTCGTTGACATGAGTCAAACATGTTTAATACTATGAATTTTTCTGCTATTTTACTTGTCCTAGCATACTGGTTTTTCTATGACGTATTTTCTTTTATTATCTATTAATAATTCTGAAACCATTATAGCCGACTGCCTTCTCTCGGTAAGATCCCTAAAATAAATTATAGTTTTATTTTTTGCAAACATAAGTTTACATACAACTATCATGCATAAAAATCGACTATGAACTAAAATATGTTGCATGATAAGTGCATACTTGCTTTCGATCCTATATTCTATTTATACTGATCTCACATTCAAAAACTACCTTTCTTGCTTTTCAACAACGATTTACTGCTTGCTCTTCTCTGTAAAAACCAACCTACACCAAACAAAAGATCATTAGTGTAATTCATTACTCGATGAAATGAACCTGAAAGACAGTTTCACTGTATTTCTAGAATACAATATTTTCCATTGTAGGACCATTCAGATACGCTGCTTTAAAGACATCAGATTACGATATGACATGACTATTATGAAAGAACAGATATTTCTAGAAGATATCTCTAATTCATAGAAATCAATCCTTTAGAATCCACCAAGATATGCATAACTAATATTTCTATTATATTCTTCTAACTACAAGAGCTTGTAAAAGAAAATACTGTCTATCCACTATTCTCAAACATTCTTCTATAATTTAACTATTTCATGCAAATATGGAGACATTTGATATAACTCTTGCTTGTTGTATATTCGGATACCATTACATAGAAGATTCATCAGATTAATATTTGAAGAGAAACAAAAATCAATTCTCTTCAAAAGCTTTCGTGTTTGGACTCAGAATTGTGTGCATAGAACTTTTCAGCTTAAAACGATATCATTCTGACGATACAGAAGTATTTATCTCCATAGTACAATGTACACTACTTTTATTAACAATCATATAATGTGTGAAGACTTCAATTCTAGCTTCGAACACTTCGTAATGTATTCGTTAAAAATAATTGACTCTTTAATGGATATGATATTGAATAATATAAATAATGTAGAAGATTAAGATGGTTTGTAAATGTTAAAACAAAGCTTTCTGTGAAAGATTTGGATATTGATAACTATGTATAGATGAGACAAGTTTGTACTATAATTCATATGATTATTGCCATAACTGAAAGAAGAAATAACGTTTACCAATGATTTATATTTAATATGTAGGAGATGTTGAAATTCAACTAACTTTTAATCACTGTTGACAGACCTCTTGGTTGGCTTGTTGTCATATTGATGAATGTGTTTGCGACTCTTGTTGATATATTAATATTTTTTGTCGTTGTCGTAGAATTAATGTGTTTTTCCTGATGTTGTGGATATATTTGCTTTGATTGGTGTCTACTATGGCTGTGTTTGTCAATAAGTGTGTGTAAACCGTAGCAGTTTAGGTTATTGCGTTTACATAGATCGTGCCTGTCGTTATTTTCGTATTTGTGCTTATTATTGTAGGATCTTTTCAATAAGAGATGTTTTTGAAAGAAATAAGTAACACTGATAAAAGTAATAAAGATAAATTTTTATGCATTACTAACATACTACCATTTATCGGTATTTTAAAATCAAAAGATAAAACTTGCCAATATAAAAACTGTCCAAAGCAATTTATTCCGTTCATTAATTTCAAGATTAAATGAAGAGAAAGAGAAATCGTTGCAATATATTTTCATTCGATTACGTTCGATTTGTGTATGATTAATATGCAATTTACTATACATCATTGAAAATATTTGATAACATATTTATACATCTAAATCAACTGATCACTTACAAAGCGTCTTACGCGTTTCATGCGCCATACATCTTAATTCATTATTACAAAATGTTCTAGAAGTTCACTTGAAAAATGAAATATGCATAGGTTATAAATGAATTAAACGATTTTTATCGGTTTTTTTTTAATTAAATGATTTTATGTTCCTGAAAATTTTATTCAATATATTTGGCAAGATGTTCCAGAATTATAAAAGAAAAAAGTTAACGAAATTTAGAATATTTGGAAGAATGAATTGTAATCAGATGTTTGAGCTGTTGTAATCATTTGTTAAATTTCATCGAATACAATGTACTTGCCTATAGCTATATATCTTTCACTAAAAAAAGATACAAAGGATAATTTATTTTTCAACTACACGAAAACCAATCACGGCATCGACTTGAAATTTTGTAAAAATTTTTATATCGATTCTAAACAATAATAACAACTGATAGAGTGTGATCTTTCGAATAAATTGGCATTTTCTTTAAATAATCTGATCATTAAATATAAGTTAATACCTAGCAGATGTTTATTAAAGATTTACTTAAATTTAAAAAATAAGAATCGATACTAGAACTAAATGTTTTCAAAAGAATGAATTTATCTACTAAGACTTATGAAAATTGTATGGAATATTTGTTCTAAGCAAATCCATATGAAATAATATTTTATAGAACTTAGAATTTTTTTATAAAAAAAGAAACGTAAAACACTTGAACTACTTAAATATTATTTCCATTTTTTTCCAGGATAGTTTTCGATAAATCTTATCATTTTCATAGAAATTCACGAATACTTTTTGTACTTTATTGTACTTGTATAGCTTCAATTTCTTCATGTATATGAGTAGAATCAATCATTTCAATTTTGTTATTGTTCTTAAATCAGATGTAATTTAATAGGAAGTAATCTTTGATGAATATATCGATCTCGTACAAAAATAGAAGGCCAAAAAATATATAAAGAGCAAAAAATTTTAATACTTCATTCGTAGTGTTGATCGTTTTTATTTGCCAAACTCACTTTAATCAGACATTGAAACCAATTCTTCGAAAAGAAATAAAAGCATCATTCACTATCATCCATTAATAGATGAATAGTTCGTAAAAAATATTAACTATAATGTTTCTTCTGAATAAATAACATCTGTATTTTGTACTTTGATTTTGATGTTCTATCGACTAGTGTGACAGAACTGAATAATCACAGTACTTTTATTACTTTTGTAATGATGACATCGATGTATTTGTATTAAGAGTGAAATTAGCCTTGAGGAAATATTTAAATAGTAGAAACTAATAGATGCATCTGACTGGTTCATGATTAACGGATGACCGAAAAGTTTTCGGACAAAATGTTGAAAGCTGAAACATATATATAAAAGCTATCGAAACACTTTGTTTTTTACTGATTATATAGCTTGTCTCTCCCTCTACCTTTACTATTAATTTGAGATTTTTCGATTGACCCATTGTTGCCAAAATGATTGATCTTCACAAATGTATTTTTTCTATTTTTGGACAAAAAAAAAATAATGAGGATTCATAATAAATGTTTGCTCTTTGCATCTGATATTGTTATGCCTAAATACGTTTTATTAGAAAAACAGATTATACTAGAAAATGCAGGGTGAAAAGCTCTACAATGTGCAAAGTAACGCTTATTTTAATTATATGCTTTTTGTTTTCAAAAAATCCAAAATTCCATGCAATCAATTTTCGACTTTAAGAAGAACATCATTTTTTGCTACACGAGTTATTTCTTTTCGTAGCGTCGAAAATTGATTACATAGAATTTCGCTTTTTTGAAAAGAAAAAAATACACAATTGAAATAAGCTTTACTTTGTAGATTGTAAAGCTTTTCACGCTGCATCTTGTAGTATATTCTATTTTTTTTTAATAGAATGTACTAGTGACAAAAATATGAAATAGAAACAAGAAATTACTCGCATAGGAAAAATAATCTTTTTGCAACGTCGAAAACTAATTGCACAGAATTTTGCGTTTTCTGAAAACAAAAAGCACACAATCAAAATAAGCGTTACTTTGCACATTGTAGAGCTTTTCACTCTGCATCTTCTAGTATAATCTGTTTTTCTAATAAAACGTATTTAGTCATAACAATATCAGATGCAAAGAGCAAACATTTATTATGAGTCCTCATTATTATTTTTTTGTCCAAAAATAGAAAAAATACATTTATGAAGATCAATCATTTTGACAACAATGAGTCAATCAAAAAACCTCAAATTAATAATATAGGTAGAGGGAGAGACAAGCTATATAATCAGTAAAAAACAAAGTGTTTCGATAGCTTTTATGCATATGTTTCAGCTTTCAACATTTTGTCCGAAAACTTTTCGATCACTCGTTATACTTTACTAAAAAGAGTTTCTACACATTTTTCTTTACGTACCTCATGGAATGTCGTTGTTTTTTGTAGGAGTTAAGCTTCTGTTAGTTGTTGACAAGCAAAACAGTTTCGTTTTCAACACCAGTTATATTATTTATTAGTTTATAATAAAGTAAGTCTAAAGGACATATTTTACGTCCCACATTAATCTTATAGATGACATCAACGATGAATTTTTCATGTTTTCTTATGAAAAAGAAAACAAATACTTCAGCATAGCATCAGAGGCTGTGAGGGTACGAAGAGTAGAGGGGAGAGGAGAGGCTGTAAAAGTACTCTTTACAACAAAACCTCATAAAAATATGATAGAAAGCCCAAAAAATCTATTTCTATCATTGAAAACAGTTGAACATTTCCCATTATTGGGGGGGGGGGGGGGTTGTACCCCCCCCGCTTCCGCGACCCCTGCAGTGTACTCAAACAAAATTATATGTTGAGTCGAATACATATCTGCAAATGTTTAGAAGGTTTTTCGGTAAATTACCATTCGATAGAATTTTTGAAAGACTTGCAAAATAATAATAGAAATCATTTTAAAAGATATATTATTTATCTGGATAGAACATGGAATGATACAATTAAAAAACTTATTTCTTTTTTCTTTAACTACAACATGTTATTTTTCTATGTATATATTATAAACTTTATTAAGCTTGTTTTTTTCATAGTAAGAGCTTGATTAAAACGTCTATACTTTTGTATTTATTGATGGATCAATTCAATATATATATATATATATATATATTTTTCATTTGAACTATTGATACAGTCTATTTTTATTTTGGAACGATATATAATTAAATATTTATTATCAACTCTGTTCATTCATTTTAATCATCAATGTTTTTAAATGTTAAACTAAAATCAATAATAAAAATTATTCTGCTTGATTATTATTTATAATTTTCTCTCAAATTCAATAAATCGATAATTGAAAAGAACGAACAAATGGCTTGGACGTGACAGCTAATATTACTAGTCGTTAACCTTCACATTCCTTGCTTATTCCCATGTCAAGAAATCCCATCATTGAATCTTGTCGGATACAATCAGCTTCAATGTCGGAAATAGTTGGAATCTGACTTCGTTCGATCAGATTCTACTGAACTGAGTCTCTAATTCATTGATTCGAAATCCGACGAACATTTAACCGAGAAAGGATCTTATTGGATTCGACAAGATCGTGTCGGATCCTGCGATGAAACTTAAAAGATTCGACAGGATCAGGTTGGATTTAAATCAGCATTCTATAGTTGTTCTCTTTTCTATCCTCTATCATTTTTCTATTTATAATAAGTCATTACATTTATGATATCAATGGTAAAAATCTATTGTCTACTCTTATTATTCCTTTATTAGGAACCAAACATGAGATAAACCTACATATCGTTATCAAAACGTAGTACAAAGATATTACCATCCTTGTCATCAAAACCGTGTATAAATCAGCGATTTTATCGCGATTTATAATCCGATTGAATGCAAGATTTCTTTCTTTCCATACACAGTGAATAATACAATTTCTTTTAATTTTTCTGTATAATAATGCATATTGTTGAAATTGGTCGAAAAATTGTTGTTTAATCGTGATTTATTGTTATATCCAAAAAGCTACTGATTAATCGCGATTTATAGATGATTTCTTTTTGCTGTTTAAAAAATTATCAATTCATTGCCTACTGTTTTGCTCAAATTGTGATTAATCGTGAAAAGTAACGCGATTTTGATGACATGGAAATACATAATAAATATACTTGACATTTCAGATGGTCCTCGTTTCTTGTCAATTATCGTTTTTATTAATATTAACACTTTTCTATTGTAACTACACAGAAGTAGCAATAATATTATGTTTTCTTAAATTTGTTCTAGTTGCGTAATCAGAATTTGGATAGTAGAGCAACTTAACATGACGAGCTCTCTGATGAGAGACTTAGATGGTCGAGCTCTATCTGGTGAAGAAAGCTTGCTGACAGAGGTTAACTGACATGGCTTCCATTTATACTGGGAGAATTGGGGGAGAGCTTATCCCTTGGTTGCACCACTAGTTGGTTCATTATGATAGTTTTTTTTTCACGAACAAAATTTATTTCCATTTATTTTGACACAGAACAAATTTCTCAAAAGATTTAATTATCTCAGATATTTTCTTTTTTGTAACATGAGAAAATTATTACAATTACATATGATCTTCACAAATCTTTAAGATATAATCGACAGCTCCTTCAATCAAAATATCTGATGATTAACTTCTTGAAAACGGATGAGCCGACTAAATTCCGACGACTGGATCTTATAGAATTCATCCTTCAGATTTCATCGGAATTCGATAATCTAAATGTATCGAAAATTATGGGAATCAATTTAGATCCGATCGAATTCCGACAATCGGAATCTTATCGGATTCAGTCAACGGAATTCATCGGATTGAGACAGATTCAACAGAAACTGATGGTGCACTTTTGACTTGGATTGTAATTAGTTTCAATAAAACGTACATTCATTATTTTTAAGTCAATTTTTTTCTTCTCTCTGAAATAAGCTTATACAAAAACATGAGACAAGAACACGAACATCATAACCGCAATCATAAATAATGTTTAAAATACACAATTATAGCACCAGACAAACCTCACAATATCTCTATCATTCAAAACTAAGACAAACAGCTTTAAAAACATAACATATTTCATGTAGGTGTTTGTCTTTTTAAATATCGCAGAATGAAAACAAAAGAGATCAAGAAGAAAAAAAGAGAGAGAAAAAAAGATCTAGATATGATTGCACATATGTATATGTATGTGTGAGAAAGATGAAAATTATACAAAAAATGCACGAATAAATGTATGTTGATTAGTGTTTTTCTTTCGTTAGATTTCGCATTCACATTTACGTATGCTGAACAAGCGAACAATAAAATAGGTCGGATTATAAATTAATGATAGTTTTAATGCTCTAAGCACAGTGATAAATAGCAGGAGAAAAGAAAAGATCTTGATTGGATCAATCGCTTTGTTTATGAAAGTATGTTTCTCAAGAAAAGACAGAAGCACAAATAAAATAATGAGAAAAAAAACCGAAGCAGTAGCATATAAGCATTGACTAACATATAAAAATTGAGAGAGAGAGAGAGAGAGAGAGAGAGAAAGAACATATATGATGAATCGCACACACAAACCACTAATGACAAAAAAACGGAGTCAAGTTAGATGAACAAAAGATAATGAAATAATGTGCCGGATAGACGAAAAAAAAAACACGACTATAATTAAAAGCCACAATTTTTCAAATATTCACCCATCTTGTTCGTTGCTCCGATTATCATTTCAGGTTTTTGATTGATACCAATTGAGACAATAAAAGCTAGAACAAAGAAATTATAAATTTTATTTAGAATTCCTTATTTTATTTTTTTTTTACCTTGATTTAACTTTACAATAACCATTGCATCGGCACTTTTACGAAGAATGGCAAAATTTTCTGCACTACGAATAAAAATATATTTTTCACCATTAACCATAATGCCTTCTGGTTTTGCAGAAAAGGCCTTCGGCAAGTCGTCTTTAATGTTATTAATGTTCTAAACATAAAATACTTCATAAAACAACAACAACAACAACAACGAAAAAAATAAACAAACAAACAAACCGGAAAATTTGGAGATGCAGCCCATCGAGATCCATCAGTACCGAATATTCCGGCATGGGTTATGCCTTGACTTGTCAAATTTGTTATATACTGATCCCAGCCTGCCATTAGAAATTTTAAATATCTTTCCTAAAGAATGGCTTTAGTTAACAATCTAAAAGCAAAAAAATAGCAACTTATATAAAATATTATCTATTCGTAGTAGAAAAAACGAAGGTTGAAAATAGAGAATCTGCGAGAATATCGATAGCATACTAGTACATAATGATAAAGAAAAAGAAAAAAAAACACCAAATAACCAAAAAAAAAACGGAGAAAGCGAATAAATAACAACAGTAAGACGATAGGCTGGAGGTGGTGGCGATAGTTGTGCGAACAGGAAAAACGCATGCACCAGGATAAAATTCTTTGCACTAATATATATCATCGCTAATATATCCTCTCATCACTAGAGTTGTTCTTCTGTCCGTAACGAACTCTCTGCAACTGTCTGACGTCGAAGAAAGGAAAAAAAACTCGACAGAAAAGAGAACGATTATTCATGTGTACACATATTTCTATATATATATATATATGTTATAATTATTTTCATCATTAGTCTAAACTGATTGTTTGGATCTGAGAATTATTCATAACACAAAAAAACATTTCTGAATCATCTATATGATACGTGTCATCAAGAACAAAACAACCAAATATTCAAAAATAAATTTCATATATTCCATAGAAGACAGGAAGAAAACAACAACAGCGTGTTAAAACAAAAACTGATATCTAGTGTTTTTTCTTCTGTTGACGAAATCAATTATCGACAGAGAGAGAGAGAGAAGTCAAAATAGATTTTACTTTTAATTTTTTTAAATATACATATCAATATATATATATAAATTCGTAGAGATTTTAAATAGACATAAACAAATGGAAGAGACAGATCAAAAACAAAATAACTAACTGAACATCGAGAGAGAATAGTTGGGTAGAATCTATGAGTCATAAAAGTGACATCTATATACAAAATAAAATTATTTAAAAACATAATTTTTTTTTCTCATATTTGTGAAAAAAGAAAAATTTTCTTGAAAAATTAATTTATACTAATATAAAATTTTAAGATTAACAAATGTATCCAATTTGTCTATGTATTTTACTTTAAACTATCCAGTTTTTCTTATGCAATTAGATAGTTTTTGTTGTAATCTTAACTTTTCTCTTATATTCTTTATAATTATTCCTTAATTCTATCTTTAGAATAACAAATAAGATGGATCTTGCTCCAGTAATCGAAACACTTCAAGCGACACTTGTACCTCAAACACGCAAGCAAGCTGAAGAAAAACTTGCTCAAGTATGTTAATTTTTGTTCTTAGCTTTTATTTAATGAAAACCTCTGTCTTTCTTTTTTAGTTCTGTAAAACATCCGGTTTTATTCCATGTCTCATTCAAATTATTCTTAATGAACAATGTGATATGGGTGCTCGACAAGCTGGTATTTAATATTGATATTTTCAATAAAATAAAAAATTACTAAAAAGAAAAATTCTTTCTCTCTTAGGAGCTATCTATTTAAAAAATCATGTTAATACATATTGGTCCGATGTCAATGATCTACATGCAACAACTGATCTAGATATTATTGCATTAGCTAATGCAGTAAATGTTGATGTTACAAAAACAAATGGTGATAAGTCTCAAAAACCTTCACTTATATCTGATACTGATAAAGATTATTTACGAAATATTCTTATCGATGCTATTTTACGTATCAAAGATCCATTAAGGTTAGGAAAAAAAAACAACTATTTATTATAAATAAATTTTCGAAATTACAAAAAAAAAAAACCCATTTTTTATTTAAGATGCCAACTGATCACAATAGCAGGTACGCTAATTAAATGTGATTTTCCATCTAAGTGGCCACAATTTATTAATCAAATTCATACATGTCTTTCAACGGATAATATTGAAACATGGAATAGTATTTTGTTGGTTTTTTATATACTTGTTCAATATTATGAGTATGTATTTTTCATAATTGTTTATAATAAATTTAATCATGAAGAAATTTTTAGATATAAAAAAGTTGAAGATCGTGGTCCAATCGATGATGTTATGCTTGTTATTTTACCAATTCTTCATCAACGTTTTATGCAATTATTTGCTCATAATGATTCAGATCAATCAGCAATGATACAAAAACTTATTTTGAAAATTTTTCATGCTTATACTCAGGTTTATATAGAAATTTATTTTCATAGATTAATATTTTAAGATAATATTTATGATAGAAAATGAAAAGATTTCTTAGATAATTTTCGTTATACGTCACAGTTCATAAAATGATAGATATAACCTATGACACGAAAGTCTTGATACAAAATATTCGTTCAAATTTTCTTTCTTAGATAAGATCGAACAACTATCAGCAAAATTTTGTGAAAAAGTCCAAAATTATTAACGATTTTTCGCACAGTTCTTAGTTTGCGTTTTGGAATAACTTCAACTTAACATTACTGAATTCTGTATAAAATGAAATATTAAAATAAGCGAAATCTTATCTATGCGTTTCTACTAAAGAGCTAGTTTGTATGAAAATCAACATTGCTTAAAAAATTGCCGTTTTAAAAACTGCTTTTAAAAAATACAAAAGAATCTGTCATGCAAGATAAAATAGAAAAATTAACGGCATGATTTGTAGAGTAAACTTTGCTCTAGAAAACCAAGCCATTAAAACTGTTTTGCATTTTGAATTTGATAGGTTTCAATTGAAATACAAAATAGTATTCAGTACAATCATTGTTTTGGAACAATCTGGCGATAATTGTCAAATCTAATTGTAGAAGGAAATTCTGAAAGAGGACTAATAATTTTCGTTTCCACTATTATTATTTCTGCTATATATCAAGATAAACAAGTTAGTTGACACCTACTCATAAATATTGAAATAAAAGATTTTCTGAGTAGAAGTCATCTACATTTGGTCTAGTTTGTTTCAAGTGCTTGATTGTTTAGATTATCAAGTATTATTTTCCTCCACAAGAAAGGATATTTGCAATACAAGTGACGATTGACAGATTGTCATGTCAATTATTAACTTTTTACTTTGTTATTTATAGTACAATAGTGAAGAAAATAAACTACTTACGTATGTACTTTGGTACAGTAGAAGACAAAAACAAAAACATTAATAAGAGAATAACAAAGTTAAGCATCAATGTTAGTCAGATTCTATCAACTAACATTCAGTGCAACAAAAAGAAAATATTTGTAAAAAATGAATGCAAACAAACGATTATTTATTCATATTTAAATTTTCGTTAGAACGATAGTAAAAAGATTTCTTATTACTATAACTATAAATCAAATCTGTTTTGATGAATATAGTGCTACTATTATTTATCAATCATACGAAGTAGGTCGTGAGGCTTGGGAAAACAAAAGTCTATCCAAGATTCGCACTAGTTTTCTCCTTCCATAAGATTGATAGACATGAGCAGCGCACCATATTGTTTTTTTGTACAAACCCCAATATTTTTCCTTGTCTCCAGTGGCTAATAATAATATTTTCTCAATCAAACAAACCTAGAAAACGGTTTTGAAGAAATATTGAGTTTTATCCAAGTATTAAACATTTTCAACGGTGAAGAACTTAATAATGCAACATCTTTTTTGCTTGTGAAACATTTTTGCTTTGCCATTAAACTTTTTTTTTCATTAAAGCGGATCAGAATCTTTTCTTTCGAAGATCGCATTTCGATGAGTATAAACTTTCGGATGTTATTTTACGCTAGTTGAGAATTTTCTTCTAATCTTGACCAATGTTATATGTTGAAAAATGTGAGTTCGAGAAAAGAGACACTAACTGTCTTTCATCTAAGTAACATTCAAAAACTCATCGTCTCTCATTTTTAACTTTCATATGAAGATCTTATTAAGACAGGTTGAGCCTAAATATTATACATTTGATTTTATTGATGAAATAAACTAAATGTATGATAATTTTTTAGCTTCATCTAAGTTTTCGAGTATTACCAACTCAAACAATGGCTTCATGGCTTGATACATGTTGTATGGTTTTAGAAAGACGTTTACCTGAACGTTTAGATACACTTGATGAAGAGGATCGACCTGAAAATCCATGGTGGAAATGTAAAAAATGGGCTTTACATATTCTTATTCGAACATTTGAAAGGTAGAAAATAAAAATAATGCAAAAGTATATAGTTTTTTTTAAATCATATTTTTTTTTCTAGACATGGATCACCAGCTAATTTACCTAAAGGACAAACACATGAAAAAGTTGAATTTGCTAATTTTTATTTAAAAGGTTATTCAGGTATGAAATTTATTGAATTTTATTTGATTTTTTTTCATTTTTATAGAATTTCTTTCTTTTTAGCTAAAGTTATTCAACTTATTTTTGGTATTCTTGAAGCCTATAGACAAAAAATATATGTTTCACCACGTGTTGTACAACTTTGTCTTAATTATTTACGTGAAAGGTAATTTAACAAAATAAATTTTGTTCGTTTTCTATTCCATCTTTTAGTGTTCGTCATGCATTTTCATGGAAAATTGTTCAAAATAATATTGTTGTATTAATTCAAGATATTATTTATCCATTATTATGTATCAATGATGATGATATTGAATTATTTAATGAAGAACCTATTGAATTTGTTCGTGCTCGTCTTGGTTTGCTATTAATAAAAATCAGAAAAAAAAAAAGATTATATTTAATCAATATATATTTTTAATTTAGATTTTCTTGATGAATATATAAGTCCAGTTTCAGCTGCTGAATTATTTTTATCTGATGCTGTAGCTAAACGAAAAGATGTTTTAATGAAAACTGTTACTTTTCTTGGTACAGTTATTCATAATGATACAATAACAACAAAACAAAAAGATGGAGTTTTACATATGTTAGGTGTTATTGGAAATGTTCTTATAAAGAAAAAAACTTTTGCTAATCAATTAGAACATATTATTGTTCAATATTTATTTCCTGAATTACAAAGTCCAGTTGCATATCTTCGTGCACGTGCTTGTTATGCATTAAGAAATTTTTCAAAATTAGAATATACAAATACAGATAATGCATCACGTTGTTTAACAAATTTAATAAATTGTTTATGTAATGATATATCATTACCAGTACAAGTTGAAGCAGCAATGGCATTAAATTTATTTTTATCTGATACAGAAGCTAATGAAAAAGATAAAACAATTATTGTTCCACATTTACAAATAATTGTTATGCGTATTATTGAAATAATACGTAAAACAGAAATTGATGATGTTATGATTGTTTTACAAAAAATTGTTGGTTTATTTGATCAAGATTTACAACCAATTGCTGTACAAATGACATCACAATTAGTTGAATTTTTTAAACATATTATTTCAGAAAATACACCAAATGATGAAACAAAAGCAGAAGAAAAAACTGTTGCTGCTATGGGAGTTTTAAATACATTAGATACTATTGTTAGTTGTATGGGTGAAAAATCAGAAGTAAGAAATTTTTCTTTTTAAGATTATCAAGAAAAGATAGTATTGTTTTGTTTAAATAGATACTTGTACAAATTGAACAAAGTATTTATGAAATTATTGTTTTGGTATTACGTGATGGTATTCTTGGTAAATATTGAAGTTTTTTTTTTATACTAAAGCCAATTTTTTTTTAATTTTAGATTTTTATGAAGAAATTTTAACACTTATTGATACATTAACAATTAATACAATTAGTCCAATAATGTGGCAAGTATTTTATTTAATTAAAGAAGCATTCTATCGTGATGCTGCGGATTATTTTGCTGGTAAGAAAAGCTCGAAGAGAATTTTTTTTTTTTTTTTGTTTTGCTAATTTCTATTACTATATTTAAGAAATTATGAATTGTTTACATAATTATGTTGTTAATGATACACCATCATTTCTATCACAACCTGATAGACTTGAAATTGTTTTTGAAATGTGTAAACATGTAAGTAATTAGAGAATATTAAATAGAGACATATTGACAAATCATAGAGAAAAAAAAAACGATGAAATTTTATCGAATCAATTTGATTATAAACGAGAAGATTTAATAAATATTCATTGAAATTTGATGGTATTTACATACAATGTGTGTATATCTCATGATAATGAAAAAGAAAATGTTAATTATAATATGCCAGAAAATGCATAGAAGAGATGGACAAATAACAGGCATCTCAATCTTTGTTGCCTCCTACAGATCAGAACAGATAAACATGTCTGTCATCGATTATTTGAGCGTTACAAAGTTCAGAACATATTAATCAGTATGCTTAACAAAACTACATAGGAAGACAACTATGACATTGCATTATCAAACTATGATTATTCATTATCAGTTTGACAGGTGTTTACTAACGAGAGAACATATATAACTGTTGGACGCCATTCGACCTCATATTATGGCTATGAGTAGGTTTCTGTATGAAATCAAGAAAAAACTTAAAAGGAATTGTGTTCTTGATCTACTAGTGAAAAGTTATGATCGTTTTACTAGAATCAAGATAGTTTGGAAATTTAATAATCATTAGATACTTCTGAAAGTTTCAATGAAAATAAATATGTCTTTCAAGAGATACTCAATTTCTAAAATAATAGCAATTTATTACAAGAAGACACAATAATCCAGCCTATTTGGTGGAAATGGAATATCTCGAGAAAAACATGTTCGTTTTCACTGACACTTTCAGAAGTATATAATGAATATTAAATCTATTTATAGACAAAACTTCAAGTTAAAATTCTTTGCTTATAGGTAGAGTTCATGTCATTAGGCCTCTCTTCTCGAATTATGGTCATTTTAGTTAACTTTCAGCCTATTGTAGAATATCACGAGAAAAATCGCAACAAGAAGTTTCGTCCTGAAATTCTTCCCAACAATAGCTTTCATAGTCTTTATAATATCCTGAAAGTTTCAGCTCAAATGGATACTTTCTTCTTAAGATATCGTATGTCTAGAAACTAGCATATTTTGTGAGCTCTTGTATGAAAGTAACGTTTTTTGTAAACGTATTATCTCATAAGGAAAACATCGATTTGAATTGTAACTTTCAGAATATCTATCCTGCAATAGGCTGAAAGTTCAGTAAAATGACCATAACTCGAAAAGAAAGGTTTCATAGTATGAACTCTTTCAATTTTTCTTAGTCTCATACAGAGACCTACTCATAGCCATAATATGAAACCATACAATATTCTACAGTCGTATAGGTTCCTTTGTAAGATGAATTAATTTTTTTTATTTCTATAGGTAATCGTCAATGATTTGGGTGAAGATTCGGAAGCACATGCAGCTAAACTTATTGAAGTTATTATTCTTCAATGTCAAGACAATATGATTGTTGTATGAATTTCTATTTTCTAATTAAAGAAATTTTTTTATATCATTATTTTTCTTTTCTCTAAGGCATTTCCTGCAATAGTTCAATTAATTGCTAAACGTTTTCAACGTAATATAATCACTAGTGAATTACGTTTAATGCTAATTCAAGTATTTATTATTATATTATGGCTTAATCCTGATAGATTTTTTCAAACATTAAATGCTGTTGTTACAAATGATCCAAGTACACAAAATATAATAGCAAATTTTTTTAATCAATGGATGACTGATTGTCATTTATTTTCTGGTATTCATGATCGTCGTGTTTGTGCACTTGGTCTTTGTACATTATTACGTATTGATGTTAATTATTATTCAGCAATATCAAATATTGTACCAAAAATTTTGCCTAATTGTATTCAAATTTATGAAGGTTTAATGAAAACTTATCAACATAATGATGATGATGATAGTGATGATGAAACTGATGAAGATGAAGATTCAGTAGCTAGTGGTAAAATTTAAATGATAGAAATTTATATAAGAACAAAAATTTGTTTTTTATTCTTAGAAATTGAAGATGGTGAAGATGAATCTATTGAACATGAAGAGGATTTTCTTGAAAAACTTAAAGGAAAAGTATGAATTTAAATTTAAGTAAAACAAAAAAATAATAAAAATCTTTAAATTTTTCTTTTTTTTTTTTTTTAATGAAGGCATCTGATCATGAAATGTCCGGTGATGGGCTTGAGGGTGTTGGTGGTAATGGTGATGAAGATGATGAAGGCAGTGATTTTGATATCGATGAAACTGATCTTGAATCATATTCAACTGTACTTGAAGCTAATGAAGATATTGATGAATTTCAAATATTTTGTGAAAGTTTACAAAGTATATCATTTAAAAAATACAGTCTTTGTTTTTTTGTTTTTTTTTGAGAAACTATGTTTCTTTTCTTTTGTTTTCTAGAACTTCAATTAGATACAACTGGTTATAATCAAGCATTATTACAAAGTCTTACACCTGAACAACGTACACATATACAAAATATAATTCATTATACAGAAAAAAGAAAACAAGAAAAAGGTAAATTTTATTCTTCGATTTTATTCTTTAGATCTTTTTATTTTGAATATATTAGAATCAAATAAAATTCGTGATGCTGGTGGTTATAATTTTTCTCAATCAATTGCTGCTGGACAACCAACGAATTTTAATTTTGCTGGAGATAGTTCAATAATCAACATACTTCAAAATCAAAAATGATTTTTGTTTTTATTATTGTTTCTTGTTTTCGTTATTGTTTTTTTTTACTATATTTAACAAAAACCATCAACAAAAGAAAGTGATGAGATTACACGTTTCATTTATGCATGCTTATGGTTAACATCTTATTTGTTTAACAAAAAAAAAAATGAAATAATCATTGAAATTGTTTCTTTTTAATTTGCAATTGATTGAAATATTCATATCAATATCTACTTGTTCTTTATGTATACATAAAGGTTTACTTTAAAAGTAAGGCACTGGCAATTCGAAATTTGAGAAAATTCTTTTTTATTATGGTTGGATAGATTTCATTGAGTTACCTATAAAAATATTGCTTTTGTAGGAAAAATTAGGTTTACAAAAAAAATCAGGAAAGCCTATAGAAATTGAAATATGTCAAAAGCATTAAGTCTCGACAACCTTACTATTTAATCGAGCTTTGTTTTTAATTTTACTCGTCATAAAAGGTGTCTCATAATAACTGAAGATAAATTGTCAACAACATTTTTTCATACTTTTTCTTGACATAGAAGTGTGAAATTTTTATCACACATACAAGATGACCCAAAAGTCACTTTACTGAAGAAAAAGTTAAATATCTTCATCATATTTTTACCAAATGAACTCATTATTTTACCATTTATAAAGAAGTGTTTATAGGTCATATTCGTAAGAGAAATATTGGCAAACACTTCTTTGAAGTATCATCATTGATTTCAATAAAAAATGATGGGCTTTTACTGGTTATGGAAAAATCATATTGCAGTTTTCTCTACTAATTCTTAGTATCTATCGGTGAAACTTTCAGGACACAATAAATAAGAAGACATGCATCTATGGTATAAAATATCAGATCAGACGACTATTGTTTGGAGAATTAATAGAGAAAAATAAATATAGTTTCCTTTTTTGGCATGGAAAAGGTTACACAACTTTTCATAACTCAAGAAAAGCTCTACAGTTCTTTATTGAAATCAATGACGATACTTCGAATAAGTGTTTGTCAATATTTGTCTTACGACTATGCCCTATGAACACTTATTTATCAGCGATAAAAGAATAAACTCATTTGGTCAAAATATGGCGGAGATATTCAATTTCTTTTTCGGAAAAGTAACTTTTAGATTGTCCTATATAGCGAACCAAGTTCTTGAAATTTTCAAAGTTTAATCTCTCTAGCTAAAGCTAGTGCTGAAATGCATGGGCAAGGTTAAGATACATAAATTATTATTGTATTTGATTTTTTGTGACATCTTTATTTCTTGATCAACGATACTTTTGAACATCTGATGGAAAAAAAACACTTTATAAGACAAGTTTTTTCAAAAATGTAAATTATAATAAAACTCAATGTGTATGAACATGCTCTTCATTGCTTTCTATGACAATATTATGTATCAAAAACACTTTTTCGTTCAGTACATCTCATATATTTTCAATTCTTCATATAATAGCAAATTTAGTATCGCTATCTACTGATTCTATACGTTGGTTACGTACTTGTGCTACGAACTATAATACTCTACGTTTTTTTTTTCGAGACAATTCAAATTCAATATACACCATTTACGATATTTTCTGTTTTCGTAACTGGTAGACATTTAAGAAAAAAAAATTGTCATTAAATCTAAAAAGTTCTGATGATCAAAATCTTTGAAGACAAATCCGTTTTGATGACTTTTTGCTTTCATATCGAAGAAATCTGTTTTCACAATAATTAAATAATATTTTTCAAAAAGCATATATATCTTTTTCGATCGGAACTATAAAATGTGTAAAATCAAAAACAAAACTCAGATAAATATTGAAGTTACCGAGACTTTGTGTTTTTGGTATATTTCGATTTTTATATGTTTTTCTAGTATTTTTAATCTAATTTTCACTAGAAAAATATCGTTTGAATATACCAAGAACAATATTTTTTTGAATAACTTAACAAGTTCTATTAACCACAACAAACAAACGCACAAAAATAAATTTCGAATTACTGGAACCTCGGAATAATATTATCATTGGATAAAGTCTCTCTCTGAATTTTGATTATCCTTGTAATATAAGATTTAAAAGAGAAATAAAAAATCTCATGTAATTTGTACTATCAATTAGTTTTATCAAGTATTTCTTCTTAACAAATTTAATATAAGATGAAACCTAATCACACGAAGAACACGATGGAAAGTGATATATTTTTAATTAATATAATCAAAATTTCAACATTTTCCTTTTTCGTTTGTAGAAAAAAGAATGATTCATTTTCTCATCAAAAAAAAAAGTCGAATAAAAAGTATTGAGATTTAAATCACTTGTCTTTTTTTTTTTGTTTAAAATATGGAAATTTTATGCTCATTTCACAAAAAGAAAAACATTTTTGTTTTTGACAAAGTTTTACATTTGGTAAAAATGCTATTCTCTTTTCTTTGTTATTTAATAAGTAATGATTGTTTCCTTTTTTATACTCTATTTTTTGCGTGTGTGTTTGATTTTACTGATTGGGGTACAAAATTCCATGCTACTGCCCTCATCATCAGTATTTGAAGCGGTCGAATTACTTTACGGAATTTGAAAGAAAGCAAGAAAAAAAGAAAAGTAGAAAGAACTCCTGAAGCGGTGGCATTGCTCTGCCGACTGTGCAAACAAAACATGGCAAATCGATATAGAGCAAAAAATCAATTTTTCTTCTTTTTTCTTTTTTCTTCTCTTTTCATTTTATTCATCAATGAGCAAGTTTGTTTCTTCATATTCTATCGAAAGTAAGAAGCTAAGTCTACTGTATGTATGTTGTTGACAGAATGATTACTTTTGACGATTGGTTATGATCCACTAGAAGAACATCATATGTTTATCCATTCATCAAATATATTGAAGAAAAATCAATTTCTACAACCATCATTGACAACAAAATCAAAATAGTTGATCGAATAGATGTGAGTATGTATGTATGTATGTATGCATGGATAGAGAGAAGATCTGAATGAAATGAAAATATTATTATGTACATAGTTGAGTGTTTTTCTTTTTTACTTTTTACTTGATCAATATTATAGTTGATTACTTTTGTCATTTTCTTCTACGACAATGTCTGATCCAAATCGATCAGTATCACGTTGGTCTACATCAATGTCAGTTACAACAAAATCAACAAATAATATTAATCAAACAACACCATTAGTAATTTTACGAAGAAAATTATTTCGACAATCAACAAATCAGAAAAAACTTTTTTCACAACGTATGGCAAAATCAAAACATAATATTGAAGAATTATTTAAATTATATTATTCAAATGATGTTAAATTTGATACATTTCAACGACAAATTGTTACTGGTAAATTAATATCATTTTTATTAATGAAAAAAAAAGAAAAAAATTAATATTTCATTTTATTTTAGGAACACGTATTCCAACAACACAAATATCTCCATTATTACAAGATAATCTAGCAACTAATTCAACAAATGTTTTCGATGCTAAACATTGTGTTAGTCGTGAACAATGGAACTCACTAGATTTAGATAGTATGTATATCTATATGAAATAAATTTATTTTATAACATATTATTAAAAAAAGGTAATGAAGAACAAAAAGAACAACAACAACAACCAACTAATAATGAAATAACTACAGCAAAATCATCATCAACAAAACGATCAGTACAAATTCGAACTAGTAATAATACGATTATTAATCATCCAGTACCTTTATCAAATCCTAGTCCTTCTCCACCAAAAGTAATAACAATACTTCCAAATCCACCTCAAACATCTTCATCAACTCAACAAGAAGAATTATGTGATTCATCATTTATTAAAAGTGTTACTTTTCTTGGAGATATTTCTAATGAAGCTCATGAAAGTATACATAAAAAAAGAAGTCAATCAAAAATAACTCAACGTTCAAAATCATCAAAATCATCATTATTAACAATACCATCACAACCATCACTTGTAGTAACGAATGCAAATAATCGAAAAGATCCAACGGTTCTATCAAATACATCATTTTCAACAGTATCTTCATCACAACAAAAATCAAATCGATCAGCTACTGTGACTAGTTCAGCAGTTATAGTTCGACAACGATCACCAACAAAACTATCACGTACTAGACAACGAACAAATTTAGATACAACAATGACAACAGTTTCATCATTATCACAATCAACTACAAAACCTCGGTTTGTCTATTACAAATTTTACATCTACAAAAAATTGATATTTAATCAGATTTTTCTTAAATATTTTGAAAAAAAAAATATGTCACTAGTAATATAGGCAAGAGATTCAATTGCTCTTTTTTTTTATTAATAATTCGCTACTTAACTGGTAGAACACAAAGAAATTCTTTAAACGATTGTAATCTTATTAGTAATATTTTTTTTTTTAAATTAGTTTATATTGGAAAAATTATTTCATTTTATTTTATAGTTCTCCATCAATATGTAGTCCTTTATCAATTGAATCATCTGATATACCTGAATTACCTGTTTTTGTTGGTGGACAACGTGTTGTATCGATTCCATCGAAATGCAGGTTAATTATATTTTTTTTTTGACATAATATAATAAAAAAAAAAAAAAAACAAATTATATTCTCAATTGATTTCAGTCGTTATGTTCTTGTTACATTTCCTGAAACTCCACTTCGTTATAATGCACCATCTTATGTTGAACGACTCTTATTACCTGAACGTTTTCCAACATTATTTCAAAATATAGTTCAAAGTTATGATCCTCATTTAACTAATGAACAACCTTCTCGAAATACAAAATAAATATAAATCTTCTTTTTTTTTTTTTTTCTTAAAATAATAAAAATAAAAATAAGAACTGTACAAAAATTTTTCTTGTCATTATATTTCTTTTTCTTTAAAATAAAATTAAAACAACAAAATTGGAGTATAACGATTGAAGAAAAAACAAACAAAGTTTCATCATCGGATAAATTATATACAAAAAGACAAAAGAAAAAAGAAATGTTAGACGAAGAGAATAAAAAGATGGAAAGGTATACACTACCGGAACAATACACATTTACATACATACTGTTTGTTTTTCATTTACTGTTCCATAAAAGAGAAAAAAAAACAAACAAAACCTGAGTAGTTTTTTTCTTCAAATAATAAGATGATTTTGTTTCACTGTTTCAATGAATCATTAAAAATTTCAATGTAAAAATTTTATTTTTTTTTTTAGGCTAGATAATCTTCTATTGATTTATTAGGATGAAGAATATTAACTATTTGTTGAAATTATTTTTCATTTATACTTGATGAGGACCGCTGAAAATAAAAAATCAAGATTTTTTTAAATAAATATGTGTCAATAATAATCTTACCGACGATAAGATGTTTTCTAAAGAAAAATAATAAAATTCATTAGTATAATTATAATAAAATTGTTTGTTTTCTTTACTTTATTTTCATTTGTAATCATTTGTTCATTATCTTGTTGAATAATATTTTCATCTGTATTTATTAATGATACTTCTTTAAGAAAATTTGATGGTACAAGACCTTTTGTTCCATTTTCTAATTCACCAAAATAAAATCCATCATCATGTACATTTCCTTGTACATAAATAATATCACCCGTACGAAATGATAATTCTTCATCAGGATTAATATTTGGAGAATTCTCACGTGGATTATAATCAAACATAGCAACCATTTTTTTGACTGATTGTGCCGATGATTTAATATTTGATGAATTTGTTCCAGATAATATTCGTTTTGTTGTCGTTGTTGCTGTTGTTGTTGCTAAAAGTAATCTATAGAGGAGAAAAAACAACATATCAAAACTTACGTGGCACGCGATTGGGATTTTCTAGATTTATTGTGCCCGCAAGCAAATGTGCCTCAATTTCAGCATCATCAAGTTGAATTTCTGATACCATGTTACTTGGAACATAACCAGTACGACCATTTTCTGTTTGACCTACATAAAAACCATCAGCATCTTGATCACCATAAATCTAAATAATGAATAATAATAAATGAAGACTATTAAAAAAAACTAAAATCAAACTCGAATTAATTGTCCTTCTTTAAATGGTAGTTCTTCTTCATTATCTTTATTAGGTGACATAGCATTTGGATCATAATCAAATAAAGCAATAAATAAACGTGGTGGATTATTTGTTTTATTATATAAATGACTATTGACTGATGAAAGTGGTTGTGTTGGAATTTGTTCTTTTAATTTAACAGTTTTCATTGGTGTTGGCGGTGCAACATGCTGTTCTTCGGATGATGTTGATGCATGACGTGGTGATGAGATTTTTGTTTTATTCATATTTAAATTACCATTCATTGGTGTAGCTGTTGTTGTTCGTCTTGAATCTGAATGATCACGTTGTTTAATTGGTGACATAGTTGTTGATGCTTTTGATGTTTTTCTTTGCGTATTACTAGATTTAATATGTGATGTTGAATCATCAGATTGTTTTATATAAGCATCATAACCAAAACGTTGTGGTGGTTGTTCATAATGATCACGATTATCAAGTTTTGATTTCGCTATTGCGTTTGTTGTTGTTGTTGTTGTTGTTGCTATTCCAGAACTATTTGGACTTGGAGAATTAATTTCAATTTGTGGTACATCAGTATTAACTGATGATGTTGTTGATGAAGATTTTAATGGAGATTGTATTGGTGGTATTCCAATTGGTCGTGTTGAAGTTTTTGTTATTGGACGGATTTTATCAGGACTAGTTGTTGTAGATTTTATTGGTGATGGTGGAAGAATATTTGGTGGTGCTTGTGAAATATTTGTAGAAGATTGTTTTACTGACGATATTGAAGTTGTAGATGGTGAAGATATTTCTTGTGAACGAGTAGATGACTAAATAAAATTTAATAAATATATATGTATAAACATTGTCCTTCAAAATTATTTGATTTTTGTTTTTTGCTCATGCAATAGATGTTGCTGATTTGAATAGAGAAAACTACTTCCAAAACAGTTACGAGAAAATTGAACTCGTTGGTATATGCTCAAAAATCTAAGTTTTCAGTACTCAGAGTTCGATGATAATGGAGGACGATAGAACAAAACAAATTTCAGCAAGGTGAAATGTCCCCGAGCTTTTCATGACACTTCTTAGTTGATTTACGTTAAATTTACGGAACACACAAGAGACATTTCTTTTTATTATTTTCAATGAGACAAATACAAAAAAAAACGTCTTTTAGGCCTTCGGTAAATCTGATGTACCTCAGCTAACAAAAAATGTCATGAAGTGCTCAGGGGCATGCCTTTTTGCTGAAGATGTTCTGTTCTGTCGCCGTCTGTTGTCATAACAAACTTTTATTATCGGACTCTGAGTACTGAAAATCTAGGCTTTTGATTTTCTAGAAATTCTATTTTTTGAGGATATATCAAGAAATTTAATTTTCTCTATATTCCAATCATCAGCACCTCCTGTAAGAGCAAAGAAAAGTTGAATAATTTTGATGACTACTGCAAAATAATGATAAAATAAAATAAAGACATATTTAAATACCTTTTGTGGAGTTTCTATAATAGCAGGCGGAGTTGGAAATAGTTGTTGTTGTTCAGCATTTGTTAGTTCATCATCTGATGTTGTTCTTAATGTTAATGAAGATGATGCAGTAAGTGGTATAGATTCTTTATCAAATGTTTCTTCTAAAAGAACAGGTACTGTTATCGATGGAATATCCACATCCAACTAAGCAAAAACAAAAAAAACTTCATTATTAAAATAAATAAATAATTTCATACTTTTTTTAATATTTCATCAAGATCTATTGGAATTGAATCATGTGATTCACCATCATTTTCTGTTAATGTACGAACTGTTAAAAATCTTCCTTGATGTAATGAATTCATATTAATAACAGTATGATCATCTATAATTATAAATAAAATAATTTCATAATTAATTTAATTTAGAATTTCTTACTTAATGGATTAATTATATCTTGTATTTGTCGTCCATCAACAAGAACTCGATAACCACGAGCTGTTGTTGTTGTCGATAATGGTTGTTCCCATGATACAAGTAAAGTATTCGATTGTGGACCAGCTATAGCTTGTACACGTTTAGGTGGTTCAATTGATTCATCTAGAACACAAAAACAAAAAAAAAAGAAAAGAAATGAAAATAATAAAATAAAATAAAATTTTACCAAATGATGTTGTACAAAATTCAATTGAAGTTGCTAATGATTGTTGTGTATTTATTATATTATTTGGTTTAGCTTTAATTGTTACTTTATGTATTGTATTTGGTAATAAACCAGATAATTTAAAACGATAAACACCAGCTTTAAGTGTTTGAACTTCAATATCATTAACAAATAATTTATGTACAATATCATTTGATGCTGGCCACCATGAAACAACAGCTGATGTTTGATTTATTCTATCAACACGTAAATCACTTGGGGCATATGATAAATCATTTAAATTTCCATTTGTACCGGACATTGTTAATAATAAAGTACATTCTTGATCACGTGATAAACCATGTTGACTTATTGTACGTATACTTATACGATGAAATTTTTCATTTAAATTTATATTTTCAATTAATGCACGTGTACGTTCATTAGCACGTATTGTTGTATATAATGAATGATCAAGTAATACTTGATAACCAAGAATTTGTATTGTTGTTGATGGAGAATTCCATGCAATTAATATACTATTTGTTAAATATTTTTCAACACGAAGATTTGTTGGATAAGGAACTAAAAACAATAAAATTTTTGTTTGTTTGTTTGTTTGTATTTTTTGTATAGTTTGAAAATTTTATTTACCATGTTTACCAAATGTAAGACTATTAGTTGTTGTTGAAATATCTAATGGATTTCCATTTTGTATTGGTGTTACTAATATAAACAATGATTTTAATTATTTTCTATTTTGTAGATTTTTTATTTTCATTACTTTGTTTTCGATATGTTGTTGGAGTATTGATTAATGTATTTGAAGGAAATACATCAGAATCAATACTTGGAGTTTGTTCACAATGAGATGTCATTGTTTCTTCTAGGAAAAGAAGAAATTTAAAAAAAAAAAAAATAATAAAATTTTGTTTTTTCTGTACCGGAAAATATTTTTCCAGTTAATCGTTGAATTATATGTCGAACTGTTTCAGGTAAATCATTTGAATTTGTTATTTTTTCAATAAAATTTGATGGTATTAAACCATAACGACCTTCTAAATTTCTTCCATCATAAAATCCATCCTAAAATTTCATTACAAAAAAAAAAAAAACATTTTTTTTTTTTGAATTTTGTTAATTCAAATGCTGAGATAAAAAAAGAAACTAAACATTGATTTACTTCATCAACATCACCATAAATAAGATAATATTCTCCAACATTTAATGGTAATTCAACTTCTGGATGATCATTTGGGGAACATTGTAATGGTTCATAAGAATATTTTGCTACAACTATTTGAGCTGTTTGATTATTTGGAAGAGATTTTATTTTTATTTCTTGATTTTCATTAGCTGTTATAGATTGACTACCAGTTGATTTTAATAATGGTCGTTGTTGAATTGATGGTGATGGTAGTGGAGGAATATTATCATCAGTTGGTGATGTTTGAGAATCAACCATTGTTGGCATTGGCCAATGATGTATTAATGGAAATATATTTGGATGATTATTTGAAAGTATTGTACCAGTTGATGATGGTAATATTCGATCACGTCGTGCTTTTAATGATTCAAATTCTAGAAGAATTTCTTCATGTTTTAATGATTGTAATTCAGTTTTACGTTCAAGATCATGAATTTTTTCCTTAAAATAAATAATTTTTGTTTTTTTTTTTTAAATTTAATTAAATATACAAAATAAAATTATACTTCAAGTAAATGAATTGTTTCTTGATTTTCTTGTTTTGTTGTATCATGCATCTAGAAATATACATATGAAATTATAAAAGAATTATTTCCTTTTTCTTTTTTTTTACGAGGCTGACTTTTTGAAATTGTTCAAAATCATCTTGTTTTCTTTTTAATTCTAATTTATTAACTTCATTTTCAACATTTAGTTGTTTATGTAAATCACTTGTATCACGAAGAGATTTAATAATTGATTCTAATTCATGAACTTTATTAATATATTGTTCATTTTCACGTCGTTTTATATCATATTCATCAGATTTTGTTAGCAAATTTGTTCGATATCGATCACAGTCTTGTGTTAACTATTCAATTGATAGAAACAAAAAGAAAAATTGCAAAATGATATTTCATGACTTTCATTATTTATTTAAATATTTATTATTTTTTTTTTTCTTTCTCGAACTTATATGCTGTCTATTAATGCATATAGTCATTACTAACCCGTTCATTAGTATTTGTTGCATTGCTAATTTCAGCGCGCATTTGCGTGTTTAGCATTGAAGCACTCTCGAGCTCTTTGATCTAGAGGGTAAAAAAAAAATGTATCTCGAGAATAGAAACAAGAGAGAGAGAGAGACAAAGTAAGACGAGAAAGAAAAAAAGGATGAATAGTATAGTTCAAGTACTTACAAGGCGAGCATTTTCCTTATTCAGATTTGTTAGTGCCATTGCATGATCGTCCAATTTTTTTTGCTGTTGACGTTAGAAGAAAGAAAAAAAAGCATAGAATAGAATAAAAAAAAGGAAAAAGAGGATGGTTTTCCTCATCATGCAATTGTGAATAGGTCGGTCTTCTTCGCTTCGCTGACACTGAATAAAGCGGACAAGCAAGCTTGCTCTATCAGTTCCGGAAACATGATCCTTATTTCTTTCTGTTGTGCATCTTACCCTTTACCCTCCATCTTTTTGACACTTTTTTTTTTCTTTTCTATATTGATATATACTTATAATGTACAAAAGGACTTACACTATATTGAACTTCTGATTCCAATCGTTCAACAGTTGTTTGTAAGTCTTGACAACGATCTTCGACAGCATTCATTGTTAAAAGATCATTTTCTAATTGTGTTTTTCTTAAATCAATTGCTTGAAATGTTTCTCGTTCTTCATTATATTTTTGTCTTATTATTTGTAAATCACGATTTTCAATTTGAAGATATTTTATTTCATCTAAACGTTTTTTTAATATTGTTTCATGTGATTCTTTCATTTGATTTCTTTCATCACGTAATAAATCATTAGCAGCATGTAATTGTTCATTTTCTAAACGAAATTTTAAATTTTCATCATTAAGATGTTTTATATCATTTTCATAACTAATTTGATTTTCTTGATATTTTTCTTTTAATTCATTATAATTTAATTTTAATTCATTATATTGTATTAATAAATCATCACATTGACGACGTAAATCAGTTTGTTCAATTGACCGTGTACGATCACGTGTTTCAACTTGTGTTAGACGTGCTAATTCATTTAGTAAATGTTCATTTTGATTTTTTAATTGTTCATTTTCCCGTAAACAATATTCATTTGATAATTTTTCATTTTTATATATTGTTTGTAATTCATTAAAATGTTCTTCAACATCAATTAGATGTGTATATTTATCTTGAAGTTGTTTATATGCTTCCTCAAATTCAGCATATTTTTGAAGCTAAAACATATAAGAAAATAGACATTGTTTTTGAGGAGTTTGTTTGTCATCTGTCTCTTTTAGTTAACAACAAAACGGATTTATAAGTATAAGACAAAGAACAAAAAGAAGTGCCTTAGATAAACTTGTCGGTTTTGTTCTTAACAAATAGAGACAGAATGTACTTTGTTGGCATCAATAAGAAAGCAAAATAATATAAATGAAATTCTACAAACCTGTAATTTGAGCTTTTCAGTATTATCTTCATCAGAGCGTGCTAGACGATGTACTTCACTTTTTAGTGCTTCATTTGTATCTTGTAATGCTTGATAATGAAAGGGATCAATAGAATGTGTTGTGGAAGAATCGGTTCTTGAACGTGTACTTGTTGGTGTTATATAAGGTTGTGGTTCATTAATATTTGAAGAATTATGAGCAGTCGAAGGCTAGAAAAAAAAAAGAATGAAAATGATGAAATCAAAAAAAAGCAGAAAAAAAACATTAAAACAAGAAAAATCTATTCATCAATTATCTAACCTGTGATATGGTATGTGGTAAATTCTGTTTTGACGTTCGAACATCACGAATAAAACCAGTGAAACGAGGTGATGATGAACTCGTCATAATAATAATTATTGTTTTTTTATTATTTTTATGATCAAACGAATCAATCTGTGCTTTCTGTTTCCTTTCGTTTGCTTTAGTCTCGCCGTTTGTCTAAATTTGAGACTGCTACATACATACACATATACACATACACGCGAGCGTAAATAACTAATATGATTATCTATGGAAAAGAGAAGAGTCTTCTGTAAACGGTAGTGATGTGATAAAAAAAATGTTCTATTTTTTTTCTCTCTCTCTCTCTCTCGTAACTGCAAGAGAAAATGAAAAGACGGGGGAAAAAAACGGAAAAAAAAACAGAACAGAAAGTGAGCGACAGAAATAGTCAGAAAAAAAAAGAGAATGTTCATCGACTAAACTCCAACGCTCGTGTGAGCGCATGCCGATGAAGATGTCTTTCTATTTGCACTTTTTTTTTCCTTCTTTTCTCACATGTCTTTCTTCCAATACGATGAAGATAATAAGAATGAAGAAAAAAAGCAAGAAAGAGAAAAACCAGAGGAACTAACATAAAGAAAAAAAATATATATAGAACTGATTCAATGAAAAAAAAAAAGGAATTTTCCTTTTGAATATATACATTACAAAAAGGGACTTGTTTTTGTTTCCTCTACTTTTTTCTATCACGGAAATGAATCGAGCGACAATGATAAAGAAGAAGGCATCTTTCTACCTCAGGGACAACCAATAATGTCGAAAGAAAACAGTTTCCGTCATTTTTTTTTAATATGATGCTTGATGACTTACGCGTCCATTTGTTCTCGAGTTCAACGATAATAATGATGATGATGATGATGACGATGATGATGACGTTATTGTTGAAGCTAAAAGACGTCGTTCAAGATATAATTTTTCTATATTTGCCTGACGTAGAGCTGATTCAAAAAGATTGGACTATAAAAAATAATATAGTTGTTTTTTAATTGAATTTTGTTTTTTTCTTTTACTTTGGATAATTGTTCAAGTCGAATATTTAATTGTTCAATTTCTTGATTTTTGTGTTTTAATAATTTTTGATATTCAACAGCATCTTTACTTGCTTGTTTAGCTAAAGCTCGTTTAATTAATTCTTTATCATGATCTTTCTAAATACAAAAAATATTAATAATATTTCTAAGATTATATTCATTTGTTTTCATTATTACTGGTTGATCTTGTTTTAATACTTCTAATTGCCACTCAAATCGTTTTACACGATCATGTAATTCAATATTTTGTCGTTGTAATGTCTGTTCTTGTTCATCATACACATGTTGATTCTAATTTTATAAGAACAAAAGATAATGAAAATAATAATGTATGATTAACTTCGAGAATAGAATTAACAAGTATATAAAAAAAAAAGAAATCCCTAAGCAGTTAGTTCTTTGTTGCTCCATAGCACATCGATGGTAATCATTTGAAATTTGCTTCTTTTCATTGAGCAGAAAAAAAGAAAATAACTCAAAAAGAAGAAAAATACATTTGAGATAGTCAGCTGATATAGTAAACAAATAAAAAAAGAAGCTATTAATATAACATTTATTAAACATATGTAGAAAGAGTTGTAGTAAAATATTATATTGCTATTAGAAGAAATGGGAATTATTTTTTTCTAAATTTTCGGTTTTCTTTTTATTGAAGAATGAGGTTTTTTTCTCCCTGAAAGCGAGTATATCATCTCAACTCTATAGAAACAAAATCACACTGAAGGACAAAAAGAAATATATAAAAAGCTTGAATAAATGTGAAAAAGACACATACGAAATTCACATTGTTAATTCAAGACAAGAAAATAGATAAATAAGATTCAAGAACAAGAGAAAAAGTTTGTGTGATATAGATTTTTCTTAATCACTGGATTGTTGTTTTAAATAGGCGATTAAATCTTTTCGTTCATCGTCTTTTTTAAGTCCAGCAAAAATCATTTTGGTTCCAGGAATATATTTCTTTGGATCTTTCAAATAAATCCAAAGTGTATCACCACCCCAAGTTATATTTTTACTTTTATTAGCTTCACTATAACTAAAGCCTGGAACTTGACCAGTTTGTCGACCGAATAAACTATGAAGGTTAGGTCCTTGTTTATTACCACCGCCTTTTTCTGCAGTATGACATTGAGCACATTTTGTCTTGAAAATTTTCGCACCTTTTTCTGGATCTCCACCATCCCACTCACCACCACCACCAGATGCTTCAGCTTTTGAATCACCTTTACCACCACTTTTACCGCCACCTGATTTTGCATCACCACCACCACCACCAGAGGCTTTATCTTTTCCACTACTTTTATCACCGCCCCCTGAAGCATCTGCTTTTCCACCACCAGATTTATTACCACCACCACTTTGTCCTTCATTTTTTGAACCACCTTTATCACCGCCGCCTGAAGCATCTGCTTTTCCGCCACCAGATTTATTACCACCGCCACCACTTTGTCCTTCATTTTTTGAACCACCTTTATCACCACCAGATTTATTACCACCGCCACTTTGTCCTTCATTTTTTGAACCACCTTTATCACCACTATTCGCATCACCTTTACTGGCTTTGTTATCTTTACCAGCTGCTTTTCCACCACTCTGTTTTTCATCATCACCAGCCATTATTTTAAAGTAATTTTGAATTTTACTTCTGATTTATGTGTAAAAAATAAGTAAGTAAGTAAGTATGTATTCTGCGCAAATGCGTATACTTATCGAACTAAGAATGAAAGAGAATAACAAAAAAAGAAAAAAAACATGTGATATAGGGGAGGATAGAGAAAAAGAACTGACGTCAAATCAAGGTCAGCGCCTTGAATGAATCATCTATGACTGAATAGAAGAACGAAGATATCACGAGCAATTCATACAGACAGTGGCGAATAAAAAGCAGAATGCGCAAAAAGAAAAAAAGAAATCTTTATTTGACTTACTGTTGAAATAACAACATCAGGATCACTACTTTTTAAAATTTGTATTGGTGCAATTTTTTTATATATATTTGCATTACTACCATCAACACAATTTGTTATTGACAAATTTTTTAATTGTTCAATATCATATGATTGTTCAGCAATACGTTGATCACGTACAATCAATTGTCGTTGTAAATAACGTACAAGATCTTTTTGATCTTGTTTGCAAAATAAATTTAATTCATGTTCGTATTGTAGACGAAGTTTAGTAATTTTAGCTGATTTATCAAGGTCAGATTTACATTTAACCTAAAGCAAACAAACCATTAGTAAATGCACAACGCATAAAGATAAATTTTTGATTCATTTACTGTCTATATATTTACTTAAATCGAATAAAAATATATACAAAAAAAAAATGGTAAACGATTCGATTAATCAAATCATTTTTGTATATTTAAATGTAGGTGATATCTGTATATAAATATTAGTAAGAGAAAAGTATAAAAGAAAAGAAAAAAAGTAAATGTATGTATACATATGGATCATGAAGTTTTACTCGTCAAAAAATGATTAAAAAAAAACACAAAACTACCTGATCATTTACATTTGAATCTGTATCTCTATTAGACTTACTTTATAAAGTGTTTCTAATTGAGTCTTTGCTTGTTTTACTGTTGCTAATTCACGTTTAAGTTTATCAATTAAAGTTATCAGTACTAAATTTGATTTATCTTGTGGAATAGAATTTGTATCTTCATTAATATTAATACCATTTGTATCAGTATTACTTTTAAAAGAAGAATTTAATGATGATGGACCTGTTTCACATGTTGATCCTGATGATGAAGTTGTTGATGGTGTATATAAATTAATTGATCTCGAATGAGCTTGATGATTAAAAAGTGTTTTAGTAAGGCTTGTTGTTTTCATCATTTTGATTGATTTATTTCAAATAATTTATCTATTCATGACACATACTATTCATTGACTATGTAAAACAAGAAAAAAAACCAATAGAGAACATCATCTGTCAATAAATTCGGGCATGTACATTTTTATTTTGGTGAATGAAAAAAACCCAGCGAGAAAGAACGAATAGAGAGAGCAACAAGCGAAGAAAATCGATCAGATCCGATGTCAAAAAAGAGAAGCGTGAGAAAAAGAAACAGAGAGAGACGTAAAAAGAGAAAAAAAAGATTCACCTGTTATACCTGTTCCTGAAAATGGGCGATAAATATAATAATGACTGTCCTTTTCATACGCTATCAATGATAATGGTAACGTCAATAAAAAAAAACAGAAAACGAAATACAAGTGATACATATGTATATACGGATTCCTACAATTCATTGAAGAGGAGAAGCCCCGTTTAAGTAATGACTTGACTACATACTATCATAAGGAAATGATTAAAGGACAAATTCTAAAAGTGAGCTTCTTTTAAATCGAGCTTCTCAATAAAGTTTTTTATTATGCCATAAGAAGGTCATTACCTTGAATAGTTTCTCTTATATGAACAAAACCAACCGCAGGGCACTATATATATATATATATATATGTATGTATGCAAACAGATGGGATCAGTGAAATTGATATTGAATGGTACTTCTTTTACCGTTTTTACGTCAATTACATATAGTTCTATGTATAAAAAACCACCTCATATTCAATATTCGGAACAAGTATTGATAATGCTCATTTGTAAAATTTACCAAATAATAGATGGAGAAAAAAATGATTCACAAAGAGTGGCTATACATATATATATATATATATAGAGTTTTAAGTGCCATTAGCTAAAAGAACCAGAAACCAATGATAAGCGTACGTATGTCATAGATTTTGGAATAAAGAATAAAAAAAGCATTAAGGATTTGCAATTTAAAAGCATGCAGTGAAACCAGTCAAACGAATTCTTACATCACTATAATCCGTGAAAATTGAGTAAGATATTTTTTTGAATGATGCCAAGTCATTATTGTTCGTTTCTACATGAAATAAAATACAAGTAAGGTATCACACATCTGATTTGATTTTAAAGAGCTTTATTGATTGATTGATTGATTGATTGATTGAATGATTTTTTCATTTTTTTTTCGTTCGCTCGGTTTCATACATTACGATTCTTTAAGATTTTTATTTGCCAATAATTGAACGAATTAAAATTAAAAAAACATCCTCGTTGCTTTTCAAAAATAATGAATATTCAAATTTATTATTTATCTACTGGAATAAATCTTTATACTTTTCTACATCATAAATTTCAAAAATAAGTTCTTTTTATATTGGCGCTACTAACAACGTATACAAAAACTATTTGTAAATAACCCTGAAGAAAAGTATTGAAGCCTGTAAATCGATTAATTATGAAAATGTTCGAGCTCATATTGGTTGTACATGAATAGAAAGTTGTCAAATGTAATAGATATAAATCAATACTAAATGCTGTAATTATTTTCATATGTATTTTTTTTAATATTTCTATCGTTTAATGTTGAATTCAAAATGATATGACCATTTTACTTAATCATTTATTCTCTAGATTTATATCATTATTTTAATTGTAGATAAGTAATGAGAAGATGACTGAAGGAACGGTTCGACGTACAACAAATACCGATGATAATTCATCAATATCAAATCGATTAACACGTACAACAATACGTGAAGCAAATAATCATTTACAAATGTTATATGCACGTAATCAAGAATTAGAACAAATAATTAATGAACAAAAAGAAGAATTAGATCAAAAAGATCTTGAATATAAAAAATTATCAAAATCAAATCAATTACTTGAACGACATTGTCAACAATTACAAGCATTACTTGATGATCGAACACAACGATTATATGTTTATGAACGAAAAGAAGTATTATTTCGAGAAACACTTGAACTAAAACCAGCTATCGAATCATTACTTGATGTATTAAATACATTTGAACAAGTAGATAATGCATCATTGTCATCCATTTCAATTAATGCTAAACCACTTCAATTTATACCACCAACTAGTAAAAAGAACAATACTGATGTCAATCATCGAATAGATACAGTTTAAATTTAATATAGAAATAGTAGAGAGACTTCCACTGTATTAAATTTTCAGTCAGATTCTTATTCTATTTTTTTTGGTTGTATGCTAATATCATTTTCTTTTGTGTTGTAGTTAATATAATGTATAATAATAATAAAAAATTAAATGTTTTATGGGAAATTTCTTCATTATGCAAAAATGCTTATTTATCATTTTTAAGGCTTAGTAAGAAATAATGGCTTTATTTATTCTCATTTTAACTTTTCTCTTAATCTGTCTACTGTCCTGTCATATTAGTTCAAAGTTGTAGGTTTAACACATAGCTTTCTCACATTGAGTAGATGTTGTTATATAAAGTGCATGATTGTTATGCATTCATGCTATACTTTTCTCTATAGATTTCTAAATGCTTAAATAAGTATTTAGAAATTCATATCTGTTTTAGTTTATTGAATTCTTTCGTGAGTCTAAAAGCTTGTCATCGCTTCTATTTATCCTAAATAAAGTATTTGATAAAATAAATTTCTATCGTACACAAAAAAGCGGTGTCCTTCATGAATATTAAGAATAAAATAACAAAAATCCTATGTATACCTAAGTAACTCAATCTCTAGTTAACCAATCAACTGAATGAAACGAAGCATCCTATTTTATATCCAAATCATCACAGTCTAAATAAATATTCTAAAAACAAACAGTTTTTTGGTTTTTTTTTGTTGGTTACAAATGTATTATGTATTAATACAACAATAAAACATATCTTTTCATCTTATATTCTTTCTTTTTATCATCAGCATCATTCTGACTATATATATAACAAAAAAAAGAGGAATAGCGAAAACGAGGAGGTATACAATTCAAAAAAAAAAGAAGGCCGAACATGAGTATGTGAGGTTCTAGAGATTTATATAAAAAAAAAGAACGAACGAGGCAATCATAATCCATTTGAGTTGTTGGAAAAGTAGATTTCAGTAAATAAGAATAATAAATACACCAAACACTGTTCACACATTTCGTTGCTCGACAGAAGTTTAAAAAAAAAAACGAAACAATCTATATACAAACAAAAGAGTTATTTTAATAAACGCATACGATATTGAATAATATTACTCAGCTTACATCTATTTATATATATATATATATTTGTGTGTGTGTGATAGAGAGAACAGAATCAATATCACATATATACTCTTCGAGTTAAAGAATAACAACGAACTAATTTGAGATCGAATACTAAAGATGATGGCAACAGTATTATTTTTCGATAAAAAGAAAAATGATCAACAACAAGAAAGACTTTTTTTTATATATATATCGGATTTTCTTGTCCAGTTAATAGACGATACATTTGAGTTGGCATTGTTTTCATTCGAAGCTAAAAATATGAAATGATTTTTAAAAAACCAAAAAAAAAATAAAATATAGAAAATTAATTAACTTACTTCACCAACTGAATTTGATAACATACTGACTATTCTTTCATGAGGAGTAGCGACAACACTATGTCCATTGATTTCTATGATTCGATGACCAACACGTACACCACCTCGTTCAGCAATACCACCACGAAGTAGACTACAAATCTAAAAAACAAATTCGATTACTGATATTTAATATAAATAAAAACTTGTCTTACAATGCCATTTTGTACACTAAAACCAAGCTAAAAAATAAAATAAAATAAACATGTATTTTTAAAACTTGAAAAGATTAGTCAAAATTTTTACTTGATATTTAGTATCCGGTCGTCGAATCAGTACTTCAACAACTGGTGGACAAGGAACAACGACTAATCGTACAGTTGTAAGATGTTTAACACTCTAAAATAAGGTTAACATGAATTTTTGTCTTTTTGTTTTTCAATATAAAAAAAAACAAATTCAGTACTTTTATTTGTGTTTGACAAGAAGATAACGGTAACCCAACTAAACTTATTCCATTAACTGTTATAATCTGATCACCAATATTTAAATGTCCACATCTAATTAACAACAACAAAATAAACACATTCAAATAATAATCTAGATATCTATTTTATGAAAAAAAATGTCTTCAAACAGATAAATCGAGACTATTTGAATTATGTAAATACAAATGAACAATAAATAACTTGAAAAAAGTTTGTGTTCTTATCTTATTGCTGTGAAGCTACTGTCCTTTTAAGGTATTTTTTTGTTAAATGAATGCCATAATAATAGAAAAACTGAATTTCAAATTTCGAGTTGAAATTTTGCATAGAGAGTCGTTTTAAGTCTTTTGATTTTATTCTATACTGAAACAAGAATATCAAATCTGCTGGTTTAAGTTAAGTGATGTAAAAGACATGCTATTACCATAGTTATATTTTAGGATAGAAACAGTGACATTCACAAAAAAATCTATTCGCGTTAAGGTCTTTCTCAATGCATCAGTTTTTCTGTTACTATAGCATTCATTTAAAAAATACTGTAAAATTACAGCATCTTCGCAGCAACTAATTAAGCGTACGACTTCTTTTCAGAATATTTATAGCTCATGTGAGTCTACATAGTACACGTTATCTCGTATCAATAGTAATTAATCAGTTGGAGAACATCTATTATAAGAAATGCAATAACACACTATTATTCTCTAATGAATTCTATCGTGTATAATTAATGTATCTATATTGATCATTAAAAAAAATATTCTTTTGATTTGCTAAAACAAACCTTGCGGCTGGTCCATTAGGCATCATATTTGCGATAACAACTGTTGGTAACATTGAACCCCAACCACTTTCAACAATAACAACACCAAGTGATTCATTCTTCGATTTTGGAACAATAACCTAAAGAAAAAAAAAAGAAAATGTAAAATAGAGAAAATTAAAATAAATGTTATTTTTTTTTACTTCTTTTTGACATTCTTTTTTGGAAAATCGATCTAATTCTTCATTACCAATTTCTTGTTGATTAAGTACTTCTTGATAATCAATATCACGCGTAAAACTTGGATCATCAATACCATTGGCTTTTAAAAATTCGACATACGCTACTTGAAATGCTTGTCCAATGGAATGCGCAATTGATTGAGCCTTTTCAATAGATATATTAATGATTATTTTAAAATTTCTCGATTGGAACTCACTTCTTCGGATTCAAAAACATGACAAATCATTTTTTGATTAATTGATACAACACGACGTGTACTTGTTTCATTTGTGTCATCATTTCCATTAATATTATCATCAGTATGTTGTAAATAACGTCGTTTAGCCATTAGTACAACAAGATCACCAATATCAGCTAAATATTTTCAAAAGAAATTAATATTTTATTTAAATTAAATGATGAATTACGTTTATATTCTGTAGATTTGAAGAAATATACCAAAAGAGTGAAACAAAAACGAGGTGTCGCAAGCACTGAGAAGGGGAAAGGGCTTGAAATTGATAAACAAAAAAGACAATAAAACTCGGGAACTCTGCTGAAGATTGTGGGAAGTCACTCCCACATATAAGGTTACGAATATTTTTTTCTCATAAAAAAAAAAGATACATTTGAAATATAATAACAAATAGTATAAGAAATACCACTCATACTTTTCCAAGAATATATGAGTCAGAAAAAAATTACACAAAATAGAATACATCGTAGAAACAGAAATGGTATGAATGTGAGTAGGTGAAGAGAAGACTCACACACCCATACCCATCTTTATATAAGTGTTCGCAGTTAATAGGATCATATTCATCAGATGAGATTATTATTATTATTATTATTGTTTGACTTTGTCTTATCGATCAATTAACTTTTGAGAGGAGAATATTATCTGCCAGAAATGGGCCATCTATTACTCATAAACACTAACTCTCTATCACCCATTTCATACTAATGCATTTAGCCATCAAATGTATCTTTTTTTTTTGTTGGTGATCAAAGGACAGTTTTTCCTGCATATAATCTATTCTTTATGGCTGAGTGGCTACATTGTTCGTGACTAGTGCCCGACGTGATCGCCGTGACTCACGAGTAGTCATGGTCACGACTATGACCGTGACCAATATTTTTAATTCGTGATCGTAACCGTGACTGGAGCTTGACCACGAACAGTCATGGATTCTAAAATAGTCGAGGGCATTCAGGGATTCAGCACTAAGGAGGGATAAGAGGATGTTCCTCAGGCTACCCTCTCGCCCCAGTCATCACTTTTAGTAAAAAACGGAAACTTTGCAATAGCTCTTTCTGGAATTTTTTTTTATGTTGAGGAATCAGACAAAAGGACCGTGACCATGACCAAAAAAAGTTGGTCATGCCGAGAACTATTCGAGACGTACCCACAAGGTATTGTATGCAAACCTCAGTATCTCCAGCCATGAAATGGCGCTGAACAACTGGCTAATGACTATTTGCTTCGGATCACCAATTCGATAGGATGCTGACTGTATTGTGACATTCACCTATTTTTGGGATTAGCTGGTGTTTATGGGGAGCTCAAGAACTATAGGAAGATATCGGAGTATTGAATCTGACGCTAGGTAGCTGAAAGAGAGAGATATACTGTCTTTATGACTATTTGATTTGAAAAAAAAACAAGTAATTTTTCTTTACTAACCTATATAAGATATTGATCTTAGAGAATGATCCATTAGAATGTCTTGTAAATCAGTATTTAAAACCATAATTTTTTCAGTTGATATAAATAAATCAACTTCAACTGATGGTTGACTTTCACCTTGTGGTGCTTTAATACGTCCAACAGCTTCTTGTGCTTGCATCATACGTGATGCTTTAGTTGGATTTCCTTCGGCAAGTAATTGTGTTGAACCAAGATAACGACAACGAAATAAAACACCTTCAATTAGTACTGACGAATTTTCTGGATCAACAATTGTTCGAGTAAGAACTAAAAACACGTATAATAAAGATATTTATTATTAAAATATTTTGTATTTTGCTAACACTACATGCATTAACAAACAACAACAACAACAACAACAAAATTTTTCGATTACTTACAAAAGAGAAAAAAAAAGAAAGGTTAAGAATCAGATTTTTATTATTAAAACAGAGAAAAACAAAAAGATTTTAATTTAAATAAAATAAAATAAAAATTTACCTTCTTGTGTTTTAGGTTTATTTGATGGTTTTGAAACAGCCTAAATAAAACAAACAACATAAGTTCTGGTTTTTTTTTCTTTATTTTATCAATATTTAAACATACAGCATCACGAACAGCTTGATTTTTAGCATGAATACGATGTTCAACACCAAGTAATTTATCTGTTTCTTCATCAGTATCATAATCTAAATAAATTTAATTTTATTATTATTTATTCAAAAATAATAATTGATAAAAAAAATGAAATCATATCATGCTTGTTTCTAACGACAAAATTAAAGCAATATGGGGGAAAAAATATAAAAATAACATGCGACAACAAACCCTTTTTTGGTAATGGTTTTATGTTAACATTTCCTTCATCTAAAGTTTGGTGTTTTTTTTTGTTTCTTTTAATTATATAAAAACAAAAAACAAAAAAAAATGTCGTTCTTACCTGTTTGACCACCTGAAGATTCTTCATTACTAGTTTTTTGTTGTTGCCAATTTGATTCATTTGTTGAACAATCTGTTGTTACAGGTTGAACAGTAGCTGATGATGATGATGATAAAGATGATGATGGGGGTGTTGCTGGCAGTGGACGAATATAAAATGATTTTGATTGAGATTCAAGACCATTTGTTGTTGTTGATTTCGAAAATTGTCGTTTATGTGATGATGTTATTAATGATGAATGATTTTGATCGAATAAAAAATCGCTTTGTGTGGATTGATGACGACCATTTGATTTTGATTTTATTGACGATGATTGTTCATCACCACTTATATTTTCTGAATCTGATAAACCATCTTCAAGTACAGGCATACTTGCTGTTGTATTAGATTTTTGACTTTCCAATGAAATAATACTATCAGCATCATTTGTACCAGCACCATCCGATGATAAATCTGGTGATAATTTTGATAAACTTCCATTTATATTATTATGATGCTGAAATGTTTGTGATGTTGATTTTTTATTTCTATGTCCAATTGAAACTGAATCCGATAATTTTATTGATTCACCACTACCAGCAGGTGAATGTTCACCACGTTCTTTTGTTGGAGTTGTTAAAGTTGAAGAGGCATGATCTAAATAATTTAGAAAAAAAAAAAGAAAGATTAATAAACAAAAAAACAAAAAAACAAAAACAATCATTGTAGAAATTATCAAGACACATATAAACAACAACAACATTAAGAACGGTTAATTATCACATTCTCACCACTATCTCCATTAGCTCGAAAATGACGTGATGATGATGATGATGATGTTGAATTTTCATATAATGTTACAAATGGAAGTGAAGTTATCTGATTAAGATAGAGATGTGATAATATCATTTGTTGTTGTTGTTCATTTAAATTATTTAAACGTGGATTAATACGATTTGAAAGTTTTTTATTATTTATTGAATTATTAAATAAATCAGTTAATGATTGTGATTCTCTAAATAAAGGTGTATTATTTGTCGTACCTGACATTGCTGAATGTTCTTGTAAAAGGCGAGCTTGTTGCTGTTGTTGTTGATTATAATAAGCCGATAATCCTTGCGGACCATAATGCTGTTCGATAAATAATGGATCATATGAAGGATAAAATGGTGGTAAACCATTGGTTGGTGTTGATGTTGTTGCCGATGGTGCTGATAGATAAGGTAAATAAAGTCCAGGATGTTGATGAGCAAATGGATAAACAGTAGGAGGCCATGGCTGTTGTGCATAAGGTGGAATAGATGGCGAATTTAAATCAATATGTGTAGATGATGGATGATGAATAGAACGATGATAATTATGTCCATTTCGTATTGTTTGTTGTTGATCTTCATTAGCTGAATCTGTATTTATCGAATCAGGTGTCATTTCACGTGATGATGATGACGATTGTTTATGTATTGTATTTGATGTCAATGGTGTTGTTTCACGTGATTGATGACCATTTTTAATACTATTTACTGGTGATGTTGTAGTATCAAATAATTGTAGATCATTTTGTGTTAATTGTGATGGTTTTGTTGTTGTACGACGTACTTGTGTAACTATTGTTTCAATATTTTTTTCTAATGCAGCATCAATACGTTTTTTTCCAACGGGATTAGTTGTAGATAATGTTCGAAATTGTTGTTCTTTTAAAGATGATGTCATTGATATAGGTTTAGCTAGACCGGGACCATTGACAGGAGATGAACGATCCGATATGTGTTGATTTTCACCTGAGATTAAAAAAAAAAGGCAAATGATGCATGTTAATGATTAGATCAATAATCAAATTATTTTTTTATTGTTCTCTCTGGGGAAAATGAAATACTAATGGTTATATTTATATTCTTTAAACAAACGAGAATGGTCGATTTTTTTTTTGAGTTTAACTAACATTTGAAATAATCGGAATATTTTAGTAATAATATAATTGTGAGGATGACAAAAAAAAACTGTTGACTAATGATTTATTTGCTAGCTATTGTTTTCTTTCTTACGAAGTGTATGATTTAATGGTGATGCTCTATCATCAGCTTTTGTTGTTGTTATGGTTGTTGTTAATGCTGATGTTGTCGTTGATAATGATCTATTATCGTCTAAAGTTGTAACGTTTACAGACGATGATGATTGTTGTTGAGGAACATTTTCATCAACCTGTATAATAAATAAAAGAAACAGGTGTTTACTCTTAAATAAATATATTATCTTAGTTTTGCTTTTTTATCGTTTTTTTTTTCTTCTAATTACTATTATCAAACCCGTAAGAACCTTGAATCATTAATAGTATTGATGACATTTTGTTCTGTATTGCTCATGCTACATCAACTTCTACCTCAATATGTACGTGTCTATCATTTTTCTCAAAAATTATAATAATGTCTGGTCAGAAAAAAAAGCAAACAAAAGCAATGAAGCAATTATGAGAATTACACAGACAGAAGTCGCATAGTTTAGTCTTAACAATAGATGGATAGATGGTAAAGTGAGAGAGAACACTCTTGGGTCGACGCGTCTACACAACGATCAACATATGCAATTAGAAGGATGGGTTGACTATATACACTTGTTATATTCTCTCTTTACTAGAAGACAGACAAAATCGATTCATATTTTCAACTATATATATATAGATCAATTTTTTTCTTTTTATTATTTAGTTTGAATAATTATGTAAGTTCGATGACATTTTTGTTATTGAAAAATATTTTCTCGGCTTACAAATTTGAAATAGAAGAAAAAAAAAATAACTCACATGACGTTGAGTATGACGATGATGATGATGATGATGATGATGTTTTCGACGAGGTTTCGCCCCCGCCGTAGTTGTAGAAGTAGAATTAGTTGATGATAAGGAAGGCATATTTTATATATATTGACTCATAGAACCTCAAGATATCGCTGCTTGTATGATTATCGTTGTAGTGGAAAAAAATGGATGGAAAGTAATACTAGACTGCTGTCTCAATGCCAAAACATATAGTTCGTTCGCTCTATCAATCTCATTTCTCATTTATGCCTATCTTTTCTATTTCTCACTGGTTGTTCTTCGTCTTTTCTCTCTCTCTCTCTCTCTCTCTCTCTATCTATCTATCTCTATCTTTCCGTATCTTCCTTCTCTTTCTTCTGTGCTTGGAGACTATCCCATCCATCTGTCAATATAAAGGGTAGAAAAAAAAAGAGGAAAAAAAGAAAAAAAAAAACTTCGTACGAGACATCGAAAGCGACGGAACTTTGAATGCGAGTAACGAGTAACAAGTGCCAAAGAAAGAGATAGAAATAACGTCAACTAAGAGATGGATCAATCAGACGATGAATTCTTTTCGCCAATCTATATGCTAAAAAAAAAAGTTCATGTCCTCATCATCATTGAACACAATACGATGGCGGCGTCAAAAAAGACAGAATAGAAAAAAAAGACAACGAAAGGGAGAAAATGAATGACACGCGATTAACATAGAAGATCAGCAATATTTTGAACAAACCCTATACTAAATAAGGAATACAACAGACAACGGAAGTAGAATATTTTTCTCTACTTATCATTCGTCAATGAGAATGACATTCTTCGTTTTTCTTCCTTTTTTTTTTTAATAATACTGCCAATAGCAAGGACAATAGATTAGTTTAAAGAACTGGACATAAGGCGGCAATGAATATAGACATAGGAAACGATATAGAGATAGACAGATGTGTCGACATGCGTATGCATCCAATATATATGCATTGAATCGACACTAATTGATGAACACAAGCAATAACAAGAAAAGAAAAGAAAAATACCAAGGCGAAATTTTTTGACAATCAACCGTAAAATTTTCTCAAAATATAAGTTAGATCTTTATTTGATTTACTATCTTATAATAACAAATCTATATCTAATTTTCTAGACTTTTTTTTTGTTTTTTTGATTTCCAAACAAATCAAATAGAAATCACTTCTATTTATTTATTTTTTTCTCAATCTATTCCAATAGATATTATTACTTGTGATTTTAAATATTCGTTTGTATTAATATTTTCTTTTTCATCATTAATTATTTCTGGAATTGGTGTTTTAGATAATTCATGATTATCTAAAAATATAAATGAAAATTTTTCTGTTTTTTTTTTTCAAACACAATTTTATAATATCATTCAAACCTTCTTCAATAGTATCATCAGTTGATTGTTCAATAATATTTTCATGATTAATGACGAATTCTTTATCATCAACATCATTCTTATCATTAACAGTTTGATAATGTCGATGTTCCATTTCGTCAATATTATTTATTCAGTTGTAACCATTCATTCACATATGTGTGACGAAGTGGCTAAAACAAAAAGAACAAAAAAGAAACAGATTAAAATGAAATATACTTTTAAAGAAAGTGACTGACTACTTTCTTTAACATGGTCCTCAGGGATAATGTTAGATTATGGCATTAAAAATAAAAAGGAAAGAAAGATGAAGTTGATTTTAATAGTTTGCGACTTACTGTCTTGTCTTACTCATATTAAATCATACGATAAATTGATCGAATTAACTTTTTAAACTAATTCCTAATAAGATGTGAAATGGACAATTGCAAAAAAAGAAATGTTAAAAAAACACTTCTTTTTTTTTAATTTGAAAAAGAGTAAAAAAGTACTACATAACACGTGGACTACTTATAGCAAATAGTAATGTTCGTAATAGTGACGAAAAAAAAAGAGTATAGTAGTAACAGTAGAAAATAAAAGAAAAAGAAATAGTAAAGAATGAAAACGTAACGAGAACGAGACACATTTTGAATCTAATACACTATTGTAAGTTATCGTTTTACTTTGCCTTGTGTTTGTTTGTAGGCTTTTTTCCTTTTATACTCCTCTCAATTCTTTTCTCTCTATCTAATAGTGTTAATAATAATGACGATGATAGTGATGCCATTCCAAAATATTCACATTTTTGCACAAACAAAAATCTTGCATTTATGCATATATATATATGTATATATGCAGTAGGTAGACGGGTATTATTCATTTTTCATTATTCATCATACAAAAAAAAGAAACATAACAAAGTGAATGAATGAAGCTAATCTCACCAAGTATCCCGACCGGGTTTTAACTTCATCGACATAGAGAAAGAGAACGATGGAAGTAAAAGCACGAAACGGAAAAAGAGAATTATAGAGTGGATATATATTGCGTGTTCAATGACCAACAGATAGTAATTTTACTCTCACTCTCATCTTGACTGGCTTCTATCATTGACTGCGTGTTTCACACAGTAAGAAAGAAAAGAAATTAAAAAATAATACCACGAATAGAGAGATTCAATGAATAGTTCTGGTGTGTTACACAAGAGAAGAAAAAAAACATGCACATATATATTAATATATGTATACACATCGGTAAATGGTTGGTACCAAGAAAGAGAAAGAGAGATCAAGTAAAAAATGTCTATCTCGCTGACTTGATGGAGAAAATCTATTTGAATAGAAAGAAAGAGAAGCAAGACAAAGAGACGTTGGTAGTTTTTTATTCCAATCAATCCGAGTAAAAGAGAGAGAGAGAGTGAAAGAACACCTTTTTATATCGGGTCATGAGGAAAGAGAGCCGATTGAAAAAAAAAAGAAAGAAATGTTCACTAAAGCAATTAGACGTGTACTTGATGGACACTATTTATAATATTGAGCTTCTTCAAGTCTATTTTGTTTAAAGATACAACTTATAGAATAATATACTTAAAGGTGTATATAGTTAAAAATTCCATTACATGATAAAAACTCACTCAATTGATAAATCATTATTATTTTGGATATTGTTATGATTATAAAGAAAAAGAAAATAAGCGGCATATAAGACTAATCGACAACAGAAAAAAAATGCACATTATCATCATTTAGATGAAACAAAAAACTAACAAGAATGAATAGAAAAAAAGAATGGTGAAAAAAAAAAAGAAAGAAAATTAGATGAAAAATAGTAGGAGGGGAATATCCTCCTCTTTTTTTTTTTCTTCTTTTTTTTTGTTGTCTGCATGAGAATATATAAACAACAAAAGAGCGGATAAGATTTTTCGATTACTAGACAAATGAGAAGAACACAAAAAAAAAAAAAAAGAAAAAAACAACAAATTGCATTGGTAATAAGACATAAATATATCAAAGATCGAATAATATTTGAAATAATAATTATTATTTCCATTTCAATGACAAAAAAATGAGACTTTATTATACAAATTTTAGATAGAATATCTTGTTTTACATTATTAGTCTTATTCATATTCTTACTTGATATCGTGAAATACTCAAAGGATTCAATGAAGGTATTACTGATAAAATCTTATCGAATGTCTTTTTTTTTTCGAAAGAAATATGAGATTAACGAGACTTACATACTCATTTACTAATATTTACTGTTTAAAATGTCATTGAATGACAGCGAGGGAATTCCCTATTGTCAATAATTATTCGACTTTAGATTTCATTTTACAAATATGTATTTATGAAATTGAGAAAACTTTAAAGGTTCTTCCTTATGACATTTCCGTATAGAGATTTTAAATGTCTTGTAAAATGAAAGTTATATGTTTTTTTGATATGCATAACTATGCATGATAGTATATTCTAACGAAGAGGAATTTTTATTGAAAACATCTGGAACATATAATAGACAAGATGAAGAATCTATTCCAAACAACTCTAATTTCTATGTTTCACAGTAATGCATTAAAAAAAATAATGAGAAATTTACTCGTAACCAAGTTATAGAAACAATCAATATCTGACAATGTTAATTACATATCCGTAAATAGTTTTATTTTTATTCTACATAATATATGAAATTAAATACAAAATAAAAGATAATAGTATTAGATAAAGTCAGAACTAGCCTAGGGCGACAGTTAATATTGGTGAAAGGGCGTTGCAATTTTTGGGAGGTTGTAAACATGTTGTGTCTAAGAGAACACACGAAAAAAATCTCGGTTTCTCTGGAAGAAAACAAAAATTTTTCTTGATTCAAGGGTATCATATTTCCTTTTCTTCCCGGTCTGGTTATTCCTAGATAAAGTCTTGTTTTCAATAAAATATATTAAACAAAATTCATCATACTTATACATAGATTTCGAAGAATTACATAAAATATCTGATCATTAATTAATTAGATAATAATCGAATTAATCTGAAAAAAATAAACGTATAAAGATCTAATTTAAAAGGTGACGATAATATATCAATTTATTTTTAGAAAAATATATACTTATGATAAAATATAATATCAAATGCTTATCTGTTTGTGTTTTTTTCTTTTTCATAAAATAAATTTAAAAAAAAAAGGACATTCATTCATATTTTTCAAAAATTTAGCATACGCTTAAGAACTTCTAAACAACGCCATTTAGATGGAAAATAGAATGGTTCAAAAACGTGTGGAATAGGATGAATATCATAACCACAAACACGTTCTATTGGTGCTTCAAGATTTAAGAAACATTCTTTCTAAAATAATAAAAATTTTAATATTCATATGAATCAAAATAATTAAGATACATACTGAAACAGTAGCAGCGATTTCAGCACCAACACCACCAGTTATCGGTGCTTCATGACTTATAAGTAATCTACCTGTTTTACTAACTGATTGACAAATTGTATCAATATCCCATGGTAATATTGTTCGTAAATCAATTACTTCACAAGATATATTGTCTTTAGCTGCCATTTGTGCTACTTCACGAATAACATGAACTTGTGTTCCCCATGAAACAAGTGTCACATCAGAACCTGAATTTAAGATAACAAAAAAAAAAAAATGATATTCATACAATGTATAAAAGAGTCACGTACCTTCAGATATAATTTCAGCTTTAGATAAAGGAATAGTATATTCTTTAAGTGGTACATCTTCTTTAGCAGATCGATAGAGGATTTTCGGTTCAAAAAATATGCATGGATTATCATCTTTAATACATGATAAAAGTAATCCTTTAGCTTGAATTGCACTACGTGGAATAACAACCTAAATAAAAGTAATTGAAGATAAATATATATATATAGAGAGAGAGAAAGAGAGAAAATGATCCATAAGTAGCTTTCCAATAAAAAAATTAGAATATCTCTACTTTGTTTCACTCTATGAAACTAATTCTTTCTTGTATGATAGAGGAGATTTCAGAGTTTCTTTTCCATAAGAACTCTATGACCTTACAGATTATAATATGCATCTAAAATTTCGAAGTATATTTTTTTGAAATTTCTATAAAATCGAACATTAGTAAGGATAGTCAAAGTAATTCTCGTTGTCACTTCATTGTACTTAAGAAAAGACAAGTATCTATATTAAAGACATCGCACAACGAAACACACGATCGAATATATTCTATGTACACATGCATCTGTTATAACTATCCTCAACACTATTAAAGATAGAAATTCCTTTTTGAAGTAGATAATGATACTTCAAAGTATTATTTACAAATGTTGTTCTCATAGAAAAAAACTCTGAAGTTTCCCCTATCACGACGATTATCGTAAAGCTACTTATGGACTACCGTTAGTATTGAACACGATCAATCGTTTTTTGGTCCCAGTTAGAAAAATTTTTTTGTTCTAGTTTCGTGCTTATTAATACAAGTACTAGTGAAAAATACGATGTCATTTTCTAGCAGTGTCGATGAGTTCGAGACATCTTTCACCACCCGTATAACATCTAATATTTTTCTTCTTGGAGATCTAGTACTATGTTTTATTTTCCAATAACACTTCGTCTATTCTGCAAGTTTATATGTTCGACAACTCTGTTGTTTACGAAAAGAAAATGATTAATTTTACTATCAAAATTATAACAGCAAATATTGAAGTGATTGTTACTCAATAATTTTCGCATAAACTTTTAGAACACATGAGTCATAAGAATATGACATTTATGCAAGTTTTATAAGACCATAAAAGATATCATTTCCAACGTACAACTGTTGGTCCCAGCGGGACTATCTTGTACATATCTAACCATACTGTATATATCTTAATCATAAAAGAATAAAACAGAAATCCTTACCTTAATGCCAGGTGTATGCAGAAATTGTGCTTCAGGTGATTGTGAATGATAAAGTGCACCATGTCCAACTGCACCCCATGGTGCACGAATAGTAAGACGACCACAATTGAATAAATTCTGTGAACGATATCGATATTTAGCTGCTTCGTTTACAATCTAAATAAAAAAAACAAGAAACAAATAGATATAATATCTAATACGTTTATGATTTATTTATTACTTGATCATATGCTGGAAAGATATAATCAGCAAATTGAATTTCAGCAATAGCTGTTGTTCCAGCAACAGCTGCGCCTATTCCAAAAGCAACTATACCTTGTTCACATAATGGTGTATTAAATACACGATCAGCTCCTGAAAAAATTTATAAAATTTATAAACAAAATATGTTTTAATTGGTTGTTTTTTCTTTGTACCATATTTTGATCTTAAATCTGCTGTACATCGAAAAACACCACCAAATGCAACATCTTCACCGAATATAACTCAAATATAAATTCATAATAATAATTATTATTATTATCAAAACTTAAGCATACTAGCGGTATGATCATTTCCGAGTGTAATACCAAGTGCATTTTGAATTGTTTGACATAGGTTCATTTCTTTTGTTGGACCTTAGAAAAACATAGATTTAATTTTCTATGTTCAAAGAAACAGAAACAAGACTATAACTGACCATGAGATGGGTCCGGTTTATCTTTGAAAAAAGTAAAATGAGCAAGACGACGTCGTAGAAAGAACGACGAACATGTTGATACGGTAGTTATTAAACGATGAATGGGCAGATTCATAAGTGAGGATAAAAAATCTGAACAGAAGAAAAAAAAAATTATTAATCGATTGAGACGCAAATGTACAATACGATATACGGGTCAGCGAGCCTGTTTGTTATACTCAATCAATCAGTTATATCAACAGCCAGCCACCATATGTGTGAGTCGCAGAGGCTATTAGACTTTCTTTTTTTTTTCAATACGTGTATAATTAACCAATGAAAAATCGAAAAGATCGAAAGATGGCATTCCAGGTAGAACACTATATAATTGTATTTTCTTATCAAATTCATTAATTAGAATATTATGTTCTATTAATTTGAGCATTGAAAATTAGAAAATATTTACAATCATAATTTAATATCGATTGAATATGCAGAAAATTTATAACATTATCAAGAATCTATAGTCTTAATTAAAGAAATTATTGAATTGTAAATAAAATGATATCTATAATAATTAAATTTACGAATGAGAATTTATAAATAGGCTCAATCTAGTTAAGAATAATAATAGACTGTTCTTTTTTTAGACTTGCAAGAAAGATCCATCATAATTATGGAAAAAAAAATTGTCTCAATGGATCTATTGATGTTATGTAAACTTATGATCAATACTATTAAAATGATTATTCGCCAATAAATTGCTATCATATCAAATATCCTTTTTGTTTTTCGTACATTCTGACATGCAGTGTACTCCTTAACCCTAATATAGAAGAAGATATTTTCGTTTGTTTCATTTCTGTTATAGAGAATAAGTTTATAGAATTATCATAAAATTCTTTTACTAGAAAAAAAGTCTTTGTTATGGATATTTTAACTTCGAATTCCCAACAAAAAAAGAAACATTTGTTCTTAATAGAAAGATATATAAATAGTCCGAATGACGTATAAAGAAATCAATTAATATAAACAAACTTTCCTAAGATAATATGATCTATTGTATGATTATCTCGAAGAAACAATAATAAACATCTTGTCTTGTTTTTCGGTCATGATACATTATTCAATTACTCGTAAGTTAATCAATGTAATGGGAAAAAAAAATACATATCTTACAATGAACTTTTGTTTAATGTCTAAAGATTCTAGTTTAATTATTTTTTATACATGATTTCACGTTCTAAACATCTGTCGACGATCATGTAATTAATATGACAATATGATGACAACATTTGAGCCATAAATAATATCTCCATTTTGTCTATATGTAGAACTGTCAACAACACTATTTTTTACTATTCTTTTGAAGAATTCAATATCTTTGTATCAAACAAATTTCATCTGTTATCTTAGAATAATATAATAAAGGCATAGAGGACGAAAGGTCCTCAACTAATCTGCGTCATTTTCACTCATATTTTATATGCATATAGGTGACCTTATTCTAAGCAATAGTCTAACAAGATTTGGACTGCTGTGGCTTCTTTCAATAGATATAAATATTTTTACTCTCATATTAAGAGATAAACCATGTCAATATAACTCATGATAGAACTATTCTAATAAGGAAAAGAAATATTTAATTTTAAATCTAAATTCTTAATTCAATGTTTTTCGAAAAAAATTCTGGGTATAGACCCAAAATAGGCATACGACAATAACAATACCATCTGGTATTAACTAATATTCTTATTGACTGGTATTTAGTATTAATTAATGTTAGTACTAGCATTAACCAATATGAAATATCTACCTCAAAACCATATTGGTATTGTGTCATGCGTAGTCCAAAGTTTTGTAAAAGATTTGTAATTTTTGACCAGAAGATCTTAAGCAAGTATTTATTTTTAGGATTTTTTTAGTCTCATTCATATCTACTTCTGTTGATAATATACAATTGTAATTTGTAAGAAATTAGAGCAATTCTCACATTAGTTGTACGAGTTTTATTAATATGATTTCTCTTTTTTTTTCTTCGTAAATATTTTTTATTAAAATATGTTATTTGCAAGGTAACAATATAGTTATTCATAGTTTTTAATAAAGGTTAAATAGTATTATGGGGTGCATATATATATATAAAAAAAAAAAATAAAGCAGTTCTTATAAATAAATGTAGCTTGATTATAATTTAATAGGTACGTGAATATGAAGAAAACCATCACTTTGTAATTCCGTTTTTAATTGATCAACTTCACATGTAGGAAATAGATTTATTTGACGATAACTCTGTTCATCTATAAATTAAAAAAAACATAAGATCAAAAATAGATTAGAATTTATATTTAAAAAAAAAAAGAATCTACATACTCATATGTTGACCAGTACTTGATAATACTTTATTTTCAACATCAACACGTAAATTATGTCCATTAAGTGTAATTTTTAATTGATCAGATTTTGTACCAGGTTTCATTTCTAAACGCATATGAAGAATTTTCTTTCCATTTGCACCATCAATAATTGATGGATTCCAAGTTTTATTTTGAAGAAATTCTTCAAGTGTAAACGTATGTCGTTGATTAGTTGTAGTGGTCTAAAATAAAAATGTAACAAAAAAAAAACGATAAAATAAAATATTCTGTGAAATACTTGTGAACCACGTCTTTCACCAGTATGCGATTGTTGTAATGTTGATGGTGTTGATGTATGTGAAGTTGTAGATAATGATGAATGTGTATCTTTGCTATTTGTCATTGGCACTGAAACATGATGACCAAGATTTGGATCGGTTGTTTTTGTTACAGAAACTTTTCGTTTTTGAATTGTTATTGTACCACCTGTAGCTAATAATCCCGGTGGAATTTCAATTGGTAACTCAGACAAATCTAGCATAAATAAAAAGTTTCGGTAACAAAAAAAAAGAAAAAATTTATTTGAATCTTATTCGAACCTGCTAATGTTGAATTTGTTGTTTTTGTTGTTGCTAATGAAGTAGGTTCATTAATTATGATTGGTTGATTACCTGTATTTGATAAACGTCGTTCAGTTATATGTATATTAGATGCTGGTGTAGTGCCCGTTGATAACTCTGCACTACGAAGTAATTCTGTTGCTTCAGGTGGAAGCCCTGTTGACCCAGTTGATGTTGTTGTTGTAGTTGTTTTTGTAATTGACGTTCTTCGTACTTGTTGTCCTTGTAAAGGCGAATTAGATGTATTATTTGATGGAGATAATAAACCTTGATTATTTAATGTATTAAATTTATTTAATGAAAACGATAAACGACGTTGATCATTAAGATCTTGATTAACACTTAAATGATCAATTGCTGGTAAATGTTGAAAATTTGGATCCAGAGGCATTTCAACAACTAACATATGACCTGGTGTTATATATGATGCGATGGCACTAACATCAGCATTATTTGGTAAATCAAATGATTTTTCAAATTGTTTTTGTGTATAAAGTCCTTCACGATGTTCTTCATAAACACCTGTTATTGTTAATTTACGATTTTGAATGTAGATCTAAGAAAAATAAAAATGAAATGATGAATTTTTATTATTATTTGTTTTTCTTAATTTACTTTAATTTGATCGGGTTGAAAATTTTCAACATCAAAAGTAATACGAAATTTTTCTGTATCATGAGAATATTTGTTGCGTATAGATGATACACTTGGACGACTTAACCATCGAATATGTTGATCTTGACCAGGAGTATAATTAAATGCATCAAATGAAATATCATTTTTATTATTGCTATTAGTTTCTAAACTATTATTTGTACGATGAATCGAAACACTTTGAGATGACATTATTCTTATCAATTTTTCTTGGATGTCGTTTGTTCTACTGTTGAAAATAAATGTCTACAGTTGTGTCGATGGTATATATACTCTATTCTGTCTTTATGGGTCAGATAAGTTGGTATGATTATGACGAGGAAATAATGCGTTAAAAATAGAACAATAAGAAAATAGTAGTAATCAACAACAACTATTCAAAGAAAAACAATGCGTTCTACTTTTGGAGGACACTTTTTTTTCTTGTAGCTATCTATATATTGACAATATTTACCAAGCACCTTTCAATCAAATCTGTATGATGAATTTTTCTTGTTTTCTTCTTATTGAATTATTATGCTTTGTTATTGTTGATAATAGAAAATTCTATTTTAGGTTTTTCTAGGCGTAAAAAAAATACACGTAGATAATATAGCTGAAAAAATGAATACATATTTATATATACGAATATTACAATGATGCTTGTTTGTAAGTTGTCTTATTATATTTAGGTCTAACCCATCAAGAGACATGAAAAACATGTCATTCTGTATAACAAGAAATTATGCTTAAATAAATACCATATCAGACAGTCAAGACAATGAATTATGATATAAAAATACAAGCAATAATGATAAGACGTTTGTCTTATAGATATCCTTAAAAACAATTATTTTTCATTCATTGTTATTCACAATGAACTTTTATATTGAAGACAAATATGAGCAAATATCATAAGAGTTAAGATAGTGTTTTAATGGAATAGAACAGAAACTAGATTGTTTTTCTTTTAGGCAATACGTAAAATAACATGTAGACCCGAATCTGAATCGACTACATCGCTCATTTCATTGACATCTAATGCAAATGAAGCTTCTTCAAATGCTTTTTGCATTGCACCATGACCAAACATGCCAAGATCACCTTTAAAAATAATCGATATTAAATATAATTCATAGGAAAAAAAAAATTTACCTCCACGTTGACCTGAACTACAATCACTTTTATCTTTTGCAATACGACGAAATGTTGATTCAAGATCATTAGCATTTTTTAATTCATTTATAATTTCTATCAATAAATACAATAAATCAGTATATATATATATATATATAAATTCTGTCGAATTACAAACCATCAAGTCTATTGCGAGCTTCAGTTTTACTACGTGTGATTGTTTCACCTTTATAATTTTTTGGATTACGTGATCCTGTATGTTTAACAAGTATATGAAGTACTTGTACTTGACCACCATTTGCTGCTTTTCGTCCACTTGATAATTTATTGCTCATAGAATTTGGATGTTCCCATTGACTTTCTTTTGTTACTGGATCAATATAATATTCTTTTCCTATACATAAAATGAATTGCAAAAGTTTAAGACACCTTTTGACTTCAGTGGCTTCTATGAAAAGAAATGGGTCAATGACGTATTTTGAGTGACATATAAATATAGAAGTCAAAGTCTACGCAAACCACCCATTCTTGATTAGATTGATGATAGCGAGAAGCAACAGAGGGAACTTCAACCCTTTCTCTAACAGGCTAAAGTGTACGACATTTTTAATATTTTGGTTATTATATCGTTATTGAAAAACAGATCATTTTGAAAAATTATTATTTATAAGAATTTAATATTATTACTGATTAACTCGAGAAATAGTTTTTTTTTTACAAATTATGATCTTCAAGTGTTCCGTTAGAGAAAACATTAAAAACTGAATAACACAGTGTATTTTTGTTTTTCAATAACTCTTTATAACAGAGATTTTTAAACATTAATTAAAGTTTAATTAGTAATCTATTAACAATTAAGAGACATAAGCTCTAAGTATAGACGTCAGAACTTCAAACAATAGTACATTTTGTAAAGCAGACTTTGTTTTATCATATGAGACCTTGCACTCTTCTAGTCAATGTGTCCATCATCTGATACAACCATTTCATTGTTGATCACTAGTTTCAACGATGATTTTCAGCTATTTTTCGCTTGCTTCTTACCTTAGTATTTTCAAAGTGCTATATATCTGACAATGAACACATTGCATAGAAGAGTGCAAGATCTCATATGATAAAACAGCCTGTTTTACAAAATGCGTTATATTTTAAAGTTCTGAAGTTTATGCTTAGAGTTCAGTTTTCTTAATTATTAATAGAGCATCAATAAAATTTTAATTACTGCTACAAAAACTCTGTTATAAAGTGTAATTGAAAAAGAGAAATACACAGTATTATTCAGTTTTTAATTCTCTTTCGAACAGAATATTTAAGGATCAAAATTAATAACAGAATATTTCTATAGTTAGTAATTAATGAAAATAATTAATCAATAATATTAAATTATTAAAAATAACAAGTTTTCATATTTTTTCTACTAAAATTTAACTCATTTCATTCTGCATCTAATTGTATATTTTTGAAAATTGTCTCTGTTTTTCGATAATCAAAATATTAAAAGTGTCTTAAACTTTTGCCTGCTAGAGAAAAATTAAAGTTCCTTCTTTTTCTTCATGCTACAATCAATTAGATTAATAATGGATCATTTGTGTAGACCTTGGCTTTTGCTTTATATGCCACTCAAAATATGTCATTTACTCCATTTCTTTTCATAGAAACCACCGAAGTAAAAAATGTCTTAAATTTTTGCGGTCCACTTTATTTAAGATGTAATATTGATATTTATAATCTTTAAAATTAAAGACATACCAGTACGACTTGACATTTTGCTAACCCAACCTGGTGGTAAATCAGACATTTATTGTAAAACAAAAACAATAAGACAAATAAAAATCTGAAAGAAAGAGAAAATTTTATATATGTCTCTTGATTCTATGACTTCATAGAAAAAAAAATGTTCAATTAGTTTTATTCAGTTTTATTTTATTAGATTTCAATCGGTTTTTTTCTTAATTTTTTTTTTCAATAGAATTCATGTTTAGTTTATTGTTTTAGAAAAAGAAGAAAAAAAAAAGAGAATAGAAAAAAAATCTGATACACTTAATCATTACACATAAAGATCTGTTGAATAACACACAAAAAAAAAAAAAGAAAAAGAAAAATTTGAAAAATAACATCATTAATGTTGTTCATAAAGGTGTCTATGTGATTGATACGATTAGACGCATTTACATACAACAGAAATTTTTTTTTTTTTATCATTTAGCAAATCACACATACGCTACATGTTGTTGAGCATATCAGAAAATTACACAAATAGAAAAAAGAATATTTAAATACACAGAGAAATATCCTGTCCAATATGAATAAATATACAAATACACATTTCATTTGAACATCAGCATCATATTTTTTGTTTTGAATACAAGAAAAAGATAATTCTGTTTTTACTTGTCATTGTTGATGCTTGTTGTATTTGTTGATGGTGGCCATGTTGATACAAAATCGTCAAATCCACGTGCAAACGGATATGGATTATCACTATCTTTCTGTAAGTTATAACCATCATTTGAACAAATTAATGTTAATAGTCGAATCATATTAATTTGGTGTTACGGTAGACGAAGTACAAGACGGTCAGAAAAGATAGATAGACGTATGACGACAGATTGTCCTCGTCGTTGAATGAAAATGAGAATGATAAACAACGAGAGAAGAATGTGAAAAAGAAAACAGGAAGATAGACATGATGAATATAATACTTATTTCTATGTTTAAATTCATCTCGATGGACGGATCATATTTTTCTCTTTCTTTTCGTTTCTGTGTTTACTCCATGAAACATCGTGATGATTATGTATATGTGCTTATGTTAAAGTAGAACAAAAAAAGAATTGTTGTTTCCAACCATATACTTATTGGACGATAGGTAGTAAAGTTTAAATATAATTTTTAGTCTAGCGAGTATATTTAAAAATATTGCATATTGTCTTTTTCAACAAGCAAACATTTATGCAGAAATATGGAATGAAAAAAAATGAATACTTTAAAGATTTAAATCGTCATTCATACTAACACGTGCTACATAAAACAAAGAAGAAAAAAAAGACATGTTACAAACAATTATCATTTGAATAAGTTAATTAATTATTGTGAACTTTGATCAACGTCTTTTAATCCACCCATACAAATATATTTCAGATTAACATAATCTTCTATTCCATATTTAGACCCTTCGCGACCAAAACCACTCTGTTTAATTCCACCTTTTATTCAAAATATAATAGAATAAAGATGAACAAAATAAAAATTTAGATTAATTACCAAATGGAGCTTCAACAGATGAAATAATTCCTTCATTTACACCAACCATACCAGTTTGCATTCGTTCAGCAACACGCCAAATTTGAGATATATCTTGGCTATACATATAAGCTAAACAACAATCAAGAAAAGACTTCATTGAAATTTGAATAAATATTTATATACCGGCTAAACCAACATCAACTGAATTAGCAATTTTAACTGCTTCATCTTCAGTTTTAAATCTATAAACATAATAAAAAAAAAATTAACAAAATAAGATTCTCTTTTTTGTTTTCTTACTTGATAATCGCAACGACAGGTCCAAATATTTCTTCCTGTGCAACTCGCATCGATAATTTGACATCTGCAATAACTGCAGGTTCAACAAAAAAACCCGAAGTTTTTCCTTTTTTCTCGTTTCCACCTATTGATATAGAAAATTATTTTTACATACTATATAAATTTAAACATTTCTATTCTAACCAGTAACAATTCTAGCTCCTTTGTCTTTCGCATCTGAAATAAAATCAAGAACTCTTTCATATTGTTCTTTATTAACAATAGGTCCTAAATGTGTCTTTTCATTAAAACCATCTCCAACAATTTGTTCTTTAGTTTTCTTTGTCAATTCACTAATAAATTCATCATAAATTCCCTAGATAATAAACTTAAAATATTTTTCAATAAAAATATATATTCTTACTTCTTGTACAAGAAATCGATTTGCACATACACATGTTTGTCCCGACGCACGAAATTTTGATGCCATAGCACCTTGTACAGCTTGTTTAACATCAGCTGAATTAAAAACTAAAAACGGTGCATTACCACCAAGTTCCAATGATATTTTTTTCACTGTTGATGCACACTGAGCCATAATCTTTTTACCAACTTCAGCTAAATTAAATAGACAAAAAAAATATAAAACATCAAATCAAATTTTATTATCTTTACTCGATCCAGTAAATGACATTTTTGAAATCAATGGATGTTCACATAAAAATTTACCGATTTCAGCTGAATGAGTAGTTGTTAGTACATTAATTGTACCATCAGGAAATCCGGCTTCTTTCGCTAACTAAACAAAAAACAATAGAATCTATATTCTTTACAATAGTTCATCGAAAATTTGTATCTTTAATTTACGTCGCAAAGAACTAAACATGAATAAGGTGTATCTTCAGAAGGTTTAACAACAATAGTACAGCCGGCAGCCAATGCTGGACCTGCTTTACGTAATATCATTGAACTAGGAAAATTCCATGGCGTTATAAAACTACAAACACCAACAGGTTGACGAAGAACCAATGCACGACGATTATGTGATGTTATTGGAAGAACATCACCATGAATACGTTTTGCTTCTTCAGCAAACCATTCAATATAACTAAAAATTAAAATATAAATATTTTCATAAAAAATGCTTTTCATTTTCTTTACCTAGCACCATAAAGTATTTCTCCAATGGATTCTTTTAATGGTTTACCCTAAGAAAATAATTAAATTAACGAATAATGCAAAAATTCCCTGCTAATAATATATGTGTCCGGATTCCGTGAGTTCTGAATTCATGAAACTCTCAAAACTCAAGAATTTGTCTTATATTCAGAAATTCGGAATATCAGAAATGCTACAAGTGAAGACAAATATACGGTATAGTATTTTCCGTGTGATTCGAATATGGGTGTGGCTGTGTGTATAGAGAGAATAGGTGACACTTTTGACAGTTCCAGGGGTTCAAAACTCACGAAATCTGGACACTGGTGTGTAATAATGTCACTTCATTTTTCATCGACTATAACATTTTCTGGGAAAATCAAGGATATCTATTCAAAATCTATGTTGGAAGCTCTTTATTTCTCACTCAATTGTTAACAAATCATGCAGAAAATATTATAACATCGTTTCAGATAACACTGGCAAATACTAACTAAGAAGCTCCAGCTATGTTTCAGATCGATGTTTTTCTCTTTTGTTTTCTTCGATGCTCGTATTCATCTTTTCGACAGATCAGCTGCATAAAAATTTTGCCTTATTTTTATCGGCAGTATCCCGGACTTCGCGTAGTTATCATATTATATAAACAACGCTATTATGATTCTATAAAACTCGTCACTATTTTCGCGTCATAACTTTATCGATATTTTGTGAATCTTTGTTTTTTTAATTTTTCATCATGTTAACAACAGCAATCGTGTATTGTTTGTTATTAGAGTTGTGAAGAATTTAACGGTGAATCTGATGAAAAACAAGAGCAAAAAAATACAATGGAATGCATAGGAGATAATTTAAAAAACATCCAGAGATCAGTGTTTTTTATAGCAACCATGTCAAGCTGTTTGAATAGAGCTATTCAAAAATTCGCTCAATACTCCTAAATAAGAGATGATCGAATTTTATAAAAGACATTGTTAGAAAGAACTTGCATCACAGATTATGAATAGATAGTTTTCATTTTCCTAACATTAATATCAATCGATATATTTATTAAAATAGAATTACCATTTCAGTTGTCAAAATTTTTCCTAAGTGATCTTTATTTTTTAAAATTAAATCATTAAATTTTCTCATTATAACACTTCGTTCTTTTCCAGTTTTAGTGGACCATTTATTTTGAAATGCATTATAAGCTGCTTGCACAGCTTTTTCAGCATCTTTAATATTACAATCTGGTACACTGCCTATTTCATCACCATTTGCTGGATTATAGACTTTAAATGTTTCACCTGATTGTGCTGATACCCATTGACCATTAATATATGTTTGATTAAAAAATGAACGACGAATATGATTTATTGCTTGATTAAGACGAAATATAGAAGAATATTTAGTTGCGTACATATTCTTTTTTTTTATCTGAAAAATAAATTATTTTATAAATAACATGATAAGAGATCATTTGCTTGTGTGGAATCTATAAATCCTATGGGATCAGAAACAACTTTTTCTTTCTTTTTAATTGCTTTTGATGAAGAACTTTGATGACATGTTGAACAAAATCGAACAAGTTTTATTAATTGTATAGAATCATCATTGTCAACTCGACGTCGTTTTCGATCTAATAAATACAAATGAAGATAATTTTTATATGAAAATTGTTCGAATATATTTATACAAAAATTATTATCGACTGTTGTTGTTGAAGATTGTAATTGAGAAATTTTTGCAATCCATCCACGATTAGTTATTTCTTCCCAACTATTTTGTATTGAACAATTACATTCATGAAGATTATCAAATTCTTTAATAAATATTGACTTTTCCTAATGGTAGAGAAGAAACATAGTTAAATATTTCTTTGAAAAATATAGAGATTCTTTTACATGAGAAGCGACTAGTGAGATATACAGAGTATCAAGTGACGTTAATGCTTTTAGAAAACGTCCTGATTGACTTGTGAGATTATTTCCTAGAATATATAAATTGATGACAATTGCTTTATATATATATATAACATAAATCAAAAGTTTGTTTGAACACACTAAGATTTGCAAATAATCATACTACGTAAAAGAATCATTTTCTATGAATTTCTTATGATACACGAGAAAAATTGACTTATTTTGTATATTACAATCTACTAAAACTTAAACTAGTGTAACGACAAAAGTAATCTATCACATTGAGGAGCAATCTCATCGTGCAACAACTTTATTTCTCTCTCTCTCTCTGAATTAAAAACGTGCGTGGCCAAGACATTTGCTTTTTTTTTAATAAGTAGTTGGCGCAGTGTGTTTCATATTTTCTTCTATGTTTAAGTTCAAATAAACAAACTCATTTTACGTCCTAAATCTAAGTCCACTATAAATCTTGGATTCGATCATGTGTATGGTGTTACTCAAGGATTGTACAGCAATAATGACCTCAATTGAATTAGAAGAATGGCATAGTCGACGGAACGTTTTGAATCTAGAGAATAGGCTCAACAGTCTTTATAAAATCGTCACCGGGAAGTTAGAAATAAGGAGTTAGAGGGCAAGCCTTTTTATGTTAGTCATATAAACTATAGTTCAGAAACAATTCACAACTTGTATCAAACGACAAGCACTTAAGGAAACACGGAAACATTTGTGTTTTCGATCTATCTTCCTGAAAAATAGGATAATAGTAAAGCAGTAGTGTTCACAAATAAAAAAATGAATTACATTGTGGGTTTGCTTACTTCGTTGAAAATGTTTCTTAGGTATCTAAGGCTTAGCCGCTGAAGCTGAAGAAAACTTCCGGCAGCTTTTAGTTTATCTAACTCGAGTTTTCTGTACAATACGACAATTTGTCCTCGATAGTTGTGGAAAATTTTGACACTTTTACAAGAGTTTTCACGCACTGTATAAATCAATTAATCTGATAGAATCAGAAACAAATATTTGAGTCTACCCAAGCCTCGTGACTTCAATCCCTTTGGAGAATGAGTCATTCGAACATTTTCAATCTCACTCATACAGTGGACAATTTTTATTCAGCATGTGAGCATGATTTATTTTCTCTCAAAACCGCGTTTTTTTTTCGTAGAAATATTAGCCTCTTATATCCAGAAATAATATTGCTGCAAAAAAAAGATCATTTGGGATGGAAAATTCCTGTGAGAGACCCTCATCCTAAACTCATGAAAAAATTGACAAATGATACATTATTCGATGTAGTTTTTCATTCTGATTCCAAATACATCTTTATTTTTTCCTCAAAGTGCATCTATGACAAAGAAATCACGAAAAAACTTTTGAAAAGTCAAGGCTTTTAGAAAACCTATATCTCATATCAGAAGTATTTACGCATCTTTGCGTTAACTGGCTGTATATTCCAGATAGAGGAGAACATTCTCTGAAAGTTTCGTCGATATCATATAAGTAGAAAAAAGTGGTGATCAACTTTACTGAAGACCTCTTTTTCACATAAATGCTTAGCGTAAAAAGAATAGTGATTTTTTTCAGAACGAATGAATTTAGCCGTTGGAACAGATTTTTTTTTATCAAAAGACTGTTCGTTAATCAAAGTATATTAGTTACTATTCAAATCTCGAAAAAGCTCACTTTCACTTTATTTCATCTAATGTCTACTGTAACTCGGCCGCTAACTCTAATATTATAGTGATTGGTTTACAAATTGATATCAAATAGTATTTCATTCAAAATGTCTTTATTTAGAAAGAAGAAAAGAATTTCTTTAATCTTATATTTATATGATTATTAGTTATCTTACCTTGAAGATGTAAACTATGTAAATTACATAAAGCTTTGCTTCGAATTCGATTACTAGCTGTTAATAATCGAATATCTTCATCATCTAATTGATTAAAAGTTAATCTTAAATATTCAATATTTTCCATTTGTCCAATAATATTTAAAATTTTTCTTTTTTCTTCATGATCAAATTTTTCCAAAGCATATGAAAAATCAAGTTGAATTACATTTAAATTTATACGTTTTAATAAATGAAGATAAAAATTAGCCGTTAAAAAATTTAAATTATTTGTTATAGAATAACAAAAACTTGTACAAAATATATCTGAATGATAATCAGTTAAAATATTGATTATTTTTATAAGATCATTTTCATTAATTATTGATAATGATGATATTGTTTTTAAATATTCATCAAAAATTTTTTCAACAATTTCATTTGGTAAATAACGACAACTTTCAATAGACAAAAAATATTTTCCCAAGATACGAGATGCAAGATTAACAAGTGATGGAATCATTCTAGAAAGAAATGATTTCAATATCATGAAAAAAAAAAATCGAAAAATTCAAAATCATCCATTGATTGCTTTTAAATGAATAATAAAAAAATGATATAGATTACATTTAACGAAAAAAACAAACAGAAGAAAAGACAAGATATTGTAAGAAAGTTGTTTAAACTATTTTTTAAATGGAATAGCAGCTATTACAACAATAGCAACGAAAAGAAGTATAATAATAATCCATAACAATAATGCTGAAGATTTTCGATCAATAACTTTAACTAACATTGTTTGACGTTTAACACGAGAATCAAGTAAACTTGTACGATCAGTTATTGTATCAAGTATTTCATTATGTCTATCAACTTCACTATTCATTGCAACACCGATTTCTTTTTGACGTTTAACTATTGCATGTAATGCATCAATTGCTTCATCATTATCTATAGAAATAGACAAAAATAACAATTTTTTTTATGTTTTGACAATCATATGTAAATTTTAAAAAAGATAATACTTTTTCGTAAATTTGAACGAAGTCCAGTAAATTCTTCATTTGTTAAACCTTGAGTATTTTCTGTTTCAACAGCAGATGCAAAACGTGGATCCACTCGATCACGTGGTCTAATAGAAATTGTTTATTAAAAGACATTCTAATAAATGAATCATTTAAACTTACGAATATGTATTAAAACTTTCTTTCATTGTTGTTTCAATTTCTTCTTTCGATTGTTTTATTGTATCAACTAATGTTCGTCGACGATTTGCTTCTCGTGCTGTTCTACACAATAAAAAAAAAAAAATGTGTATAGAAACAAACAAAAAAATTCTAGAAAAATTATTTACATAACACCATTACGGGATTGAGCAGTTAAATCATTCGAAAGTTTATCAATATCTTTATTAAATTCTGTTATCATCGTACGAATTATTGATGATACCTATAAAAAGATCATCGAAATTTTTAATATCTTATACAAAGATATAAATATTTACTTTAGCTCGTTGTGAGCTATTATGAGGTAATTTTTTAAATTCATTTATTTTCTGATTGATTTCTTGTGCATAATTTTTACAGCTTTCATAATTTTGAGTCCTAAAATATACAAAACAAAAGGAATTTATAAACTTCCTATTGTTTTATATTGTAGAGAATGAAGATTTGATGAATTTTTGTAGATATTATGATCTAGTCAAATACAAAAGTATACTTTCAAATTTGTATTAGAAATGAATGGTCATTTCTTCGAAAATGTTCACTGAATGATTTTGGATCAATATTTGAAATTAAATATATGCGAATAATTTTATTTGATTCAAAAATTGAAAATTCATAATTCAAATATAAATCTTGTATGTTTGTCTTTTATTAGTCGAATTATTTTAGGATCAATAAATCATTCATTACAAAGCATTTTCTTTTTATAAATCATTAAATTTGATTTCATTTATGAAAAAATACACACAACAGCAAGATATCTCACCACGCGTCCGACATTTTTTTTCATATATTCACTTGAATCGATTTGATCTGAAAAATGAATAAAAAAAAATTGAGTTTGCTCTTGAATATAATTCCTTTATTTTGCTGAGATGTCGTTTATTTTGAAAGAATAAAAATTGTAAAAAAATGCTTATAGATTTGCACATGATGGAATCTAATAATGAAAGCTTTTCGTGTTTACTAGTCAAATAAAGAAAAAAAAGATTTTTAAACAGCTACTCCTTGTTTCCCAGTTAATGTTTGTACTAATGTTCCTTCTTCATCCATTTGTTTAAGTATATCTAAACCACCAATAAGCTGTCCATTAACATATATTTGTGGATATGTTTGCCATGATGAATATTCTTTAAGTTTTTGTCGAACATTTTCATCTTCTAATATATCAAATGTTTTATAATCAGTTATATTAGCTTTAGATAATAAATCAATTAATTCTTTTGTAAAACCACAACGTGGTGTTTCACGTGTACCTTTAATAAAAAGCATTAATGGTGCTTGATTAATTAAACTTTCTAAATTTTTTTTCGAATTATTTTCCTGTTCATTTATTTTTTGTTGTTGTAATTTGGATTCAAAATCTCCATTTTCAATCATTTGTTTCATTATGTCTAATCCACCAATTAATTCACTACCAACATATAACTAAAATAAATTTTTTTTCTTTTAATTGAAAAGAAAAAGAAACAAAAAAAAAAATTCTTTTTATTTTTAAAATTACTTGTGGATAAGTATTCCAATTTGAATATTTTTTTAATTCTTCACGTACATTTTCATCAGCAAGTACATCAAAATAATCAAATTTTATTTTATGTTCATCAAGTAAATGACATGCTTGTCGACTAAAACCACATTGTGGACTAGCTGGTGTGCCTTTCATAAATAAAATAATTGGTGATGAATTAAGTAATTGTTTTATTTTATTTTCAGCATTATTTATTGTTGAATTATCATTAGATTTTATTTCTGTTGCTTGTACAACACCAATTGTATTTAAATGTAATTTAATTTTTTTTAATAAATCACTTTGATTAAAACCATCAACACGATCAATAATTTTTGTTTGATGATAAAAGAGAACTGTTGGTGCTGCATTGACATTTTCATCATTAAGTAAATTATAAAAATGATCAGCATTTAAACGACATATAGCTAATTGTTCCATAAATTCAGGGTCACGATTTATAGCTAATAATCCTTCATTAACAGTTTTACAAACAGGAATTTGTTCTAATTCAATATGAACTAATAATAATTTGTTTCTAATCGATGGTGAATTGATATATTCATCAAATAATTGTTGAGTAGCTATTTGAGAAATTTCATTATTGCTTTGATTCGCCATATCAATTATCTAAAAGCAAAATATTTTTAAAGTAAAAAACGATGAAACAATCTTCTCAAGAAGTTTCAATTTATTTCTTCTTTTATTTCATTTTATATACAAAACACACGTTAATATCCTTGTTACAATAACACATAAGAGGCTGAAGAAATAAGACACTTCATGCACAATAGAATTCTATCAAGACACTCCTATCTCTGTTATTTTTTTTTTTTGTTTGATTCTGTTCATTTAACGACGACGATTACGTTGTGATGATGAACGACTACGTGAACGTGACCTAAAATTTAACAAAAACAAAAATTATAATCATTCTCTATTTTTTAATACAAACCGTTTTCGACGTTCACGAAGACGTTTTTTTATTTCAGGTGATAAAGTTTTAATATGCATAAAATTACAAAAACCACTTCTCATACACTAAAAACAAAAAAAACAAATCAATCAAAATTAATCATACAAACAAAATAAGAATGTTTTACCTCGCCTAATTCATACTGTCGACAACTTGCTTCTTTAAAATCCGTCACTGGACTAAATTAAAATTAAGATCAATCTTACAGTAATCGCCAAAAGTGTCATTAACGGATAAAAAGTATCTAAATGCGAATCGTTTGGTCTTATATATTGGTCACCAATAGAGCGCGACGAACTCTGATTGCAAACAGTAAAGACAACTGATTGCCCTTTATACGCAGAAGCTAGAAGGTCAACAGATATTTTATTTAGACGAGAATATTTCAGAATTAGGAATAAAACCTCACAGAATTTAGCCTCTCATTCGAAAGTAAAATATTGTCTCTACCATCGATAAAAATTTCATGGCAAACAATTGTAGTGTGCTTGATTTATAAAGTTATCTTTGGGTATTCTTAACATGATAGTTAATGAAAATCATCAAAAAGTAACTCGTAATTTTGATTATTTATCTTGAAATTTTCCCCAGTGAGTTGTCTGTTCTAAATAAGTATTTTCTGAAAATTTCATAACTATTATCATAGATAAAACGGAGGTCTATGTCAAGATGGTTCAGTTGACACAAATGTCACCGCGCCTCAGAATCACAGTAGATAATAATATTCTATCAGTCACATACTCAAGACGACACGTGAAGTTTTATTGGTCAATAGAAAGAATGAATACTAACGCTTCAAAATAATGACAAATCAGAAAAGTGCCTGGAAAAAGCTTATTCAGATTCAAGAAAGAATAAGTATTTTTTTCTAAATTCAATCGATCCTGGGGCCGACGCTTGCAATCAGAATTTACTAAGCTCTGATTATAGTAAAAGTTTCGGACAAAAGCATTCAAATTTAGATACTTTTTACCTAACAGTGGAACTTTTGACGACTAATGTATCATAAATGATTAATATTTCATACCTTAGTTCGGCATAAATTGGTTTTCGATCAAACCATCGTGTATTAAGATCAGCAACAGCTCGTTCTGCATCTTGTTCATAACGAAACTAAATCAAATTTCATAGATTTTTTTTTTTGTTTTGTTTTTGTATTTCTTCTTACTTTAATATAAATATTTCCAACAAGATGTTCTCCAAGATTGTCACATACAGTCATTGCTTCAATTTCTCCATACTAAAATCGTATTCACGATAATCCAATAAAAGAAAATGAAAAGAATGAAGAAAATAGGGAAAAACATTAGTCCTAAAAACCTGTAAACACATGAAAGGTTTTTTATAAGTTTTATAATGCAAAAAAAAAACGTTATGTTTGTTTATATCGATATTTATCAATCTACCTTTTTGCTTTTTTTCTAATATGTACAGCTGTTTGATTAATAGAAAAGAAATGTAGAGATCCTCCTGCAAAAATGGGACTGCAAAAGTGAGAGAAATATATATATGTATATTATTTAATATTATATATTGTACGTGTTATTTTATTTCCATTGAATATATATAACACAAGATGAGAATGCTGTTGGTTCAAGCCTGCAATAATCGATAGAATCTTAGGGAGATTTGAGGAGACAAATAAAAACAAGCGTAAAAAATTAGTTGCCTTTTTTTTTTTAATATTCTTTGTTTAATTGAATAAATTAAATGTGGAGCTGCTAAATTTACTAAACATAACACTCACCTTATCTTCAACTTCAGTATAAACTTCTTCATAAAATTCACTAATTAGAAATAAAATTTTATTTTAATCATAGTTTTAAAATAAATATTCACTCGAAATGTTGTTGAACTTGTTCATCTGTATAAGTATTTTCTTCATACTGCTCAACTATAAAAATAAAAATTCGAAATATATCGACAACAGGAAAAATTCTTGTTTTTTTATATTTACCAAAACCACCTTCTGCTTTTGGAATAGCATTATTATTTGGATTAAGATAGAGATTCTTTAAAAGGATTGTCTAGTATAAAAAAAATAGAACTTAAATTTGATAACAGATAAAAATCTTTATCATACTTGACTAAAGGTCGGTTTATTATGAACACGTGAACATCTAAACATATAAAAACTTAAAAATTTAACGCAACTAATAAACAATTCTTACCGTTCACCATGACGGCATGCGCCAATTTTAAAATAAAATGAACAATTAACTCTAAATCAATAAATGAATTATATGAATTGATTGACAAAAGAAATACTTACTTATCTTTTTCAGTGCCGAAAATCGAAGCTAGATATTCGGCCATTTTGTTTTTCTAAGAAATTTTTCTTAGAACAAAAAAACAACTAAGGGACGGAAATAATATCTAAAGAATAGATGCTTTTCTTTTTACAAGTTCGAAATTTTAGTACGATGATTTGCACTTTTATGACAGATGAAAAACACACAAGTATCTGTTTAAATCATTAATACATGAGCTACTGATAAAGGGTGTGATTACTTTCGAGTTCGGTGAAACTCAGAATGATTGGATGACACTTTCACAAAAAATTGATTTAATTTTTCTGACTTACAAAAGCTTTAGTTTAGTTTCTGATGAAAGACGGTTCGGTATATATGAGTAAAATTCTGTCGTAGATGGCGCTAGTTTTTGAAGATATTTCGAAAACTCCTTGACATCAGAAATTGATTCGATTTTTATTAGAATCAGAAAAAATAGATTGATTTTCTGTGAAATTTTCCTCCAATCATTTTTAGTTACATTACATTTAAAAAATTCGTCATTTTTTATAACTATATTGTCACTAATATCGATTGGATATAAATATTGATGATGGCGAATCCGTTATTTCTTTTTTTTCCAGAAATATTAAAATTGAATAAGAATCAAAATTATTTTACTTCGAATTTACTTCAATTAAATCCTTAAAAGTTTGTAGAGTTCTATAAAGAAAAAAGAATAATAGAGAAAAATTTATCGTTTGAATACTAGTGGCATCTGTACAGCAGAGTGCATATTTCATTACGAATCTAAAACTTTTAATAAATTTTTAGTACTTTTTAATTCGATCAGTAATGCCCAATGCAGTTCAAACTGGCTCATTGAAGTGATGATGTTTATAAGATGTTTCGAATGTCTCTACTTTTACAATGCTTAAGACGTAAGTAAAACTAGCGTCGTATCCGACCTGTGCTGGTCTGGATTCGTATCTTGACTTATGTTGGATCTGTAGTTGATTGTATTGGTTGCGGAATTTCATTCTCTATCGAATGGTATCCATTTCAATAGGAGCCATAAAACGAAATCTGAAAGTTTCAGGATAAATAGGTTTTGAGCTTGTACATATTAGATTCTCTAACCAAGTACATTGATAATGTATGTGTGTTGACGTGTTAATGTTGTTGTTTTTTATCGTCCCTTCGAATAATGCATAATGATCCGTACATATGTAGATTATATTTGCTCTTCGTCTGCGAGACCCAATAAAATCCTCATACTCTTTCTGTTCGTCGTTTTTTCTTATTGGGCAACTGGACAAGGAGGTGGAAGCCACCATCGTTTGTATTTATGTTAATCTACGTTTAAGGTGAAACGAATTATTCTAGCCATCAGGGTAATTTCCATTTTCACCGAATTTTGTTTCGCCGATTTCAACTTCGCCGAATGAAGTTTTTTCGCCTACTTCGCGTTTCGCTGATTCCGACATCGCTGAATGAATTAATAGCTGATTTCAAAGCCATCGCGTAACCATTTTTATTTCTATTATAGATTCTGTTAAAGAAAAATTTGGTTTAAGAGCTAATTTGCTGGTAATAATTTGGATATCAATGCTTCAATGTATCAAGTCTCAATAAAGAGCCTTAAAAGTTACAATTCGAAAAAATATGACCAAATAAGATAGTTCTTTCTCAGTAGATCCTAAAATATGTTTTCATGCTTTTCTCTTCCTTAAAAAGCCAAATTTTCTCCCAAATTCGTCTTTTTTTTCAAAGTGGTTGTTTTCATTATTTGTGTTCATTCCGCTAGTTTCTTTTAAATCATTTGAACAAACATATGTTTCAAGATGAAAAATAAAATCTATTTTGCGAAATACTTTAAAAACCGACCAACATCAAGATGAGATTCTATAATTGCTCCTAATTTTTTCTTTTTTGTTCATTTTCAGTTGTTTATAAACCTGCCTTTTTTATGCTGAAGAGATCATGTCACACCTTTATTGATCTCATTTAAATCATGAAATGTGGATGTGGATGTGGACGAGAGTGTGGGTGTGACTATGAGTGTGAGTTTTGTTTGCATCCACACCCACCCTGGCACATTTTTGACCTTAGTAGTAACTCTGGGCTCTAAAATTGCTGAAAGTTTCATGTCGAACTATCTTTGGTTTCGAATTGAGCCAAAATGGTTCTCAAACGTCTCCCTTTCTTTTTTCAGTTCAGATACAATCTTTATGCTATCTTCAATAATATAGAGAGTCGCTTCACAATAATTATGAAGAGTAACAATGATAGTTATGTTCGTTGTAATGACATACATTCTCAACGATATTTTCAGCATGACAGATTTTTAAAAGTCATTTTCATCATTATACTTTGCGAATTTAAGAGATGTTTCAACTGAAGATCTTATGCTTCTTTGATCTCACGTGTACACGTATAAACTCTCTAGCATGGTTCAATGCGCATCTTAATTGTTCTTCTTATTCTTTACATTTTATGCTACTTATTGTTACCATTTTGGATGCAAATTGGTAATTTTTCTGCATAGCTTTTTCTATAAACTCATTAAAATTCGATTCTCCTTTTGTTTTGCTTTGTAACTTGATAATTTAACCATGTTTTCTTTGCTATAAAAAGCATTGTTTTATGCGAATATTTTTTTCTACCTTGCATGTACACTAATGTTTTCTCTATAATATGCTGTATCTTAGTTATTCCACCGAGACTTTTGACTCTATTTTGCATATAAAAAGCATGCATGCCTCTAATAATCGCTCTATATTATCATTGTGTCTTTAAACCTTGGCGACAATTAAAACCAATTTGACTGTATACAGAAGCATTGAATTCATCAATAATATGCCGAAACTTCTAATCAAATTTGAAAGTCAGATACAGTAAGTTTCAAATCACGAATCTTATATGTATTATAACGTTGTTTTCATGATTAATGAGTGAAACTATTCAACTAAATTGTACGAACATCACGTCTAAAACTCGCTTACAGGAGATCAATATCTTACAGATAAATTGAACTTCGACATTCAGTAACTCTAGATAGAGCTTTAGATGCAAAGTTTTGTTAAGCTTGTGGCATAAACATACATTTTGCAGCAACAGTGACGATACCTCATAAACACATTCTTTGTCCGATGAATAATGTTTAAATTAATACCAGTCGATAGAAAATTGAACTCTGCATCTGACAAAACAATTAAGAGAATCAACAAATACTGTCGGACAAATCCTGTGAGGACTTATTGTGAGAATAGGATCGAACACCCAATTTTTTGGTTCAAAAATCTAGGTTTTTTGCTCGATGATCTCTGTTTAAATTGGCATATTCCATAAAAAATGAAATTCTGCATCTAACATATCCAATTAGACATCCAACAAAGTCAAGAAGCGAATTTGGACAAGAAAAGGTCGAATATGATGCTAACTCTACTTCAGTTACGTATGACCTTCACTGAATCGAAAATTTTTTGACTTTTCGAAATATGATAATTTTAAAAGTGAAAAAGATTCGATGATTTTGTCATACATCATGATTTAGGACTTCAAAAAGTATCAAATGAATTCTTTCATGTCTGGCAGTATGTATAACTTCAAAGGTTGTTGGAACTGAATACTTTATGTTTTCAAATGTCTGATCATGAAATTATTTTGTTAGAATATATAAAGCTTCTTGAAGTTGGAAAACTCTATTCATTGGACTTTTGATGTGCTATGCCGTGAAACGCGGCCTCAAAAACTTTCTAAGAATTGAAAGCCTTTACAGAATTTTCAGGATTGGCTTCTTTTCTAATTGTTTCTGAAATTTCCCGATAGGTTTTTGAACATTCAAAAACACTACAAGTTTCCAAATGTATGAGTTTGGTAAAATGATATACAAACTGTTTTTGAATCTACACTCAAATTTCACCAATACTGCAATGATGATATGAACTGATCCGAATGAGAAAATGACTATAATGTTCTGGAACATTTCGATATTCATATGTAGATGGTATTAAGTAAATTATTTCATAGTTTAAGTAAAAATAATACAATTCAAATAATCTAGATTAAATATATGTGCTTGTCAACAACTGTTCACGAAGGAAAACAGAGATATACGATTGCCATATGCGTAACTTCAGAAATTTGTAGTGTAACTAATTGTCAAGATTGAAACAGTCGAGAGAAGAACTAGTCGTTTGATATATACATAAATGCTACTTCTCTCAACTTGAATTTGATTGCTTCTGCCTTTTTGTTCACATATTTCTCGTTAATTTCTATCTTATGCTTGTGTACATAGATAGCAGGACTGTAACATCTGTTACCCAGCAGTTAGTCATGATATTGTTCGCGAGTGATATAGACTTCTAGGTAAAAAGCATGTTAAATGTATGCTCGAGGAAGTGAACAACAAAGGCGAGCGATTTACACAGAAAATGATATTGCTGGAAGATAGATGATAGAAAATATAAATAATTAGTACGGATATAGAATAAGAAATTTAAGTATAGCATACGATATATAAATCACAGCCTTACACTAATAAGTATAGATAGAGTATATCTGATAGAGTAGTAGTTACATGATACGAGGTATAAATTCAGAAATATAGCCGAGATGATGGATATAAAGTACGATGTAACATAGAAGATAAAATTAATAGTCAATATTTTTATTTATTTTATTTTATTGACGATTATTCTAGATGATTTTGATGCAATAGGCTGTGTGAAAACTAACGATAAATTCTTTACTTTATTTTAGTTATTCTAAATCATTTTATGGAATGAATTCGGTTAATCGTAGGTGATTTGTTTTTTTCTTTTATTTAATTTAATTATTAATTTTAAGATTAGTTTCTTATTTGATGGTATGAATAGATGCAACATACGATTGTATGCGACATTGTGTACAACCATAAACGATCGAATACGGAGACCACAATCTAGAGAATATACTAATTAAAATCTAAACGTACTGATTATATCATATTATAGCTGTTGAAGAAATCCAATGTAACCCTAACAATATAAATTGATCGTTGAAATGTTTCTTTTGAGTGAGAAGATCAATATTGATAAATAATAATGATTGAACTCATGTTTATACTTCATTTCTTTGTTTTTTACTCTAATTTAAGTTCTGATCAATTTTTAACAGTTGAAAACAGAATACGACTTTGTTGTCGGCTTTATCTATTAATAATATTTTGATGATTATTTTTGTTTTTCATTATCGAATGACAATCAATCTTTTTGCAAAAAGATATTTTCTCAACCTTTTAGATAAATTTTAACCTATATTGAGATACATACAGTTCTAAAGCGAATTGATTACACGAATATTAATAATGTTTGAAATCGAGTTTATAGTTCTCTGATCGTACTATATCAATTTCTTTATACTCTTCGAAGTCTTATAAATTCTTTTACTTCTTCGTGAATTTATCATATTAGATAGAAATATGCAGAACTACTATTTTTATTTAGTTGGTTTCCTTCTTTTACCAATTTAACTGAATAAACTAATAATCTCTATACAATTTAGATTCCATTGTTGTTGTTATAGATTTTTTGATTATTATTATTTCTCGTATATAATGGGCTTAATAATTCGTATACAATCGAAAACTATTATTCCCTCTATTAAATGATCACATAGCGACGTTATGAACTTTGTTTTAATGTTTTCATGGCAATGTTACAATGCTGATTTGTGCGTATGGTTGTGGCACAACAGTGGTAAATTTTTTTATTGAAATGGACATCGTTGATCGAGAATCATTACAAGGATCCAGAAATATTGCACATTCTTTGACCGTTTTTATGTATGGTTATTTCTTTTTGCCTATTGAGCTATTAGATTCAACGTCTTCTTGTAAGAAAAAAAAACAGCATAGGGCAATTACTACTCACTCACATCGTTAAGCGTAACTAATGTTTGGGAATCGTCATATGTTTGAAGTATACTTCAACTTAATCGATACATTACTTTCTCTTTCTCTCATCATTTCTATGTACAATATTGATGTTTGTTTAGATAAAACTATGTTATCTAATCGACATATTTGGCGAAGGATAATGTCATTAACAATATCCTTGGAAAATATGTTAATTTTAGAAATGTTTTCTTATTTTTTTTATTCGATTTATTTAATTTCTTAGATATAAATGATATGTGTAAAGCAAAGAAGAAATATAATCTCTTTTTTTATTTATTTATTTATTCAATGTTCTATTCTTGATTTTTAAATATTTTTTTCTGTTCGATTTGATCGATGTCAAAAATAGTTGAAATATAACAAAGATCAAGAGTATTTAACAAAATATAACAAGAGATAATTAAGTCGAAAACAATAATTATACAAGCATTTCTGATGTTTCCGATGATATATCATTTAAAGTTGGATCTATTGATGGCCTACTATATGGTAATGGTCGATCTCGTTCTATATAGTAATCATCGTCTTCTTGATCTGATGATGGCGAAGAAGAAACACTAAAATAGAAAAAAATTAATTGTATAAGATTAGATAACAAAAGAAAAGTTTACTTCATTGATTTTCGCCTTCGAAGATCATCAATATTTTTTTCAATTGTATGTCCACGTGCTCGATTAAATGCTAATGTATAAATCATATAGAACCAACTTTCTTTCATAATAATAAAAACCTACCAGCAATAGCATCATCTGGTTGCTGACCAAGTATTTCAATTAAATATCTAAATTATTATATAATGTTACAAAGATATAATATAAAAGTCAAAAATTTTACCTAACAATAAAATAACCACTTCGATTAATTCCATGTGTACAATGAATACCTATAAGATTATCTAAGAAAAGAAAAAGTATAATCTACAAACGTATTAAATAAATTATTTACCATTCTGTCGATTATCTCGTAAGAAAGTATTAACAACAAGAAAAAATTTTTGACAACTTTTATCTGACACATCTTGATGTCCTGGTACTCGAATTTTACAATATTCAATACCCATATCTTCTACATCCTATTTTTTTTAATATAATAAAAATTAAATCTTAGTATCGATATTCAATAGATCTTACTCGATAATCATAATATCGATATGTATCAGTTAAATCAATAATTAAACCAACTTTTCGTCCTTGATTATCCATACGTTCAATTAAATCATCCAGAGAAAATCGATCTTGCTTATTTATATTTCGTAAGATTGACTATAAAAATCAAAGTATTTATATTCGATTTTATTCTCTATAAATTATATTATACTTAACCCATCTTAAAGGACATTTAAATGGAACAAAACGAGTATTTTCAATCCATGTATTCAATGGAGAATAATCAAGCCAACTAAATATATAAAAACACCATTCATTTCTAATTGATAATAAATAATTATTTACCCAGCTGGTATTTTATTGTTCATTGTCCTTCGATTTCGAATCTCCTCATGTGACCTTGATCGATCCATTCAACAAGAAATTTATCTAAAATAAAAACAATCATATGTATCTATCATCAAGTTCAATTAATTACAAATATATTCGATATTCTTTATTAACCAAATGAAATTAACTAGTAAAAATATTTTCATATTATTTTGTTTCCTTTTTTGTTCAATGATTGCATGCATTTCTTTTGTTTTACATAACTAAATTTTACAAGAACGAAGACATTGTACTAATTTTCTGCGCTGACAGTTTCACTGCGCTTCTTTTTTTTTTTTTATTATTTCTTGCTTCAATATATCAAAATTTGCACACGAAAAGAAAACATTATTTTTCGACAAACACACACAACAATATCCATAGAAAAAAAAAAAAAGGAACGAGATTATATACTAAACTAAAATATCTACCATACACACAAAATAAGAAATATAGGTAAAAAAAAAAAAGAAAGATAAGGAAGCGTCGTGGATTTTTTTTTCTTTTTCTTCTTGTTTTCAATAACAAATATCCGCACGTAATATTCGTGACTAGTGATAATGATGATTAATTCTCAAATTTGAACGTATTTATCCAAAACAAATATTAGATTTGTTTTGATTAGAAGTATTAATCTAATGCAATTAAATTTTCTGAACGTCGACCATTATTTTGTTTAAATGTTGATGCTTCTTTCAAGCGTTGAAACCATATATTAGCAACAGCTGCATTTTCAAATTTAAATTTATACATTGATCCTAAATACAATGTATAAAATTAACGTTTTTTTTTTTAAAAAAGTATCAAATAAATAATACCTCTATTTAAATCACTTAATTGAATTTCATTTCGATTTTTTCTTTGACTAAGTACAATAAGCCAATCAGATACTGATTGACATTTAGTTGGATTTTGTCGATAAAATAATCTTTCAGATTCAATTAATGTTCGATTTGATGATATATTAATCAATGGTGGTGCTGATTGTGTTGTTGATGTATTATCACTATCACTATTTGTTGATATTTGTCGATTTGTACGTTGTAAACGCATATGTAATGTCATTATTAAAGGTTTTTGTTTATGAAAAAAAAGTAAATGTTCACATATAGCAACCCAATATTTTTTCCATTTTGCTATAGTTGGTTTTTTATAATTTTTTAAAAGACATTTACGTTGTAATGAACCTTCAAAATTAAAATTAGATGTTACTAATGGATCATTATGTGGATTTAATGGTTCTTTCATTGATAATGATGATAATGAAACAGACATTCCCTGAGCTATATGATGATGTTTTCCACTGTTCTTTATATATTCTTTTGCTTTACGTATGGCTTCTTCACATGAATCACTTGAATCCGTACCTAAAAATAACAATTAATTAATAAGAAAAATATATTTATTTATTTAAGAATCATAAGCAGGATGTGTGAAATAATGAGAAGAAGCACTTTAAGTTATATATATATATAAAGGGGACTAATTTAAATGATCTTCTTAATTGTTCAACTATCTAAAAACAAAAGATGTTTCATACTGTTTGAAAAGAACACTTATATTGCCTCAGTAGCATAGAAAGAAAAATATTCGATGGTGAATTTTTTCAAAAATCTTTCCAATGGAAATATTAAATCATGATATGATTTTTATTGATTAAAATATGAGTGAACGACTGATTTTATTTGTTCTTGAGAGATATTGACATTCGATATAAAGATATAAGAATTTCTCTATGATGAAACTGATGAATATCTATTGAAATCTGTACTTCGAGGTATATGGTTAATGAGAGAACATATCCATCTGTCAGACACTATTCAACTCGACATTTTGACTATGATTCAATGGAACTAAGAAAATAATAAACGGGTTTGTGCATATGTTTTATTCAGCAAGAGTGATGACTGTTTGAGTATATTTTCGGTCACTGAACCAGCTATTCATGAAAAAAACCGGTTACGAGATTTTTATCTGAAATTTTGCCCATAGGCAAGTCTCATGATCACTAGAATATTGTAAAAATTTCAGCTCAAACAAATGTATTTCTCTTGAGATATCAAGTATCTAAAACAGCTCGATTCTATGGTATGTCTTATGATACATAAGCATTCATTGGATAGTTGATATCTCAAGAAGAATACATTTATTTGAGTTAAAATTTTTAGAATATTTTAATCGTTACGAGACATGTCTATGTTGAGTAGTACATATACTTGAACTCATTTAATATTTTCTTAACTTCACTAGCTCATAGTCCGAACAGCGTCTAACAGTTGTATATGTTCCCTCATAAGTATATCATATTCTAATGCCGTAATATGAAATTTTGATAAATTGTATTGTCATTCAAATCATTTTCATTTTAAAAACTTAAAACGATTAACTCATCCATACAAATTGGGTTAATATTCAAATGAAACAAAACCATGTTATAAGGTAAGTATAGTTAATTTATATGAAATAATCATTCGTTTATTTTTCTAATGGTAGGTTTGACAGCATAAGAATATTATCTTTTTCTCAAGTAAAACAAAAAAAAAAACCATAAGCAAAGCATGTTTTATTGCCAACAAAAGAAAAAAGGCTAACGGATTATTTTACCTTTATATAATAAAAGACCTAAAACATTTTATATTATATATATATCAAAATCAAATCTATAGTTTAAATTAAACACTTACTAGATCGAGTTTCTTCTTGCATACAATCTGCAAGTACACTATCATCTAATAAACTTTTCTTTTCATGTGTTCTACAAGGTAATGTTGCAGATTTATTTGATGATGATAAACAATTTGAACTAAAAAAAAAACAAACAAAGAAAATCAAAAGAATTCTTTTTCTTTTTTTAAATTTAAACATACTGATTATAATCACTAAGTGTTCGTCTATGTGTACATGTTGAATGTGTATCAGTATGTGAAACTTTAAATGATGCTGATTTTTCTAAATTTTTTGGTGTTCGATCATAATGTGAATCATTATAATCAGTATTTATTGGTTCAGGTTCAATAGATAATGATTGTTTAAAATTTTGATCTTCAACAAATGTTTGTAATTCTTCCATATAACGTACAGATGCAAGATAATTTTGTACACATTCAATTGGTTTAAGAAATTCTAAAATATATCAATATTTTATTTTCTTTTTTCTATAAATAAAACAAACCATAAGTTGATTGTTGAAATTCTGATATAAGTCGACATATATTATTCATAGCATTTTTACGTTGATTTGTTTCAAGTCCACCACTATGTGGATGTAATGTATCAATACGAATAATATCAGTTAGATAAATGCCTTGAAAAAGAAAAAAAAATTTTTTTTTTTTTAATTAAAATTTTCTTTCTTACCAAGATATGGAATACATGGTAATTTTGTATTTGTTAAATGATGTCTTAATCGTTTCCAATTTTCATTGGATGATACAAATTCTTTTAAATTTGAAAATGTTGTTCGATCACGTTTACTAAGACCCTAAAAATTAGAAGAAAAAAAAAAAGAATTTAATATAAATATATTGTTGAATTTTCTTTGTTTTTGTTTTTTACCGCCCAAGTTCTTTGTAATCGATAAATAGGTGCACTCTGTAAAGCCATAACAACAGCCATACATCCATTAATATTATTAAATTCATAAAGTTTCTAAAAAATAAAAAATAAATATTTAATATTTAATATTTAATTTTGTAAAGTTTAGAAAAGAAAAATCAAAAAAATTTTTACTTTAGCAACTCGAATAAAATGTGATAAAATTTCAATACGATTTTTAACTATATCAGCACGTAAAAGTTCACCTTGAGTCCAAAAATTAACCTATAATACAAAAAGAAAAAAGGATTAAAATATAAAATAAAAGATTTTTATGATTAAATAACAAACTTGATTAAATCGACGTGTAAATTGAACAATATGAAAAGCTTTTTCAAGTTTAGCTTTTGAACTCCAATTACAACTAATTAATTCCTATAAAATAAATAAACAACAAAGATTATCTTTTCTATTTATCCATTTTAAATAACATACATCTGGAGTTATAGCTTTAAATACTGGAAGATCCATTAATGTGATTTGTGACTAAAACAAAATCAAAAGAAATTATTTTGATAATAAACTGTTTTTTTTAATCAACAATTGTGCATAAGCAAATGTTCAATATATAAAAATTTCAATACACATTTTCCATAAGGGATATCAATCAAAACAAAAAAGAATTTCTTATCTCTAGGTTTTTTTTTTCTTCGATACAACATCTTAGTTTATTTTTTAATGATAGATCACATCCGTTCATCATCAATAAGACGAACTTATCTTTTTTCTTTTCTTCTCAACATCATAACATATGGTGTTAGGATTCAACGATAAAGATAACACCGTGTACGATAAATGAGAATAGAGTATTATGTATATATATGTATGTACTAAAGTTTACTCAATCAATCGTATGTCAATAATATAGAAGGTTTTATATATAATATTGATAGTTGTTAACATGATGTATCTTTTTTCTTGTTAAGATAAATAGACAAAAAGAAAAATCAAATATGAATACTTACAGCAAAATCTTCAGCATCAACTTTAAGTACATCAAATACAGTTGTATCATAAACTCCATAATGTAATGATCCATTTGTGATAATATCATCATTATGAAATGATAGATCATTGAGCAATAGACTATTATTATTATTATTATTACTATTGCAATTGTCAACTTCTTCAGCAAGTATTGAATGTGCAACGTTACTCGTATTGAGCATTATTTCAATCAACTAACAATCACCAACTAAAATGAAAAATAATATTGGAAGAAACCTATATACTATATATGAATAATCAATAAATGAATGAATAAGTTAAAAGTAATGTATGCATGTTTACTCAGAGCAAATATATGCAAAATGTTGAATCATCTATCTATAATTATTACGAATCATTCTACCAATGGCAAAGGTCAAATACATATATATATATATATATATATATGTACGTGTGTATAAACACATTGCTTTGTATTTTGAACTTACTCTATATGATCTATTTTTCTATTTCCTCCTGTCCTTCTCGTTTACTTGTATAAGTTGTATTCGTCGTAGTAGTTGTAACTGCTCTGCAATTATGTTTCTTTCGTTTCTCTTTTCTCGTATTCTTCTTTTTTTTCACTTCTCTCTCTCTCTCGTCTTCTTCTCTATTCATAGGTCTTCTGTACAGATACTGACGTTGAACACACGATAGACTTCTGTCCTGTTAGCTTTCTCCAATCGTTTACTGACTCACACGTTCGTTCACTTTCTCTCGCTTCTTCCCTGTAGTTCTGTTCTATTATTCTGCAATTTCAAGCGAAACAACACATGAAAAGAAACATTATCGATTGATTTACACGGTACTTAGAGAAACAGACTAATAGGCCTAAATTTCGCAGTTTTGTAATTACAAAAATATACCTTTTTGTTTTTTTTTCCGTATTGTATAAAAAAAAAAAAGAAAAGACAATCGATCATGTAACTCATCGTTTTACCTTTTCTACTTTTATTCTCGATTAGAAAAATCTTTAAACCATAATAACAACACGCAAAATGATAAAAAGAATAGAACATGTCATCAAATTCCGATCAAGGTAATCACCTTGATAATCGCATACATATTTTATATAATGTCAAGGCTAAACTTATTGTCGTTGTCGACTGTACGAAAAAAAAAAAAGCGGAAGCCTTTAAATTGATGTATCATTCATCCGAGACACACATAGTTATACACCACCCATCAATACACATCTGGATATATTTGAACGGGCCGACGAACTCATAATATTATGTTGTTATTGCTTACTGATTACTCAGTAGGCGGTGAACAACAAGAGAATAGATACAATATGCTTTAAATATTTACTTATTTATATATATATTCAAGGATATATCAAAAATATAGACTTACTTTGAAACGAAACAAGAAGAATGTCGAAATATGCTGATGGTATTGATAAATAAACCATCTAAAAAACAAAGGAAAAAAGAAAAAGTATATAGTAAATCCTTTTATGCATTCATTTTCTTTTCTTTTCTTTCTATTACAACGAATAGGGAAGAAGTAAACGATTTTCAAGTATCTCTCACTTTTTTTCCTTGCTCTTGAATGAAAGTGTACAAACGATGGTATGTATGTATATACTCAACAAGACGATCAGAACAAGATGAATAATAAGGAAAAATATAAATAAGATAATTGCAATGATGTCATAGGTAGGCGTTGATATGATCAACAAACATGTATGTTTTATTTTATTTACTTGACGTTCATCGATCTATGTATTTAAATATGTAGGATAAATTTCATCAAGGTGGGAGTAAAGAAACAAAAATATTTATACGAATTCGTTCATCTTTCGTTCGTAAAAAGAAAGAGATTAAGTGTAGGTGTATATATTTTAATTATAAATAAAAGAAACTAAACAAAGATAGATTCATTTAATAGATATTTTTTATTATTTGTTTTTGATAATCGTGTTACTTCAACAATTTGAATATAATTGTAAAATAATTGAATATTTTGTATCACTATCATCTTGAAATTTAATTGGATTTGTTAAATAATATTCAAGGAATGAAGAAAATGTCTATAGATAAAGAAAAAAAGTGTCATATTATTGATAATGATCATTTCATTTTTTTTTTTACTTTTGCTATTAACAAATTTGAAAATGATATATATTATTATCATTAGATAAGACAGTCAATGAATAGGATGATTAGAATAAATATTTGGACGAACTATAAAATTGCCAGACTAACAGAAAAAATGAAAACTTAAATAAAAACTCAAAAAACTCATCGAGATCTCATACTTGAACATCAACCGTTGTCTTTAAAATAGTCTCTGCTTCTACTCTTGAACACAAAATACACGATTGAGAAAGCGAAGAAAAAAGGTAACTAAATAAATCCTATAAACAAAAATTCTCATGAAAAAAACAAAAACATACAGTTGTTGGATCACATGGTGGTAATACTTCTAAATATTGAAATTCATTAAATTAATCTAAATTCAACAATACAATATTTACCACATTTTCTTAACAATTGTCGATAAATTTCTATAAAATAATAAAAAACTTTATAAGCAATACATCATAAGAGCAAAATAAAAGTTTAAATTTATAGACAATCATGAAAGAAAAAGACTACCTTCATTCTCTTTCTGTAAGAGTTTTAAATCTATTATCTTTTCTTTTTCTTTTTAAATATGAAAAACTTACATCTTCATCATCAAAATATGGATCTAGACTAATTCCATTAGTCATTAATTATATCAAAGAAAATAAAAGCTTCTCGTTAGGAATTGTAATAATTAAATATATTCGAATTTAATTTTCATAATAAAAATCATTTTTTGATCGTTACTAGCATTTAAAAATTTATATTTGCTTCAAAATCAAATTGATGGCGCCCATTATTCAATTGTTTTATACGTATATATATATGTTAATGTATTATTAAACCAAAATGTTACTATATATTTAGCATTTTTATTAGCACTTCAATATATGAAAAAGTTTTCATGCTAAAAGAAAAATGATTAAATTAACAATTAATAATAATTATAATAAAAATAATAATTTTTACTTGAAGTATTGGACAGGATTCAAGAATTCATTTAGCATCAATTTCATTCGAATAGATGTCTACAAACCATGAATAATTTTTTAATTATTTACTTGATTTTCTTGGATTTCGAACAATGTATTCTGAAGTAAAAAAAAAACGAAGTTTTGATATATTATTTAGAAAAATTAAGAAAAGAAGAGCAGAGCTAAATCAAGACTAATGTTTTTTGTTCTCATACATGATCTTTATCAAATTAATGAATAAAATAGAAACAAAAAACAAAGAATCTCTCAAGAATTAAATTCTTTATTTTATTTATCCTTACATAATATTCTTTCGAACTTTTAGTTTACTTATAAATGATTCCATCGTCTTTTTTCTTTTTTTTTTGTTTTATCTCTTTCTTTGAACAAAAAAAAAAACAATTGTGTTTATCTTTGACAGAGATGACAAGGATCAATAATAGATTTTCTTTATAGATACCGTTAGTTCTTGTCCTTGATAAATTTTCAAAGAATATTAAATTGAAAAAATCAAACAGAAGAAAAGAATTTCATAAAAAGAATTTAATTATTAATAATTCATAGAACATATGAAAAAAATATCTATTGTTAATAGATGTCGTTAATTATGAAATCTTCATTTTCAAACTGAATCGTCAATGCATTTAGATAAAAAAACTACACACACATACACATACGACATTCTTTGTTTCCTTCTAAACGGTTCATCAAGCATGGCTGCTACTCGTTAGAAAGACGAAGAAAAAAAAAATAGAAATTCTATCTCTATATCCATAGTTTATTGTTTACGAATACAATATAAATCTGTATTGTTATTGTGTTTTTTTTCCTCTAGATCTTGTCTTTTTTTTTTTTTAAACGTCACAAACACACAAATATTTAGTAAGTGTCTGTGACGATGAGTAACGAGAGCCATCCATCTCCGACAGGCTCTTCGTCTTCATCATTGTTCGGTAAGATACTCCCTTATTTATTTATTTATTTATTTATTATTTATTTATTGTGTTGTACTTTAAAAAAAAGTTGCACGTTGCTTGCTTTTTTTCTCGTTTTTTTCTCTCATTGGATTTGATTTTGTAAAAAGAAAAAAAAACACCTGATTCATTATTGTCTTGTTACTCTTCTTCTGCTATCTGTAAATAGGCGGTGGTGGTAGTAATACTGCTGGTGTTAGTGGACCTTCGTCTTATCCCTCACCATCGAAGCCAACTTGGGCACAAATTCTCAATTCAAATCCAAATACATCATCCAATACGTCTGCATCCTCATCATCATCAACAACAATAGTAACAGCAAATACTGCTGCTACTGCATCTACAGCAGGGAATAATAGTGGTGGTGGAGTTAATGTTGGTAATTCATCTTCATCTTCATCACCATCGTCTCAACAATCAACATCAGTGCCTTCTGCTGGAGCTGGAGGAGGAAGTGCACACATATCAGGAGCATCGGGTATAACATCAACGACCACAAGCATTTCACCATCTCAAATAACACCTTCAAACAGTGGTGCATTTAATTTTCCTGGATCACGTACTGGTTTTATACAAAATTTTTATGAACAACAACAGCAACAATCTCAAATGAATTGGCCTTTAAATTTTAATCAAACATCATCATGGATGATTGATGATGATACACAACGACATTCAAATATCGCTGGTTCTTCATCACAACAATCAGTTGATTCTAATCACAATACGCCAGGTGGCGGGGATGGTATGAGCACTCTTTCTGCTTTTTTATATTCTTTATATTTGTGCACGTTTCTTTTGTTCTTTGTTTTTATTTTGTTTGATTCTTTTTTTTTCTTCTTTTGCTATGTTTTTCAAAGAACAAAAAAAACAAACAATATTTTATTATTGATGAAACTTTAGGTTTTGATCGACTTGAATCATCCAGTCCAACACCTGATTGGGGTAAGCCGGTGACAACAAATAATTCAGCAGCTAATGGTTGGTCAAGTTTTCAACAGCCACAACAACAAACGCTTAATAATCCGTCCAGATCAAATACAGTTGGAAATAGCAATACAACAAGTAATCAATGGCCGGAAATGAACAATTTTTATGGAACTAATTCATCGACTAATGTTCCATTTAATTTACCTCAAAATAATAACGACAATATGAACAATAATAGGTAAAATAAAATTTCCAAAGAAAAACAAACTTGATCTCATCATCAAATAGACAGACAGAATTCTATTTTAATTGTTACATTATTTCGGAAAATATAATATATATATATTTTTTTTGCTAGTGCATCGACAACATGGCAAGATCCATCAATGTCGAGTAATGCTAATGACACACTTACATTGACAACAGGTAGTAGCAGTGGTTCGGTGATTAATAAACATAAATCATCATCAACATCATCAATAGCAGCTTCACTCAGTGGTGCACTTAAATCAGCTATAGCTCTTGGTGGTGCGAATGTTGATCTTTTAAGTGGAGCTACAGATCCAACAATAGTTTATGTACCACAACCTAAACTTGTTGAACAATTAGGTTGGGATGAACCTGATATAAAAGTAACAAAACGTGCAAATTTTGATGATGGTACATCAATATGGGGTGATCCAATGGATTTAATATCACTTCCAGTTAAAAAATGGACTAATGGAACAAAAGCAGCATTAACAAATTCAACAAATGTTATTTTACAACAACAACCATCAATTGTTCAAAAACCAGTTTCAACAAATATACAAACTTCAAATTCAACAACTTCTGCATCACAAATGGTGCTTAATGATGAAAATTGGTCAAAACAACAATCACCAACATTATCACAACAATCAACATCACAATGGAATGATACATCAACATCAGTTGAACAAGCAACTCCACCACCACCAACATCACATACAGCTAATTATCGTACACAACAATCAGCACCAAGTAATTGGAATGCTCAATCTCAACAATCAACTCATCATGGTTCAGATGATTGGTTTCGGGATGGTGTTGTTGATACAAGTGATTGGGGTCTACAAGTAAATTTTTCAATTGAATAGTCTTTTTCCTTTTCTGTGAAACGAGATCTAAAACGAGTGTTAAAGTATAGAAGTAGAAATTTAGATCGTCTCTTCTTCTTGACAGATATATTAAAAGCATCTCATTAATATATATGAGCTACTTTCTTATTATATTTCTGAAAGATTAAGTAAAAAAGTTGTTTTCCAGAAATAAATTCAATAAAACAATCCCTCTGTGTTTAGCAACAGCAGTTACATTTTGTTTCACATTTAAATCCCACAGAAATTACGCTAAGAGCTTTTTTGTCCTATACAAATCATTCTAGGATTTACGTTTCTTCTAGGGCTCGCAAAGTAAAGTTCCATTTGATCCATATGAAGGTCAAGTTGATACTAGTAGTTGGGGAGTACAAGGAGGTGGTGGTGGTGGTATGGGCGGACCGTTAGCAATGCCACCAATGAATCGAAATCGATTTATGAATGATTATGATCTCAGTGAAAATACGCATGATCCTCATGGTATACATCGTATGACTGGTTATGATAATCAATCAATGGCTGATCTATATCGACAAGGTTCGGATCTTAAAAATCCAATTATGGGTCTTGGTGGTTTATTACCTTCATCAGGTAATCCTCCACCACATCATATGTTACCACCATCTCAACTTCCATTTGCTCCACGACCTGGTCCACTTTATCAACCAAATAGTATTCTACGACCAATGAATCCAAATGGTATTCCAACACAATCCGGTGCTATAATGGGTACGGGTAGTCTTATATCACCAAAATTATCAACAACATCACCTGTACCAAATCAAGCACCATACGTTCCATTAGCAGCTAAACAAAATAATATGCCAACACAACCGTCTCAAACATCAACATCTCAACAACAACCAGGATCAGGACCTGTGAATAATGGTGCAGTACATGCTCAAATTATGCAACAATTTCGTCTTGCTGTACAAGCCGGTTTGATTAGTCAAGATTTGCTCAATACTAAATTACCACCATATATGTTACAAGTAAATATATATATATGAAAATTTTCGTTTTTGTTTTTTTTTAAATGATATTCTTTTTTTTTTTTTAAAAGCTTCTTCAAAAATTATTTGAACTTCAACAAAAATATCAATCATTATCAATTCAATTAGCAGATTTTTCTAAACATAAACAACGTTTTCCAATAACATTTTTTCAAACTGAATATGAACGTTTATCAAAATTAATAACACAAAAAAAAACAAGAAATGTTAGTTGTACAAAAACAAATTCAAGATGCACATGCTAAACTTGTACAACAACAATCAGCTGCACCAACACCAACACCAACACAAATGATGTCAAATGGTCCTGTAACTCAAACTCAACCACCACCTGGTGTATCATCAACACAATCTCAAGATCAATTAGCTGAACGTATGCAACATTCATTAAATGTTGATCAATCACGTTTACATCAATGGACAAAACAACAAACATCAACACGAGGACCACAATCATCATCAATGTTTGGACCACCTGGTTTAACACAAAAAGATTGGCAAACAAGTGGAAATAATCCAAATGAAAATTGGGAAAATACTCAAACAAATGATCCAAATAATAATAATAATCAAGTTGGTCATATTGATCCTCATACACATAGTAATCAAGCATCATCATCAACATTTGGTGATGCATTATCAGAATTTGTTGATGATACAGATGGGCCACCACCATTTATACCTGGTCAATTATGGAATTGGAAAGCATCATTACCTAATGCTGAAGATGATCCACATGTTACACCAAGTTCATTAACAATGGGTCCTAAAGGACCATTATCATCTATGAGTAGTCTCAATGTTGGTGGAGCAGAAAGGTAAACACATAATCGTTTGATTTTTTTGTGAAATATAATCTAAAACGATTGTTGAAGTATAGAAGTCAAAGTTCTCGGTTAGAGGAGGCAAGGGCTTCCCTCTCCCAAAAAGATTCGACTTTTATAAATATATGAAAGAGGTGCACAGAACGAGAGATGAGAATTTGGAAGCAAAGTGGACCCTGTCAGTCTCGTCAGACTCATATTCTCACTTAGCGCTCTCAGAATCACCATGCACATCTTTTAGGATTCTGACTTTTACAGCTTCATAAGATTTTGAAAACATCATTTCTCTTTCTCTGGTAGAAAGCGAAATAAAAATAAACAGACAATATGATTGCGCGATGAATAGGATTGTGGGAAGAGTCGGGTCACGGTGATTTTGGTTCTTTCCACTTGCCATTCACTCTTCTAGCACTCGAAGAATGAAAGCACATTCTACCGAACTTTTAACCTCCCCCCTCCCTCGCACCTAAAAAAATATTGACAATCCTGATAGAGATAGAAATTTGAAACCTCTTTCCCACAGACTTTCTTGATATATGATCTCAGGCTGTAAATAAATAACATCTAGTTATAATAAATAAACTACTTTCTTATTACACTTCTGGAAGATTAAATAAAATGATGATGATGAAGAAATGTGTTCCAAGATAAATATTCGTGTGTTTAGCAACAACAGCTATATTGTGTTTCACATTTTAATCTCACAGAGATTGTGGCAAACAGCTTATTTTTCTTTTTTTCTGTTTTTAATTTAAATATTGTTTTAGTGCTTTTTCAAATCCTCAATTACTTCATCATATGCATCGTCAACAAGCAAATCGATCCCAATGGCAACAAACATTACATGATCAACAAGGCTTTCCAACATCAATGAATGATTGGGGTAAACCACATCAATATCGAGGTACGTCAAAACTACCACCATCGCTCAATCATCCACCACCACCACCACATGCGTCTTTCGGCGGCTATCGACCCTATATGTAGTAGTAAAACAATGATGATAGACGAAACAAAACTGTCGAGTTTATTTCATTTTCGTATTTCTTCTTAATTCATTATCTTTCATTTTTTTTTTCTTTCTCTATTTCTCTCTCGGCCAAAATAAAGTCAGTGAAATGATAAAACTGTGTCCTTTTTTTTTTCTCTCTTCCTTTTTTTTTGTCTCATTACAATCGTGTATATTTACATTTCATGCTCTTTCATTATGTGTATCTATCATTGTCGACTAATACTTCTGTGAGATTCACATGAAAATTTTTTGTTTGTTTGTTCTTTAATTCATATCTGTTTTTTTCTTGATTTCCGCTGATGATGCTGCACTGCACTGAGAATTCCCTCCCGGTACCATCCATTTTTTTTTGTATGTTCGTGATGTGAATGTCTATTTGTTTTCTTTTTTTTTCTTTCATGTGTGATGTACGCTCTTATATTGATGGCCGAGCTTCATATCGACAAAAAAAAAAAAAAGTACAAACAAACGAACCAAACTAAACAAAAGAGATCTACTACTCTGTTGTGCTGTGCTGCTCACGCACGCGTGTGTGTGCAATAATTTTTTTCTTTTTTTCTCTTATATCGTTGGTTTTTACTGTCAATCTCTTTCTCTTTTTTTGTCTTGCACATAAGAAGCAAGTTTTTCTTTTTTTCTTTTTTTTTTCTCAAATAATTTGTCTTCTTCTTGTAGTGTGTGCGATGCTTTTAGGTATATATCTATGTATGGTTGTGGTGTATGCGCGTGTGTAAATCAATACATTTAAAAATTGTCTTTATTTGCTCTAATTTCTTCCTGATTTTTTTGTCTTTGCGCTAAAACAAAAAAGCAAATCAATCATATATATATATATACATAAGATCTATTTTGTAGAAATTCTGCTGTTGTGAATGAAATTTTTCACATATATATATGCACGCAGATAGCTTTAACGCGTGTTTGTGTTTGACTTATTTGAAGCAAAACAAAACAAAAAGATGGTGATGACAGAAAAAAAACAATGGGTTTTTTTCTTTCTTTTTTTTGTGCTGTGTATAAAAAAACAAGCAAGCAACCCTCTTTTTTTTGTGTGTGTGTATATCTGTGTCATCTTTTTTCTCTGGCCCTAATGCGCTGATCTTTTTTTTATGTGCTCTTTTTTCCCCTTTTTTTTGCGTATGTTCTCTCAAACTCTACTATACTAATAAATAAATAACTTTGACGAAAATTTGAAAAAAAAAAGAAATATACATTTCAATTCATTGTATATTGACAAGCAAGAAAAGTATTTATTGGTTCAAGAGAAATATAAATGGTATTATGTTGAACTATTTTAGATGGCATCATCTATTGATTTACATCCACCGGTATTATTTGCCTGTTGATTTTAGCAATAGAAATTGAGAATTAAGTTTTTTAATTAGATTCATTGGGGACAAACATTACATAATGTATCATTACGTGTTGGACTTACGGATGTAAAAGTATGTAATTGTTAATTTTCGAATCGATGTTCTTTATTCAATGAAACTATTTGCTTTAAAACTAATCAATCATTTATGAAAAATATTCTTTTTTTTTGTTGTTTAATAAAGGAACGATGATCTTGTCGTTTAGAGTTAAGTTATTTAGTAATCGTGATTAAAAGTAGATTTTTGTGTAGAGACTCATTATTATATTTGGTTTTATGTCAATCTCTGATTCAAAGTTCAAACTTAAGCTTGTTCGTATAGATAATATAAAAAATGAATTGTAAGTTATGGAAATCTCGACAGACTCGTTGTTTTTCAGCAGTGTTTCAAGTTTTCGAGAATGGAAATTTCTGAAATCACCAACACTCTTGAGCAGATGATTTCTAGAGAACTTCGGTTGATTTATAAGGAAGAAATTCTAAGGAAAATTAGGAAATTTTCTTTAATTTGGATATGAATAATTAAAGTTGTAGATCTATAGAAAATTTACAAGTTCAACCCGAAAAACTATAAAAATTTCTAGTAATATCCAAAAATTCCTACATCAATATTTTCGGAAAATTCACATGACTCATGGATAGGAGTCTGCTCTTAGTTATAATAGAATAGAATGATATATTTATCGTTCGTACAGTCGTGGACAAAAGTCTCCTCTGTACCAGATCTCAACTACTAGAAGTATTTGAATGTCTAAAAATTTTTGTACACATAATCCATCAAGCATGTAGATCAGAGTTACCAACTTGCTTCGGTTGTCTAAATACAATGGGAATTATGATGGATAGCATTTACTTTTTCTTTAAACTTTATATTTGTGAAAAGAAAGTTTTATGAGTCAATCGGTCTTTCATTATTATGATTATATTTTAGCTATCCACGCTATTAATTTCATCGAAGCCCATAAATCTTTACTAGAATGATCGCCATTCTATTGTGACTACTCGAGGAACGAAGAACTCTTTAATGCCCTTTGTAAACCATAATTCAATAATACTTCAATGAATCGAGTACAAACTTTTATGGAAGCTTTGCCTGTAGTACAAGTCTCAGAAAAGAACTTTCTTCTAAGTGGAAACGGCATGTCAATAATGATTGTATTGGTGCTTATGACTCAAAAACATCCAGATAACAGCAATCTTGCAACAAATCATATTATCTTTTGAGTGACAAAAGACTATATACTGAGCTTTAATTGCAAATAAAAATATCAAGAATTATTCATGTAAAATCGTCGACACATTAAAATACCTCGGGTCTTCTATTCCGTCTTATCCTTCACAATTACAGTTAACAAAAACAATCTATATTTTATTACTAAAGAACATTTTATAAAACGAGTATCTTAATCATAAAATATACTAAGTCACACAAAAAACGATTAGTTTACACTTCATAGTAGGAACATATTTCACAAGATAAAAAAAAAATTCACTTATAAAATGCTGTTATTTCATACGGCCAAATAAAAAAAACAAATAAGCTTTGGGGTTTTTGACATGTCCTTCATGATCAGTCGTTTGTATTGAGTTTTCGTTATTGAACCTGTAATTTGTTCATCCATTTTCTGAATCAAATTATTGATCAATGTAATCATATTCGATATTTAATAGCAGTAGATGAGAACTTGAGCTTAGATCATTATCTATCAAAGATATTCTATGTTTATTCAGTTATGAAAATAATCCTATAGTTGACTGTTAGTGAAAAGAGAAGAATGTAAATGAAAAATAATTGAACTTGATCATAACAGACATTGTTTTTCATATGCCGCATACATACGTCCGTTAATTACATTTTATATTATTCAAGTACACACCGTCTCGAATGTCAAAAGCAGTAGACAAATATTTTTGAAGAGAAGATTAGAAATATACATATAGAAACAAAAGGTATAAACATGATAGTAAAACTGATAAAAAAAAACAACTATTATAGGGAGCCTTCTAATGTGTCGAAGGCTTTATTTGATAAAAGGTAATACAAAATTGAATAGACAACATTTTTGAATTAAAAAGCTTGAAGCAAAAATAGGCGCCGTTCGTCATAATTTTCGTTGCATTTATGCTATCGGAGCGATCTCCTGCATGTGTGGAAGCTGAGATCTGTTGTAGGAGTATTTTTGTCCACTATTGTATATAGAAATTTCAGCTATTTCTAAAAATAACGAGGAAATATTGAAATTTCCTAGAAAATTTTTTCTTCTAAATCAATAATTAGGGGATTTCTCTGAAAATTACCTGCTTATGAGTTGGTAATTTCTGAAATTTCCTTTGTCAGAAATCTGAACATATCTTATTATTTGTATGAAAAACAAGAAAATATGTAGATTATTTCATACGAATTTTGATGCTTACATGTGTTTTTGTTTCATTCGTTTATTTTATAACAAAAAATGAAAAGATCCAAATTTATGCAGACGAGTTAAATTGAATTAGTAAAGCAAATATTTATAAAAGCAATGGAAAAAAAAACGAAATGACAAGATTGATTTGACGATAATGCAATCATTGACATAGTCATTTTGAGTTAAATGGATGACGTTGTATATCACATTATTGGCATTTTTTGTTTTTATGATAAAACAAAACTTTGTTTTCGTGTTTTTAGTATCCAAAAATTGACATTAATGAATCAAGTATTAAATTTCAAGCTACAGGATGTAGTGGATCACGTGGTGAACAATTATATTCATTTGAAATTGAGCTTTATAATAAAATTGATGCAAAAGTAAATTAAAATGAAGAAAATATTAACATGTATTTTTTTTTTTTTTTATCATTATCATATATAGGCTAGTAGTTATAAAATAAGTGATCGTGAAATAAATGTTAATTTAAAGAAAAATACACCTGATACAAATAATCCATGGCCTCGTTTAACTAAAACATCAGCTAAATTACCTTGGCTAAAAGTAACGAAAATTAATATTAAATGATTATTTTCATATATATTTTCATCTCTATAGGCTGATTTTGATAAGATGACATTTAGTGAAGATGAATCGGATCATGAACAAAAGAAGCCAACGTTTGTAAGTACAAAAAAAATAACCGTCGATAAGTTAGTCTTTTAATATCATTTTATTGTAGAACAAAAATTTTGATGATGATATTTACAAATCATTTCGGCAAGATACTCGTAGAACTAAACCAAAAGGTAATTTAAAATAAATAATTTCAAGTTAAGACTGTTGACATTTGAAGTGTATGAAGTCTAGTGAAAATCTATATAAGCAAAATGTCAAGTGTATGTCTTTTAACGGATTAAAAGTCATCAGTAGTCTGAGATAGAGTGACCTTTGAACCAATAACAGATATGCCCCATGCAATGTTTTTAGACTTTCACGGACTCTCGCTTGTAGTATGAATATTCAAATGAATGTTCAAACTGAGCTTTATACTTAAGATGAATATTTTTGATATTCTATCCAATTAAATGTTTTGATAAAAATTCGAGCTCTCATACGATTGAAATAAAGATATTTGAGTAATATTGTAAATGAATACAATGATTGACAATGAATCAGAAGTTTTTCGATTTCAAAATTTTTTTAAAGTGAAAGACAAAAACATCAATGAAAATTTTATCTCAATATTAGAAAATTCTATATTTCACAATCCTATTTTCGTTATGCCACAGTATTTTAACCGAACAGTATGCATATACATGTCGGAAATCAAAATATTTCCATCCCGAATCACGTACAGTAACCAGGCTGATCCTACACCTATCTCAAGTAGTTTTAATCTAATTACTAACACGAAACCTCATGAGTAGTCTACAGGATATCTTTTCGAATTCAATAGTATAATCTTACTCAAAACTCTCCTATACTGGATGTCCGAAAAGTTCGTAGGAAAAGTAAAGGTAGTTATCTCTTAACAAATTCAAGCGATTTGATCCTTTTTTTTTAAATAAAATAATACTGTAGTCTTTGAAGTTTTATTTAATATAATTTGATTGAACAACAAATTTTAATAATGATTCCCATAAACTAAAACCGATATTTTATCAAAATTTTCTTTTTCAAAGACGTGATTTCACACTCCGGCGGAGTGAACCCGTATTTTTTTGGAAGCATGACATATAGTACAATAATAACAAACTTCAAGAGAAGAAACTCAATCTTCAGAGATATGCTAATTCATCCTAGAAATGAATTCTCTTGATTGTAATTGTTATCTAATATTACTAGGAATCTATTCAACATTTTCATTCGATCTTGTAAATCATTTTTGTAATACTAGTAATCCAATTAAATCTAGTAAAGTTTCACTGAAATATATCGAATCATAATTCAATACTCAAATTAGTTGTCGAAGTTTACAAGTTTTTGAAACTGATTTACCACGGTTCTAACTGTTCAGCTGCTGTGATAGTATTTTTTGAAATATCTTCCGTGCCGCTGGCTAACTCCGCTGCCGTAGATGTGTCTACTCTGAATAATAAACGAAATATTGTAATGTATATTTTTGTTTTAAAGGTCTTGTTGATCTTCGAACAAATTGGTTACTTTTCTATAATCTCTTTCAATTTATGGCTTATTTATGGGTATTTACTCGTTTAATGATTCATTTTATGGTAAATGGACGTAAGTATTTGAAATAATTTTATTTCTCTAGTATTTTTTTATTTGTGCTTTTATGAAGATTTGAAAAATGGTTATAGGATTGTTGAAAATCCAATAAAATTATGTCAATCATTAGCAATTCTTGAAATAATTCATCCATTAATTGGTTTTACTAAAGGTGATTGGTTATCACCATTAATGCAAGTAAATACATAAATAAAAAAAAAAAAAAAATATTCGAATTTATTAAAAGAAAATAATAAAAAACTTAATCTATTTATTTAGTTTTTGGCTCGAAATTTAATTCTATTTGTTGTTATTAATTATAATCATCAAATAAAACCATCACCAATTATTTCTTATCTATTCTTAGTATGGAGTTTCGTAGAACTTTTTCGGTATAATAAAAAAAAATCTAAAATATTATTTTTTTTTTTTTTGAAAAAATTGTTTTCTTTTTGAAGTTATCCATATTATGGTATTCGTCTATTAAATAAACAAAGTCGTATAATTACTTGGTTTCGTTATACACTTTGGATTATTCTTTATCCATTAGGAGCATTTATTGAAGGTTAAACAACTATTTTCTCATTTATTTATCTATGATTTATGTTTTTATTTATCTAGGCGTAATAATTTACAAAAGTCTTGATTATTATCATTCCAATCGTTATTTTACTGTGGATTTACCAAATAAAATAAATTTTTCATTTAATTTTGCTTTATTTCTTCGGATCTATTTAGTAATATTACCATTAGGTAAGTTAAATTCGATTGAAAAGAATAATATTTCAGATATATATATATATATATATATATTTATTTTTATTTAGGTCTTGTTCAAATGATGCAACATATGTGGAATCAACGGAAAAAGGCATTGATAAAAAAGAATGAATAAAAGACAGTTTTCCTTTTCTTTTTTTTTTACTTGACAAAAAAAATTCAGATTCATGACAAAAGAAAAAATAAAATCTAATAACTAAATAAAATTCATTCCTGTTATTTCAGATGTCAGCAATAATTTCATTATCAAATTTAACAACAGAAAAAACTTTTCGAAGATTATTATTATCAACTGAAAAACTTTCCGAAGAAAAATCTATTGAAGATTGGAAACTTAATCAAGTAATAGAAAATATTTAAATAGAATATTAAATATTTGTTTTTTTTTCATTTTTTTTTTAAATTTAGTTTGTTAAAGCATTAACAGATATGTTAAATGATATGCGTAAATCAATGAAGTAATATTTTTCTGTTTGTTTGCAATAGATAAAAAAGAAAAAATGTTTTTTTTTTTTTATTAATTCTAGTCGACCAAGTTCAAAACAACTTGATGAATATAAACGAAGAATTGATATGCTTCGTGAAAATATTGATTCAACTAAATTAGTAGGTATAACTAAGATAAAATTTCACTACAACAACAAAGAAAATTCTTTTCAGTTTCCATAACGACTATAATTTTTAATTATGTTAAAGAAAGATATTTTCACACACGTATAATATGAAAGGAAGAGGGTAAAGCCGTGTGCAACGAAGCATTTTGAACGTGAAGTAGACTCAACAATTTCTATTAGATTCCCGCCGATTTTGAATTGTATAACAGTGTTACAATTCAGAAAAAAATCGGAAATTCTTTCCAATGGCGTGCGCTCAAATAAACACACTAACGTTTGATTTTATTTAATTTTGAGTATTAAAAGAAAAGCTTCTTATCTACTTTACTGAAAAACAGAATAACGGTGAAGTAATCATGTTCATAGAAAGAAAAAAAAGAATTACATTTTGAATTTAATCATTTTATTGATTATATTTCTTCGGTATCGAAGCGTAGTCACCGAAGACGAAGAAAACTTTCGACAGTTTGTAATTAATCTAACTTGAGTTTCTCGCTTAATTCTTCTTCACGTATAACAAAGGAATACCAAAACAAATCATTGATAGTATAGGGTTCAACATTCAAGCATACTAAATTTAATGTTTATACAAGCACATTTTCTAAGTTCGCTTTACTACGAAAGCATCACTATTTGCGGCTGAAGATAATGAAAAAATTTTAACGTTTATATAAGAATTTCAATGCATTGCATAAGGTAGCCTATTCAAGTCTCGTAACTCGACTACCTATGTGCAAACCTCATTCAACAGACAAGGATTGAAATGAAAAAGTGTCTCTTATAAACTTTATACAGGTTGTCTTACAATGAAACATGTCCAATCGTCAGATTTCATTCGATTTTCTATTTTAGCTACAAGTAGATCTTCACGAGATTAAGACAAGTGTTAAAAGATTTGTGCCTATAGCCTACTGGTGAAGAATTTTACGACTATTTTACTGTAATCAAAGTATTCTAAAAAAACTCAAAGTAAAGAGTCTTAGCTTGAAATCTTGCCTATAAACAGATTTAAGAGTTATTGGATAGTCCTAAGAGTTTCACCGAAGACCACTATGTCTTTCTTGAAATATTCAATTTCCAAAAAAAAAAGCTATTTACTACAATAATCCAATATATTTAGAAATTGACTATCTTGAGAAAGACATGTTCATTTTCGTTGAAACTTTCAGAGTTATCTGATGATTATAGAATCTATTTATAGGCAAAATTTTAGATTAAAATTCTTTGTTATGGATTTTTCAAAAATGCTTTGATTTTCTGAGGGAGCTCTTTTGGTCGATAGATTGTTTTTAAGTCAAGATTATGTGTATTATGTAGATCTAAATGAGTTATAAATGTCCTGAAAAGAGTTCGTACCTTTAGTTTATTGCTACTAAGATACTGTACTTTTGCAGTATTTTTTACATGAATGCCATAGTAACAGAAAAACTGTTTTTCGAATATCGAGGTGAAACTTTGCATAGAAACAAGCCTTAATGAGAGTAGTTTTAGGTGTTTTTGATTTGCTTCTATCCTGAAATAAAAACATAAAATCTGCCGGTTTATATGAGCGATGTAAAAGACTCACTATCACCATAGATATATCTTAGAATACGAACAGCAATAAGACCTGAAACATTTACAAAAAGAAAACTGTTCTTGTCAAAGCACATCTCCATACAAGGTTTCAGCTTGAAATTCGAAAATCAGTTTTTCGGTTACCGCGGCATTCATTTAAAAAATACTGTAAATGTGCAGTATCTATGTAGCAATAAGCTAAGGACACGAAGTCTTTTCAGGATATTCATACTTCACTTAAGTCGACATAATGCAAATAGCCTTGATTAAAAAGCGATTTATCAGTTGGAAGAATTTCCTTATTAGTGGAATCTTCTGTGCAACGTCCATAAGTCTGTCCCAGTAGGTCAAGGAGACGAATCTTTTTAAGATTCAAAGCGATCTATTCGTAGCTATAATATGAAATGGAACAGCGTCTGACAATTGAATAAGTTCTCTCGTTAATTACATCGGTCAATGGCAAAATGAATGTAAAACATTTCAAATCTTTTCTGATCATCTAGATATCTAAATTATATTTTAAGATTGAAGATTTTTTCTATTTTTTAGTTAAATGAGAATCTAGTTAATGTTTTTTAATTTCTATTAGAAATACCGATGGAAATTTATATCTTTTTAAAACTTTGACTATAATAATAAACTTAATTTCTTTTAATTAGTTCTAGTTGAAAGTCTTGAATTCATTCTTTCCATTTCATGTTGTTTCTAAGATCAAATGTATCTGTTCAGACTTAACAATATCCTTTTCATTTCATGTTGTTTCTAAGATCAAATGTATCTGTTCAGGCTTAACAACATCTATCTATTCTTATTAAGAAACTTAAAAGAATATTGTATATACTTTTATACAAAAGAAAAAACGTCATTTAAATGATTTAATTATGTTTTCAGGAAGATCAAACATTTCCTCGGCAAGTTATTCAACAAATACCAACAGATATACCTGTTAAAGAACAACAAACTGAAGTTACAACTACATCAATATCTTCAACTGAAATAGAAAAAACTCTTAGTACATCAAATAAATCTGATCGTCGTAAGTAAATTATATTGTTTAAACAATATCTTTTAACTGTTTATTCTTTGATGAAATTATATCAAATAAATTCTAATGATATTGATTTTTATTTTTATTTTTATTTTCTAGAACATTCAAATCGACAACAACAACATATACAATCTGAAGAAGATAAACAAGATGAAATAGCTACATCAATGAGAATAACAACTAAAAGTCTTTTAAATAATGCAAAACTTCTTCATGATGTTGTTAAAAGTGATCAAAAAGTTTGTTTTAATTCTTTTTGATTTATTCATTCAATATTAAATATTGATTTTTTTATTTTAGAAACTAACTGAAGCAGAAAATTTAATTGATATTAATACAGCTAAACTCAATATTCAAAGTAAACGTTTAAAACATAATGCATATAATGTATCTAATTGTTGGATATATTTAATGCTTATTATTGTTATTATTACATTTATTTATTTAACATTATTTATGCGAATGTTTCGTAAACGAATAAGAACAATAACACATTCAAATATTGGATCGAAATCAAGTTTAATAAATCTTTCGAATAATCAAACAACAATCAATATTACAAATGTAACAACAACAACAAAATCTACGGATTATATAAGTTTATTGTTAAATTATGCGAACGAAAATCATACAGATTTATAAAATAAAATAAAAATATAATTAATATTATTAATAAAATATATAAGAAAAAAAGATAGAATTCCAACGATAAGAAAAAAAGAAAAGAAAAACGAACAGCAACAATAATCATCGACAGAAATATGACACTTTTCTTTTTCTGATGGCTTGCCTATGGGCCAACAAAATTTTTTTTTTTTTCTATTGCATTGTTCTTTCTTTCGCGCTGTGATCTCTTTTCTTTAGCGCATCTTTTTTGCCCGATGGGTTACATTGATTATTTGTTTGTATGTATGCCATTTCTAAATATGAGAGAGAAAGAAATAGTCAAATACGACTAGAGAGAGGAAGAGGGAGAGAGAAACAACTATGTATGTGTTTCTTCCGATTTTCCTAGAAAACGACTGTAGATGATTTCTAAGCTATCGTTTCTTAGTAGTCTCTTATTGCAAACGCATGCCTAACTATTGCACTCCACTATTATTCCCTTTTTATGAAACAAAAGAAAAATACAACCGCTGTGCACATAATATGAAGCGAAAAAAAGCATTAGCATCGTTATTAAAAGTGCCTATTTAAAATTCTCGAGCCCAGTAAGGTGTGTTTTTTTCTTTTTCTTCTTTTTTTTTTTTTGAATTGAATCATCAGACTTGTATTGAAAAACGAGAGTCCTTCGAGTATTATAACGTATAGTATACATTAAAGTAAGGTAACTATCATTTGTCTTTTATGATTGATTGAACGGTACCGAGAAGAACGAGATAAAAAAAAATATAGTCTATTTGTTCACATCACTATTCATGTTTTTTATTTATTTTACTAAGAGTTCTTTTAAGTTGATATTAACTAACTTTAAATATAAAATTTAGATGATGTTTTTCTTTTTTTGCTTTCAAATCTGGAATCCGTTTTATTTATTCTGATCACAACCATTTCCCTTTTCATTTCCTTTCCTGATGTATGTCTCGATCATTTCTACTTTCTGTTTTTTTTTTCTTGTTATTGGTTAGTTGGTATTTTTATTAATATTAAGTCTTAAAGTTCGATATAATTTCCACTGACGATGAATGATTTCCTTTGAGAGATTTTTGTGTTTAGATCATCTTCAAAGGTGATTAGAGAAAGAAAATGGCATTAAGAATTTTTTCATCAACAAACAATAGCAAGAAAAATATTCACATACATCTTATTTTTCTATCACGAAAGCATTATTATGTTTTTCAATGTATCGAAGTCAATAATGACATTTCAGTTGAGTTTGATGTTTTCAATGTTGATCTAAGCACTTGTTTTCTTCGTTCTACAATGTTTCTATTTGGCATCTTTGATGAATATGTGTTATCTTCTAATGAATGATTTGAATCGAGTAATATTGCTCCTAGTTCATTCAATCGTTCATTTTTTTTTTGTATGTGTCATACAAAAAAAATGATCCTACGAATATGATCAACACGTGTAATCAGAAATCATTCGAGCACATGAATTGATCTCTTTAGGCTATGATAAAATGACGAGTGAAAACGATGCATAGAACGTAATAATGATTTTATGATTTCTAAGTAAGTCACAAGAGAGATATACTAGCAGCTATTGATCATGCATGCAAGCATGAAACGAGACTATAGTGCAATGGACAAGCTCACTTTGATGAGAGCTCTCTTTTCTTTTTCTTTTTTTTTTCTTTATTTCCGTTTTCATCTCTTTTTCTGCAGATGTCTAGTGCTTGCTATTTAGAGCATTCGTCTTTGTAAGAGTTCTTGTCTAGCTCTGTCAAATATATCACTCTAATTTGATAGAACTGTTTTGTTGTTTCGCACAAAAGCAAAAGAGCGCACCCGACAGTAACGCTATTAAAAGAAGTCATAATGGACGCCTTTGGACAACTATTATAGATAGTTATTGTATTAAGCAGATTTGGTATTTTCAATAATAAATAGACGAAGAAACAACTAACAAGAACATGATTAAAACATTTTACAAATTATATTCTTTTAGCAAAATTTTTCTATCATTTTCTTTTATAGAAATATGATCAGTCCGTTCAACTAACAAGTACTACCCTTAAGGTACTGGTCTTCGTTATTATCATGCTTGTATATAATAAATAGCGAGACGTGTGTACGCATGTGAAAAATTCTTTACGTTGATTGCCGTTCCACGGGGAATTCGTTCCTTCGAGCAAGCGAAGAACAATCCATGTAAAGTATTCACTCAGCTTCCGTGATTAATTTTCGGCAGTGTATTGAACTAATTCAGTTAGAGACAACACCACAAATAATAGCTTGCATGCGTATATATGTATTGTTTAAAACCATCTGAATCTAACCTATTTAAATCTATTTTTATTTATTCTTGATATAGTCGATTTATTAAAAAAAGATTATTATTTATGAATGAAAACAGGTGAGAAAATAAACTCTGGAATAATAATAATAATAATAATAATAATAATGATAATAATAATAATAATAATGTATGGTTTGAATAACAAGACAGCTAATAATACGTGATGATCGATGAGTTTCATAGGACAATGACATATATTCTTGTATTATTATAGGACACACAAATAACAGATAGTAATTTCTATGCAACATGGAAAGAGGAAAAAGGTACAATGTGTAACTGCTGTTACCGTTGTCGATTAGCTTTTTTTTGTTTTTTCCAAAATATGAAAAAAAGAAAGGTAATAAGAGAATGAGAGAAAGAACAGGAAAAGGAAATGGAAAAAAATTCGACTAGTATGTCAGGCTATGTCTCTATATGAATGTGTGTATTTGGCATGGCTCAAACAGTTGGTGTGTGACAGAGAGAGAGAGAGATATATAGATCACATGCAAGTATAAACTACAAGCTCTCATGGATTTGTTCTTGTCTGTGCTTTCCTTTTTTTTTTTTCTTTGATTCGAGAAAAATATTCTTATCAAATAAATGTACATGTATTGACATTTTTTTTTTAGCATAAAATAGTGAGCATAATCGATTATTTAAAAGAAAAAATACAGAATTCAATGAAATATGTCTATTATATTCATGTTTGTTTTTGAGAAAGAAAAAGTTTCTTATTTTTTGAAGATAGTCAAGCTAGAACTTTCTTTTGTGTCTATTTCATTCTTTTTTTTTTTTTCTTTCCGTCTAATTGGATTTTTATGACGATATAATCTGAAGACACCGTTAAAATCTACATAGACATATATAGATGACTTGATCTGATATTGTATGTATATGGTGTGATTTTTCTCTCGAGGGCTCTTATCGTCAGCTCCCATCATCATGTCATTTTTTTTTTATAAGCTTATTGATCCAACATTAAAGATGGCCGTTTTTTCGTACTTGTTTTTTTCTTTATTAAGAATGTACAATAAACATACTCATAACGCCTACAATACGTAATAGGTTATTTGATCAATACTCGAATAACTGTTTATTAAGAAACCTACTGTTAGGTGCATGGAAATAGTTGGCATTTGAAAGAGATGCGCAAGAAAAACAACAGGATCAAGTGAATAGATAAAAGGGTACAATTGATTGTTTTTTTTGCTTTCGAATGTGGAAAATCAAATATATTTTGAATTAGAAGGAAATATCGATTTTTTTTTTCGTAAGATATTTTCTGATTCTCTAACTTAGTTGTCATTTTTGTTCGAACAGTGAATATTGTTTTCTTGGGAGAGAAGAGAGGAGAAGAGAAGGAGATAGCACGATTCTCGAGAGAAAGATAAGATAGGCTGGGAGCAGCCGCAGTCAGTCTTATTTTCTTCTATCTCTTTCTCTTTCTCTCTCTCTCTCTCTTTCTTCTTCTCTATGGGTTTCTCTGTTGTAGTAAAAAGAAATATTATTTATTGTTCCATGCTTCTCTAGGCAACAAATATTTTCAGAATCTATCGCATTCGTTTGACGAAACGCTAATAATGATAATAATGATAAAGCAATAATGACGATGATATTGACGGTGACCAGGTGAAGAAGATTGTTCTGTTTACTTTTATCACCATATGGCCTCGCCCGCTTGGGCTCGTTCAATTGGTACCCATAACCTGATTTCAGTGCATCGAGCCGAACATAAATTGATAATTAATATAATTAACGTTTCTATAAAAATCGAATCGAAGTCTTTCCGACTTTATGTTCGTCGATTCGATGGACTGTTTTTTAACATACAATCTCTCGTGTGTCAATGGTACTTTTGCTCAGTTCAATACGTCATCAGTTATATTTGGAGACATAATCGATCCAAGTGTCATAACAGGTGGCGACAGTTCAAACAACGATCTAACATCATCAACAGATCATCCAATATCATCATCGATACTTGTATCTGTACAACATTGTATATTGACAGCAATAATTCTTGGTGCAATTATATTAGCGACAATAACCGGAAACATACTAGTTATAGTTGCTGTTAAAATCGAAAAAAGCCTTCATTCAGTTGCCTATTATCTTTTTGTATCATTAGCCGTGGCCGATTTAATGGTAGCTTCTATGGTAAGTCATCGATAAATATAATTTGTTTTTTTTTTTTCGTTTTGTTCCTATTTCAACTATTAAATTACCAGGCTAAAGAAATATAAAAAACGAAGACAACGAAATAGGGAAGAAAAAAGATCATTGTTTTTCACTATAGCGATATTAATTAATCTCAGTAATTGTACTAATGGTTAGTGTGGCATATATTATGAAGTAGTCTTTGACATTCGTATATACATCCATCAGTCTTTATATCTAATGTAGTTTTTGCTTCTCATTGTCTAGATCTGTTCCTATTAAGAAATTGACGATATGTTAATGCTGTTGATGGAAATTCTCATTGTATAACAAAACTATAATGAAAAGAATTATAGCTGTATGTCTTGAGTTTTGTCTTATTTATTTCATAAATACGTGTATTGTGTATACATTTGTTGTTTCGTAGCAAAAAAAAAATTGTTTTTTGATGGCCTACGTGTTCTAGAACAGTATTATCGTCTTGACTCTATCTATCTTTTTTGTTTGTTTGAGGATAATATGAGGGAAAAAAAAGTCGACAGTCTCATTTCGACATGTATACAAGTTCTTTTTTTTCTGATTACTTGATGCTATTGCCTTCATTTATTCAAGAACAAACAAATAAATAAACAAATATACTCGACTTGTTTATGACGTCAAAACGTGTACAAGTAATTGGTTCGACCAAATGATCCTTGATTTTAGAGACAAACAATACAATATAGACGATCCATTCTGCTTAATATCTATTCATAGACATAAACATGTGAAAAAAAAAATTTTCTTTGTTTTTTCTTTGCTTAAAGCAACCGAAAACCGTTTACTATATTGTAAAATTGATAGAAAACGGGAGAATAATCCAGCTGTTACTGCTGTTCCTATTACTATTATTATTGTTGTTATTGCTATTATTACTAAAACATGAGTGATGATTGTGATAGATATATTGATAGAAAAAGAAAGAAACATCCTCGTCTGATTTTGCTTTGGCTCGTTTCTCTCTTATTCTCGTTGTGCATGGTTGCATCTTGATTTTATTATTTTAATTATTATTCAATGCCACGCACAATCTTTCTCCTATTCTATACACATATAGAAAGATTCACATGCATTGTTTCTGTTCCTATTCTTCTTTTTTTTTTGTCATTCTATCATTCAATTATATTCTTCGTATTTTTTTCTTTTTTGTTTAACACTCGAGTTTTTACTGATGTTTACTACATCGATCTTCGTCATTTTTCTTTTTTCCTGAATGTGAGATTGTAAAAGACTAGAAACTAAGAACAAGAAAGCAAAATAAGGACCGAATCACAACAGAGAATTTTGTGAAAATAGATGTTATCAAATTTTCTATAAGTAATAAATTACACATCAAATATAGGCTTTTTTTGTTTCATAGACTTTTTTTTTTTATTTTGTTCTTCTTATTTAATGTCTAATGATCATAGTTATCTTTATTTCAATGAAAAATTTATCTACCTTACATAGTTATAGATATATTTCGTATGTGCATAGACAAGTAAACTTTGAGTCTGTCATCATCAACATTACCACATCAGCATTTGGAATGAGGCATATTACCCGTCTGATTAAACATGTCGATCAACAATAACAACAAAAGCAGTGGCAGCAGAGTTAGTCAGTTGAATTATTTGCTTGTCATTCGACATTAGCATCTTTTTCTCTTATATATATATATCTATATGTATGCATGCTATGGATGATTATTCTTGGGATTTTTCTTGTCTATATATATATATATATAAAGAAGGTCTTTTTCTTTCTTTCACATATACGGCTAGACTTCGCTGACTTATTCTAATAACTATTTGTAAAACAATAAATTAGACGTATGGAAGTATGTTGTCACATCAATATTTGTCAAGTGGCCTATACAGATCAAATATATGGGTAGTAAATGAGTTTCAATACACATAGAAGTCAATCTCATTTATGTGGACTGTCGAATAGAATATTGACATTCACACTATGTAGCAGCAATGTCATTCAATATATATATATATATAAGATCTTGGTTAGTTGTTTTTCAAGTGTCCTTCGTGTACATAAACAAACAGATCGAAATCCAATAGGCACAAGTTAAAAGAAAACAACGATAGAATGAATAGCAGATGTGTGTAAAATTGATGCTTATCATAAGAAAATAAAAAATAAAAACGAATAAACTAATAAATATAACAATTACATTTACTATAGAATAATAGAAATCAAATCAATGACAATACAATGTTTGTTGACGCAATTTATAATACAAAAAGAAAAAAAAATATGATTATCTTCAAATAGAATTTCTTCTATAGTTATATTGAAAATAATGATTGATTATTATAATATTAAAAGATTTTTGTATTGAAAAACAATTATCTAATCGATCAAGTACAAAAATAGGAATTTGTTTTATTCAATCAAATATTTCTCAAATCAAAACCAAAAAAGAAAAAATAAAGAATAAAATTGATCATTTAAAAATACCATATATGTATATTTATTTAGGTTATGCCTATAGCTGTTCTAAAAGAAGTGACACGTTCATGGGTGCTTGGATCATTTGTTTGCGATGCTTGGGTTATGATTGATTTACTCTGTTGTACGGCTTCTATATTGCATCTGGTTGCCATTGCACTCGATCGTTATTGGGCTATTACTAACTGTAAGTAGCTGATAGGATCATTATTCAAGATTAAATTGAGAAGATAACGATGCATATCGTTTGACCTAATCAAAATTCTTGTTGAAGATATTGGCTATCCGTGATAAATATTGACATAAATAATCAATAGAAGAAAAAAAAACGTGGTCAAAATTAATGTCTCTAGAAAGCACATTGTCTTTTTTAATAGTTTTCGAATAGATGCTTGATAACTATGATTATATGATTTGATTTCGATATGAAAATTAATATATTTTAACTTTAATAAGAGATTTTTCCAAATTTAACTTCTAGTAGTAAGTAAAATGTTATAGATAAAATTACTTTTTCTATTTTTATTTTTATTTTCAAAGTTCAATAATTTGTTGTAATAATTTTTATTAATTGTAAAAACTTTATTTTTCTAAAAAAAAAAAAACATAAATTTTCAAAATAGAAAAATAATATTGATTAGAATGAATACTAATAATGCTAGGATATGCATTTGTTTAATACTTTTCTTTGAATGTTTCTTATCAACATTTGTAACATTATCTAGAATAACAAATTGTTTTATTTATTTATTTTTTCTTTATTAAAAAAAACCAATCAGTGGACTATGCCACAAAACGTACATCTGCTCGAATTCTTATTCTTATATGTGTTATATGGTCAACATCTATTCTTATATCAAGTTCTCATCTATTTCCTATATTTCGTGACAAACGTGGTCGTCCACCGGGTCAATGTCATTTAATTGGTAATGTACCATATACAATTATATCTACAATAGGAGCTTTTTATATTCCTCTTATTGTTATGTGTATTATTTATTGGAAAATTTTTCAAGCAGCCAAATTTCGTATACGTCGTAAAGCATTCAATTCCAATCGTTCTATGCCATTACCATCAACTACGGGAACAACTGTAACAACAACATTAATTCCTAATCCACATGATGTTTTATTATCTTCGGAAATTCCAATATCAAATCATGAAATATCATTAACAGATAAAACTAAATATCAATCATTTTCTCCATTATTATCTAAAAAATATTCAAAAAAAACTTCTCATCTATCTAATCATCATCCATTTGATACTGAACAAGATAGATCATCTCAATATCCATTATCAACAAATCAATCTAATAATGATTATCACTTAAAAAAACTTAAAAAGACTTCTTCCTCTGCTTCGTCTTATATTAAAAAAAAACATGATAGTATTATAACCACAACAACAAAAGCAACAACACCTATTATTCAATTATCTACAACAAATCGTATAAAACAAGAATATGATGAATTACATCGAGTTAATTCATCACCTTCATGTTCATCAACACGTCGTTTAACAGCATCATCATCATCTAAGAAAGATTCACCAATAATAGCCAATAAAATAAATAATCCATTAGTAATATCAAATTCTTATCCATTAGATTCAACACACATTATTGATACACCAACAATAAAATCAATAACAAAAAATCGTTCAACTAATATAAATAATATTAATCCTCATAATAATAATAATATTAATAATACACCACCCATAACAAAATCTCCAGGTACATCATCACGTAAAAAAATTGATATTAAACGTGAACGTAAAGCAACTAAAGTTCTTGGTGTTGTTATGGGTTGTTTTATATTATGTTGGTTACCATTTTTTATTGAAGAAACAATATGTGGTTTATTTCATTTAACAATAAATGAAAAAATTATTAGTGTTTTAACATGGCTTGGATATTTAAATAGTCTTTTAAATCCTGTGATTTATACAATATTTTCACCTGATTTTCGGCAAGCATTTGGAAAAATTTTATTTGGCAAATATCAGAAACGAAGGCGAACAAAAAAATAATCATTTTCTCTTTTATTTTTTTTTCTTGTTCATATTATATATATATATTTAAATTTCTATATGTTTATGTATGTTTTGTTTTCTTTTTTGTTTTTGTCAAATTACATACCGGTTATTAAAAAAAAAAACAAGTCTTTTTTTTTAAAATTCTCAGTGCGCATTGTGCAGTAATTTGTGTATTTTTTTTTCTCTTTGTTTTTGAAGTAAAAAGCTTAATTTTTTTTTATTTCAAATGTAATCATACACTTTGTTGATATTTATTCCAAACTAGATAAAAATTAAATATGTATTCCAAGAAGTAATTTTAAGACTTCAGACGACATTAACAAACTTAAAATGATTCCGCCCTTTTTTTTTTTCATTATAGTTATTTCTATTTGTCTATAGAAAAAAAAAATATATATTTCTTCGAAATTTTAAAAAGTTTTCTAGAATTAAAATAGATTAAATTTTCAAAAATATTCATTTCACTAGCTTTTATTTATTTATTATTTTTCCAAAGAATAAAAATATGTATAACATAGTTTATTTTCAAGTTATCTTTAGAATTATAAATGCAATGAAGTTATAGAAATAAAGTTGAATCCTATTAATCGACAAATGTAGAATGAAACCAGAAATATTCCCTGCTTCAGTTCGTTTTCTATCATTACATTTTACATACGATTATGGTGTCGTTTAGCTCAATTCGCATTTTGTTTTATCTCGGTTTTTTATTTACAGTAACTCATAGAATTAACAGTCGTTGTATGCATCATCTAGAAAACGCGCTAGCTGATAACAATATTCAACGAATTAAAATACAGAATGCTCAACAAGATAAACAAAAATACGTTCAACTTCGAAGTGTTCTTTGGCCAAAAATTTGTTTTACAGTATTACGAGACCATCATGATTATCAACGTTCACGAGATCCAAATCATAATCGTATGTTACAACGGCCAATACGGACATGTTTTCCGATTAAGATTTAATAGTGTTTGAACTTTTTATTAAATTAAATAATAAAGAAAAACAAAAAAAAATCCTATCATTTGAACAAAAAATTTAAAATATATGAATATTCACAAATAAAAATATAAAAATCCGCGCTCTCGATATAAAATATTTCAATTACTTTAGAAATAAGAAAAAAAATACCTATGCCATTAGCAATAAATGATTTCCAAATTCGAAGTAAGCATGGCCATTGCTCAATTGATTCTACAAATGAAACATGTGAAAAATTTTTTCAAATATGGTCTCATAAAGCAGCTAATATTTCTAATGATTTAATTGAATTTACAATACGACGTATGCAAAGTGATCGTCTTCATTTTTTATTTCAAACACGTAATGAAATTACTCAACGAGAAAATATTTCACCTATATGTCAAATATCCACACATATTAGTGATGATTTAAAAAGAATAAATGAATATATACGTCGATTTTGTTTAAGTACAAGAAATCTTTATCGACATTTACGTTCAGATTCACGTATATATCCTAAAATGTGCATTGAATTAGATGAAGGTATTATAATTAAAATTTGTCGATTTATATTTAAAACAAAAGTTTTAATTAAAATACTTTCAAAAGAAGAACATTTAAATATAGAACAACGTGAACAATTAAAAATCTATAAAATAAAACAAAATGATAAACAATTTGATATAAATGATCCATATAAAAATATAACAAAAGCATTTATTGCATTACAATCAAATTTTGAAATACTTTTTGGTGATATTGTAGATAAAGATTTTTTTCAAAATGCAAAAACAGGTATTTCAGGAAAAAAAAGTCTATTGACAATAGAATATCTTCAAATTATTCAATTCTATTTGACTTCATATTTTAGTTTAGCATTGATCTTTATGAGACTATTAGAAAAATCCAGAAAAAAAAAAGATTTAAACTATCCAAAGATTAGATATTGCATGTGCTTATGACCATTTGTATATTCTTTATTTATTTTCGACATTTGCAGTAGTATAATCAAATAAGCAAAAGTCGAGTCTCAAAGCGTTATACAGAATGAAATAGTATATTTGTTAATCAACAAAAAGATTAGAAGAAATGCCTCTTAGGTCAGTACTCTCTGGGTAGGAGAAACAAAATTTCAGCATTCGTTGCATTTGTGTTCCCTCGAGATAGAAAAAACAGTAACAAACTACTTTCTTCCACATTTAAAGCACTAGGTCATGGTCTATCCAGGCTCAAATTGGTGCGTTTGTAAGCGATCGTATACGAAAAATTATAATGGTCTATAGAGAACAAAAAATATTTGTTTACTGACTTCACACGAGAGTATGTAATACAGCAAAATACGGGTGTATATGAAATTCGTATTCGTCGACTTGTATATCCGAGTCAAACTAGCACGGTCGTTTCAGATCGTAAATAACTGTAAATTGACGTTTGATAGGCGCAGTATTATGACCGTATTTTATCGTACCGCACACAATTGATAAAGGTTGTTAAACGATCTGAAAATCTAGTGTCCGAGGGTACAGTGAAATATAGTGCCAACCAAACGACGTAAACCCAATCTAAAAAGGCCATTCACGACTGTGTTTGTTTGATCTGAATCAATTTACAGCTATTTCTGAACGAAAACTGTATAAAACGACAGCATACAAGACCGTTTTTGACCATCTCGGTCATTGTAACCATCGTTCTGTGTAGTCAACTCATGAATTCTAAATCTTTTAGATTTTAAAATTTTTTATAAAGATCTATCTCTAAATAAATTATAAAATTATAGAGAGTCCTACAATTTGAGATATTCTCTTATCAATATACATAATAAAAAAAAATATATTGAATAAATAAATGTTTTAAAAATGCTTTAATTATTATAAAGCTGTACAAGCCCTTCCAATAATATTGGATACTAGTAAAACTATTCGATTAATTTGCTGTGCATTATATAAACTAACTGAACCTGAACGTGAAGCAGAAGCAGAAGCTATACGTCAACGTCGATTAAGTAGAAAAAAAAAATCTTTATTCATATGTTCTCGATCAATAAATGTTTGTTTTTTTCTAAGATTTTTGTATTCGTGACTGTGGTTCAAAAAAGCAAAAATCCTTAACTAAAAATATTCCAATTAATAATCATCAAAATACTAAATTTAAAACTATAAATAACATGTTAAAAAGAAATCAATCACAAATAACACATACTAAAACATCATTATTATCTCCGAAAATAAATTCAAAAGATAAATCAACAAATCAACAAAATACTAAAGTTAAAAATAATAATACTTCTTTTCTATAAGTCTTATTTCTTCTTTATTTAGACAAAAGAAAATTCAAAAAGAATACAATCTCCAAAGTAATAAATTATTTATTTTTGATTAAATACAACAAATAAAACATCTTTTTTTGTTTTAAGATCTCAATCCCGTACTCCAAATACAATAAGTAAATAGATTTAACACATAGAAATAAATATATATATATCAATTTTAGCTTCAAAAACTAACAAAAGTGGTCAATCATCATCAATGTGAGCTTATCATTGAATATTAATTGAAGTTAATAATTTATTAGTTTTCCTAGAACGAAGACAAATATGAATTCGTCAAAGAAAAATTCTACAAAAGAACAACAAAAAAAAGTATTTCTATTCTTATTTTTTATTTAAACTCTATAATTTATTTTCGTATCAATAATTAAATAAAAAGTTCAAATCTAGAAAAATAGAAACTCAGATATATTCAAATATATGAAATTATTTATATCGTTTTTTTCTTCTGTCTTCTATTAGAAAAAACCAAAAAATAAAAATGCATCAACAACAAATTCAATATCATTCAATCAATATAATGAAAATACTAATTCAATAAACATTAATAATTTAAGAAAGAAATTTAAAAATTCAAATTCTGATCAAACTCAAATATTAAACAAAAAAAAATTCGGTTGGACAACATGGTTACATAATACAAATCTTAATCTTACTACTATCTTACCATCAAATCAAACTAATATCAATATGAATCATAGGGGTAAGCAAGTTCAGTTTTAGTTGGAATCTAAGAAACTCTTCTGCTTCAACAATTCAATTCCTGGAACTAAGCTGCTTGAAAAATTTTGATAAGTTTTTTGAGAAAGGTATTTCTAGGTTTAAAAAAACATCTATTCTGTTTCTGAGTATAGTACTTCCGAGTTTAAGAATTCTTTGTTTTGTTTTTGGGAAGCATACTTCCGGGTATCAAAAAGTTTTTTCCTGCTAATGGAATGCTTTACCAAAAAAAACAATATTTTTTGGATAGCGTAGTTTCTGAAATTGAAATAATGAAACGATTATTTAATCTGAGCTCATAAGCTGGAGTTGTCCTAGATCTAATGAATAATTAATCATTTAAATTTAATAAATATAATTTGTTTTTCATATTAGATGTAAATCCATTAAAACCTTTATTAACAACTTGGGCTTCACTTGAACGAATATCAAAAATGTAAACATGTTTTTAAAATAGCATATAACTTCAACTTATTTTATTTAATAACAAAATGATTATTTACTGATTAAATATTTATAGTATCTAATCGATTGTTAAATGTATTAATCTCCAATAATATTGTAATATCAATTAAATAAATCGATTTTCTTCTTTTATATTGTAATCAATGTAGATCATTATGATTGAATATTTCATATAGACATAAAATTCTTTTCAATGTGTACATGAGACGTTGATATTTAACACTATTTAATATTCTACGTTATTTAGAAAATACTATTTGGAGAAAAAAAATGAATTTAAAATAAACCCTCATTCAAAGTATCATCTGTGATAGTCCATGATCAATATACATCCTTGAAGGAATTTTATCGGATATTCCATAATGAAAGATAAAATTAATATAGTTTTTAATCTAATATCTTCGCTGAATTTTGTTAAGTATATACAATGCTTTGCAAAAAAAACTTGATCTCATATTTTTTAGTACCGCTCGTATCAGATCCATTCATTTCGATTGGTCCCAGCATGATTGAATAACCCAGAAATTATACCCTGTATGTGTGTATTTTGATATCATTTTCACTCATCCTCAGAAGAAACATGAAGGATAGAATTGAGACAATTGGATGTTCCCAAAGAATTTACAGTGTACTAGAACTAACCATTCGATGAATTTGTACTAGCGATCGCAAAAGCTAGAAGACAGTACAAAGTAGTTTTTCCAGTATGAAAACAGAAAATTTCCACATGCGCTTTTGCAAACTCGACAGAAAAATAGGCAAAAATTCTCAAAAAAAAAATTTGAATCCAATAGATAACTAAGTATCTCTCAATTCCATTTAAAATTTAGAAAAGATTGTTAAAACTAATATTCATATTGAGAAAAGTTCATTTAACTTATTTTGAACAATTCTGAATGAAATGTATAGATAACAAGTGAGGAACAATCTCTAAAAAATGTGAAAGTACTTTTTTTTTGTATCCTCTGATTGTAGCATTTATATGGTTCACCTTTCTTTCATAGGATAAGAGGAGAATAAATCAAAATATATCAATACGTAGCCTTTTTTGTGGACTATCTAGCCATACTAGAATCCAAATCTTACAAAAATAGTATTAAAAATTAATGAAGCTCAGTGTTTTTGAAAACTGTTGTATATATAAAATGAATAATAAGAAATATTTTCCAGGTGAAAAAAAAATTTATTCATAATCACTCGAATGAATCTGAATGACTAGATTTCTTATGACTTTAAAATTGAATTTTAACGTCTTGATATTCTCAGACTTTTTATTTTCAAATGTTAATAACAGAGATCTTTGCCTTCATGCGATAGAAACGTATCAACTTTTTATCTTGTACTGAGTAAATATTAATACAAATTCTAGAACAAGGTCAAAGGAAGAGGATTAAAAGGTTTCCTTTCTCTTTAAAAGATGTAAAGCTTCTCCATAAGCTGTATCCTTCCTTTCACTAAGTATTTTTTTTTCCATTTAACTCTTTTTTTTGTTGAAGACTGTGTGAGTAGATAATACCACTGAAACATAAAACTTGAACTTTTTAATATGAAGAAAACAAATTAGTGCTTTGTAAAAAAAAATGCCGAAAATATAGGGATTGCCTTCAGATTTTGCTTGTTAAATAACCACAATATTCAAAATTAGTAGACAAAGAAAACTTAACACATCAAGCATTTTATCTTGGAGGGTAGTTAATAAAACATAAGTATTTGTTTTGAACGAATCATTTTTTTTTACTTGAATCATTATCCTCTCGCACATCATTTTCTCAAGTAATAATTATTATTATTATTATTTATGCTCTACATTTTGTTTCAAAGTGTGTCTAATGTTCTGCAGAAAATATTTATCGATACCTTTCAAATAATCTTTTGCATTGTAGTGAAGTTATGATCAAACGAGAAATATATTTGCATTTATTCAATCGCTGAAGAATAAAAAGTTGCTAATATTCTCAGAAAAAACTTGATACATACGTTGAATAATTACCATTCTTGTTCAAGAAAAATCAATATAGGAATAAAAGTGAACATCATGATGTGTTAACCATTGATTTGTTAACAATAGCGCTGTAGTATTGTATCTTGTCTAACAAAAATTTACTGTTTCTCAAAATTTTAGTAACTGATTCTTATAAAATATGCATTAGCTAAGGAAAAACCCGCCTGAATCGCGACAGCCGCTGATTAAGCTCATATTACGTCTTAGTGGGACTAGCAAAAGTCTAAAAGAGTTCGTCTCTATGGGCCATTGAAACCGGATTATGATCGTTTTACTGAATTTTCGATCGAGCTTTAGGTATACACCGAAAAATCAAAAAGCAGAATTTTGATATAAAATTTTGTTAATAGATATCTCTAATGATCAATAGAATATCCTGAAAGTTCCAGTCGAAAAGAATGTTCCTTTGTCAAGATATTAAATTTTCAAGTAAACTCGATTTTTGTATCATGTCTTTGTTAGACGATTATTTTTTCGAGAAATTCAATATTTCGACAAAAGAATATTCTTTTTGGCGGAAACTTTAAAGATATCCTATGAATCATTCGATCTATATGTGAGCAAAATTTCGCATCAAAATTCTTTCTTTTTTTGATTTTTCGGTATGTATGAAAATATCGAAAATTTCATTAAAATGATCCTAATTTGGCTTCAAAGACTTATGGGGACGAATCCTTTTAGACATTTGTTAGTCTTACCAAAATCTTTTTGTAGACTCAGTCTGACCTCAAATAGCGGGTATCAGTTCTAATAGTTCCTCCTCGTAAGATTCAATTTTATATGAATTTTTATAACTGGAAAATGATAATCGTAAGAGTAAAGTCAACTTCGAAATAGTGAAAGTATGACTTGAGACGTCTGTGAATGTTCAAATAGTTTTTTCTCCGTGTAAGTTATTTTTTTATTTTATTGAGATGTTTACATCATATATATTATTTATATTTCCCTAAAGAATAAAACATAGCTTGATACAATAAAGATTACTGATCGCAACTGAAAAGATTGATTAAATGTTAATCAATTCACTTATCAAAAAAATATTATCAATCATAACAACATTTGTTTGATATTTTCTACTCCTATTCTGTGAATAAATTATTCTGAGTATTAGATCTTATCAAAACTCTTCTTGAATTCTAAGCTTTTTTTTTGTCAAAAAGAAAACTATTTGGTATAAATATCAACAAAAATAAAACAAATATCAAATTCACAATTAACAAATGAGAAGCATCGATACAAAAAAAGATCTATTCAAGCAAATTCTAAATGTCGATTCTGAGAATAGTCAATTTTCAATTAAAAAAAATCTAAGATCTATGTAGATAATTTCAATAGTGCAGACTAAAAAAGAACTAGATTTCATAAATGAGCAAAAAAAAAACTCCATTCAATAATCAACGATAGAAGAATCGAAGCAGACATCAATCCTCATAGTAGTCATTGTAAGTCATGTGAAACCCTCAATACATTAGAAGATTCAAGGTCTTCTATTTTATGTTATCATTCAAAACTTACAAGAAGTGTCTTCTAATGTGTAGAGACGACCCTACTCAAAATATTTTCTTATACTTCGTTTAGAAGAGTATCAATATTCTCCTGTCCATGAAATAATACTGACATAGCCTATGTAACAATAACTATAATAAAAATATCAATATTATCTTCGTTTTGTTACAATTGTTCCTATATTAATTCTAGATATAACAAAATTTCTACAGAAATTTTCATGGGAAAAACATTCTCATCAAATATCATTTGTCTAGACTAATTAAACTTTGACAAGAGTCAAAACGATATATATATATACATATGTATATCTAGAAAACTAACTGGACAGACACAACTGTCAACCAATAATATGATTAAATAATATGATGTTGAAAGATAGTTTTTTCTTCTAATTGATATATTATCTCCGATTGATTTTATCAATGTTATGTATTATATATATATATATATATCGTCTTGAGTCTATCTTATGTGTTAAGAATAACCGATTACAATCGTGATGTTTTAATGATATGTTGTGCTTCTTTTTTTTTTTTTTGAATAAAAGTAATAAATTAAAATGACCAATTCACTCAGACGAAGAATAATTCATAAATAAAACCAGCATGAAATTGAATGATCGAATATTAATATTCTCAAGAGACATATAAAATTGTATTCTAGAAAAAAAAAAAGCGTCCCTTGAGATTAAAACCATTAGCATATATCTATATCATTAAAATGTAAACACAGTTAAAGGTCACTATTCATTCCAATAGAATTAAAACAATGTCATTTGATAAATATGAAATTATCGAAAACAAAAAAAAAAAACGAAACTATTTTTTCCTTTTACACTATCTATAAAAAAAAAACTTCTTGGATGTGAACGACATCACAGAACAAACAATAGAGGATGGTTACCATGTTAACTTGAATATTTGTTACTGACAAATGTCATATACAAAAAAAAAACCCCATAGATTTTTTTTTAGATAAATAATTTGTTGTATACCATGTCGAATATTCAACGAGCACGTCGTATTCCAAATGCTGATGGTCAAATTTTAATTGAAAATTGGGTTGAAGAACGTGCAACTGAACATCTTGATCATCGACTTGAACAACAAGATAAAAATCAACCAACTTCACCATCAACTACAAAAAAAAATTCTCATACTGCTTTATTAACACAAAATTTCGAAGCTCCTCTTGATAATGTAACAACATATCGTCAATATTATTATCAATTTGGACCATTTGAACAAAAAGAACAAGGTGCACGACGTAAACGTCTTGAACATGAATTAACACGTCAAGTTACATCAGAATTAAATGCACAAAAACGTGAATATGATGAAAATCTACGTCAAGAACGTATTGTTGATTCGAATAGTGAATATCGTACACAATATAGTAAAGAATTTGAATCCAAACCACCACCAGCTACACAAGTAAATATTCTCAAATAAAAGAAAAATTGACAAGAAATTTTATTTATAACTACAAAAAAAACAACTTTTCTAATATAATATTGTTCATTGTTTGACAACAGAGTAAAAACAATTCATTTCGAATAATATTATTCTTCGTTTATTTTACCTATAAAAACACTTTTAATTTTGTTTTTTCTTCCCAATATGAACACAATAACAATTAAAATACTTCAATTCAATGGTTTAAGAATATAATATGTCTTCTTCTTTTTCTTTTGTTTTTAGCCTCATGACCTTTTACATGAAATGCCTGTTTCATTCTGGACTGAACATCGACATACAAATCATGTACTAATTCTGATAAAATTTCTTTTAATTATTAATTAAGTCTATGTATTTTCTTTGTAGGGCGTTACACAATTGAAAACATTTAATAGTCCATTCCATCGAAATGCAACTTTTAGTACACCTGTTGAACTTACACATGAAGGTGCTCGTCCTCATGAAATGGAAAACTGGCCAAATTATGCGCAAAAATCACTTAATGACGCTAAAATTTGCTAAAAAAATATTTTTAAATAAATTAAATAAATATACACATACATATCGAATCGATTTCTTTTCTATACATATATGCAATTGATTGAACATAGAATAGACAGAGACAAATGTTAATTAGATAGATGAAGAAGTTCAACGGTGCATAGCAAAGCAGACATAGACACATAATAATCTTTATGCGGACGTTCTAGTAAGGTCAGCGACTGTTGTTGCTTATAGAAATCAATTATAGATTGGATTAGATTGAATGTTGTTTAAAGATATTACATATGGGACCTCATTTTTTTTTTCTTCTTTCTTTAAGTCAATAATAACGTTTGATGAGAGCAGTAGAAGTAATGACACTGTATTTTAACCTTTAGACAAGCATAGTATACATTCACGTCCAGTCAATAAAAATGAACATAAGCGCATATAACCACAAACATCTAACGGCGACTAACTGGTCCATCAAGTGAAATATAATAAGATCAATGAAAGAAATTTCGCAATATGATGTCATATTAATGAGGGCAACTGTTCATTTATTTTGTATTTTGTGTATGAAGGTGTTTATAAGAATATGTGTTAGACGTGAAGGTCAATTAACTTTTATGAGTGAAACATTGTCATTGTTCAAAAGAAAAAAGAATGAGAAAAAAAAAATATGTGAAAAAGTACTTATACTTTCATTTTTAAATATAACAAATGAAAAGCTATTAACCATTGATAACAACTTGAAATTTGTCGGATTGAGATGATTGTTTTCCCTTCTTCTTTGTCTTCTTCTTCTTCTTCTTTTTTTTTTACTGTTCCTTTTTTTCTGTATCTTGGCCAAGATCAAGAAGGACAAACGAGACATAAAAAATGCATATGTATACACATTCTCACGTTCATTCATTCACATCATCACATGTCTCGCGGCTAAATTGAAAGAGATGGTGGTCACTAAAACGAAGAAGAATTTATCGTTCTTTCTTTTTTTTTTTGCCGATAGATGATAGTTTGAAATTGATTGTTCATTCGTCTTCCTTCATTCAAATTGCGCGATGTATTAGCGATTAGACCACAACGAAATGTTTTGATTGTGTACTATTTGAATATATATATATTCTCGAAATTGGCCAAACGCGACGACAAACTTCTACTACTATCTATTATTATAATAGGCAGGTAAATGGGGAAATGAGCAATGCTGAGAGGAAGAAAGCAAAGTGCCTCGAAGGAGCTACTTGGCGGATGCTTTGAACTAAACTGATTTGATGCCGACTAGTTTTAATGTTCTCTTCTATGTACTCTTATTGTTAATCAATTGACCAGCACATACATGTTAGCAATGATAGCCGCGACGTGCTACTTTTTATCTTCCATATTGCTCGTCAAACATAGGCACACATATCAATCTAGTTTAGATCGCGTACGCATCTGTTCAGGAAACAAACTATATTTAATGTGTGCTCTGTACTTTTACAGTAGTTTTATTCAACCTTACATCATCTTTTGTTATATTTTATTTTCTATATTTGATACATGTGTGTACGCAAACTCTCTCTCTCACACATACACATACGCTACACAATCGGCGTCATTGTCCGATAGTCAAATCCTTCTCTTCTTCTTCTTCTTCTTTTTTTTTCTCGTTCATCTGATGGTAGGTCGAATTACTAGTATTACTACCACTACTACTCGTACTCTTCATCGTTATCGAACTATGCATGAATCACGTCAACAAAAGGTAAACATATGTTTGTGTAAGACGAAGAGAATAGTTTTGATTTTCTTTGTTGTTGTTATTATTAGTATTATTATGTGTTGGTGAGTACTTAATATAATCATTATATCTATCTAAGTTATAAACAAAGGCCGAAGATAAATAAAAGAAAAGGATAAGAACAAAAAAAAAATGCGTTCTATCTTTTTTTTTTCTTTTTTTTTTTTTTTGTTTGACGATTCTTTGATAAGCGATGATGTCAACTTCATTGAAAGAGACTTGATCTTTTCATAAAGCTGGTAAATATAATTTTTTTCTTCTAAGTTACTTAAATACTCTTTATGTGCACATACATTCTAGTTTGTTCAGTTTTATCTTTCTAACTAAAAAAAGCAAATTATCTGTGACCCTGACATTTCTACTTTCTTTTCTTCTCTTTTTCTTTCTTAAATGATGTTGTAATATACATATGCATAATTCGATTTTCCGCCTTAATATCCTTTCAAAAAAAAAAAAACATCTGGTATAGTGTTATATGTTATGTTATTTTTTTTTCCTGATAGATTTAGTATATTCTTATTGTGAGCAAGTTGATACATTATTTTAACGTATGTTTTTGCTTTGAATAGTTGAAATATGCGATAATATCGTGTGTCGTCATCTTCCTTTCAAATTGATGGGACACAGAAGATGATAGCGACAGGATTGCGTTATGTGATTTATCGATTTAACTTTTCTTTCTTACGCACCAATGACAGGTTTGTTAGGAAATATATATATATATATATGTATACGTATATATACATTGATATATAAATATATATGTATGTATGTGTAATGTATTTATTGAATTTTTTTGTTTTGTTAACGACTGATCCTGTCTGGTAATGTTTGAGTGTGTGTATTTATTTGTCCAGCAATTATCGTCTCTATTGCACCATTTCAAATGGTAATAATCACGGGCGTGTTCATATAATTGATACGGTGGTCAATGAATGTTAAGGCAAAATATTTTATGTTTGTGTGTAAGTGTTGAGCGATAAAGAAGAGAGAGACAAAAAAAAGAGTGTTCAACCGAAAGCGCCAACAAAACAAAGTGCTTGACATACTACTTGTCAATAGTACTATAGTAGTCTCTCTCTCTCTCTCTCTTTTTTTTTTCTGATTCACTGTCGGACACTCTTTAAATATAATGTTGAACACTTTACAGTGAATATAGAACAGCTCTAAGGTCAAGTTAAGTTCGAATAAGATCTTATTATGTTTTCTAGAAACAAATATAATGATTTGTAAGTAAAATTCTTTATTATTGTGCTTATTCATATACTAATATCAATTTTGTTTCTTTATCTTTTTCTTTTATTCTTTGTTTTAACTCTATAATTATATATAAATGGGAACTACACATTCTTTAGTAGCTATTGTATCCGTTCACTTTCTTATGTTTCTGTCAAGTTCACCTGTAGAGAGAACAACCTTGAATTAAAAAGAGAGAGAAAGAGAGAAAGTAAAGACGGAAATAATCTATTGAAATTCGATAATTACTGCCGCTATGATGACCGATGGTCAGCTGGAACGCCTGTTCTTTTCTCTCCATCTATACTTGATTGCTTGTTGTCAAGGGAATTAAGACGTTTTCGCATGACGATCACATCTGTTCATTTAACAAGCAACATAAATTGTGATAAAATCAACTTATTGATGAGACAAATCTCTTTTTATTTCTTTTACACTCGAATAATGATAGTCCTATGGACGAATGTATACGAGTATACTAAAACAATTTTATTCATACTTCTCTTTTTCTTTTCTTCTGTATATATCTATATCTATCTATTAATCACCTTGATATTAGTGAGTAAATGATTGATATATTAATAAGTATGATACAGATATTTCACTTGAAGGAGCGAAAAAAACCGATGAAAATCTGATTTATATATTTGTCTTGTTCTTTTCTTATAGACGAAGTTTAAAACATTGTTTTTTATATTAATGTCTTTTAGATTTTCTTTTTTTTTTTAATGTATAGTAGTAAATTTTACTATTTGATAAGAATAATAAATTTGTTAAAATTTTATGAGAATCGGCAACAAAAAAAAAAAAACCTTAAATGTTTCTATAGAAATAAATATATGTCAGGTTGCACATTCTATTAATTGTACATCGATTTATTGACCTTGTACTTGTACATAGTAGTCGATAACGTATGTACGTATATTGAAAAATCTCATCAACACTACTATTTACTTGTAATTTCACTATTTTCTCTGCGTATTCCATTGTCTGTCGACAAGGTGTGAATCTTTTTTCTTCACTGTATATGTACAGAATTGATCATCACTGGCGGCTATATCGTTGACGGATTGATATAGTAGACAGTGGCAAGAAAGACTAATCTTCTCCTAATTAATTCTAACGGGTGCTTTTGTTGTAGACAAAAAAAAAACGACCTTGACACGATGATCTTTATATGCTCTTTTGTAGTCAATGTATGTTTATACACTATTTGAAAATGCAAACTCTTTTCCTTTCTTATCCCATACTATATAGTTAGTTCAATCTTCTTTTGTACAATGAGAATAAGTATAGACAAAATATTTGCATTCTGACGAGGTGAATATAAACATCTCATCAATGCAAGTTGAATGTGTGTGTGTGTTTGTGTATGTGTATGCGCTTGACCTTCGTCCATCATCTTCATCATCATCATCGTTCTGAATATGAAAAGAAGAAATAGTTGTGCTACCAATTGCTGAGAGTGATTTGTATCCATTCTTCTATTCTTTCTTTTTTTTTTTCATTCATTGCTACACTACATGCAGAACAACGAGACTTATTATACACGGAAAGAGATGCGTGATGAATACAGCAACTCCGGAATTCACTTATATATACATACATAGCATCGTAGTGACTGACTGACTGACTGACAGATCTATCAGCACACATTTAGTTCTGATTCATTTTCTTTTCTTTTCATTGTTTTAGATCACGAAGTAGGACGATGACTCTTGACATTATCGATTGAATATTTATGCACACAACAAGCGATGGATGACAAAAATTCATATATGTATCCTGTACTTTTGTCAAAATCAAATAAGTATGTATTTTTTTACTTATCTTTGTGTTTTTTTTCTTCAATTTAATTTATTTTCCTATGTTAGAATTCATATTGAGAGTGTAATTAATACTCCATTATTTAATCTTTTTTTTTCTTCTTTCATTGTTGTTCATTTTCTATACAAGTCCTTCAATTCTATACAACAAAAAAAAATTGAAAAGGTAGAAGAAGAAGAAGACGACCACGTCTACTATAATAACGGTGCAAAAGAAAAAAAGGTGACATTGAAACTAAATGCATAGCGTGTAATGGAAAACAAATGAATGCGCTATAAAGACAAGATTGAAACCTTTCATTTTAACTAGTGGCTGTTTTTTCTATATTACGTTTATTATAACAGGTAGAAGTCTTTTACTTTTAAATTAAATGAAGTAGTACTTTTATTACAGAATATGAAACACATGAAAAGTAGGATTACATCAAATCGAACTTAAGCCATCTGATAAGAGTCATCCATAGATTAATTTCCAATTGCGATCAAATTCAGTTATATAATATTAGTTATTTTAAGACGAGAGAAAGAAAGGATTTCTTTATTCAAAAAAAATAGTGAAATGAATGAACAATATTATAAATTGCTTATTTATTGGTTTGTTTTTAAGGTTTCAATAGTATAACAAAAAATAATTCAAAACTTCTCATAATTTATGACTTTATGTTATCAATAAAAGGCAAATTTTGATGAGACTCAAAAAAAAATCAATGCTTAAACTATTTCATATCAATGAATCTTTCATTTCAGAGTAAGCACAATTTTACAAAGATTTCAATTGCTAACAAGATGTGGAGAGACGTCTTCAATCTGATATTTTGTTGATACATACGTCTCATATCCTTTAAGTCTAAAATGAAATCATTGTATCTTTTTCGAGCTATCAGAGAAAGGATCAGTTTGGTTCGGTTTCAAAAAGATTCATCTCTACGAGCTATTAAATGCTAAACAAGAGTCGTTGTTTTCTTTTATATCTCTGTTGTGAAATATAACTTTGTTTTAGTTTTCTGAATCTAGAAGAACAACATCTATATTAAGAATTGTTAAACTTAAGTATAAAAAAAATGATTAACTCGAAACTTCATAATTCATTTTTTTTTCAGAGGTTTTTAATTATGAACTGTACTTCAGTAAGCACATGAGAATTCTGAAAGAAAGACTTTGAGATACAAATCTTTTAACTCTCTGTTTTTTGGTATCATTTACTATTAAATTTCCATTCAATTAAGAATTATAGTTTTTGGTTTGTCTTAATAAAATCTATTAAACTGACCACAACAACTAGCGACAGTAATCAGTCGACATCTGTCGGTTATACACGGATATATATAGTATATTATTTTATGATTAATTTTTCAATGATTTTAATTGATTGTTAATTGTATAAATCTCTAAATTGAAACTGTTGTAATACTTCTTTTTTTTCACACTTACAAGTGTTTTAAAAACTATAAATACATGTCATTAATCATGACTAAATAATTAACAAGTAGAAGGTTTATATTCATATTCTTCAAACATTTATATCACATATTTTTACCTTTAATCATCATTAAAATAGAATAGAAAATGATTACTTAATGATAAACGTAAATATACAGTAGATTGATTCAATCTATATAGCAAGGTTATATACCTTGAAAATACAAGCCCTTTAATGTTGTCCTTTCTATACTGACATATAATTAAAGTCAATTAAAGTATAATCTAAATAAAATTCTTTATTCGATCAAATGATGTTATAATAGTCTACTAAAAATATGAACATTTTCAGTGTATATATCTATATATACATTTTGCATCGATTGTAAAGGATTTAGGACGCTATTGTTATAGAAGGGCACATAATTATATATTTAGACAATTCAAGGATGTTTTTATGATATACTATAATCTGGTGAATCGTACGGATATTTCAAATGCATTCGTTGATAACATGTTATTAGGTCTTCATATCATAAAAAGAGGCTCGTTTTGAACCGATTGTATCATTTGTCACTGTCGCGTAAGAAGCTATGATACACGTAATAGCTCTGCAATTTTTTCTACATTCACCTGAGCAATCTCTTAACACTGAGGTCACCAGCCTATCGACCATCCATACATGACTCGTCTGCTTTTTACTTTTTTTTTTTTTTTTTTTTTCTTTTAAAAAGTTAAGTATTGTCATTAAAAGTAGCCTATATATACATACATCTGCTCAATATCCTATATCTTTTCTTCTTGTGACCATTACTATAATTTGACTCGAAATTTATAACATCTGCATATACAAATAAATCGATCACAATCAATCGTTTTTTTTCTCTCTCTCTCTCTCTCTTTTGCTTATATGAATATTGTACAACAGAGCATTACTATTTAGATGAAAGCATTTGTCGATTAAGTTATTTATTTTTTGTTTTGATGATGTCATAAAATGGATAGATATGATCTATATTAAATTATTGTTTATACAGATGTGTGCCTTAGTTAACTAATCATATTCGATTTTTTTTTTCTCTCTCTTTTAGAAGCACAAAAGACAAAGAAAATAATAGACGACAAGAATTTTGGAACGGAACATTAGTGGATGATTATAATTATCTCATGTCTGAAGAACTTATTTGTCGTTGTAAAGTAAGATTAATTCTTTGATATATATATATATATATATATTAGAAAAAATATACATGAAAAATCTTTTAGGGTTCTCTTAATGAACCATTTACCTCTCTAAATGATCTTTCTGTTCATCATGTATCTTATAATGAATTTGAAAAACAATATGGTGAATTATCTCATTGGTGTGAAAAAATTTATGAAACAATAACAAAAGTTTCAACAAATGCTTTAACACGTTATCTTCGACAAGTAAAAAAAGAAAAACAAAAAATTAAATAAATTGTTCTTTTTGTTTTGTTTTGATAAATTTATTTTTTTTTAGAGATATTATGAAGAATTATATGATCAAGGTATTATGCGTTTACGTATGTTTGGTCAATATGCTGAAAAATTAAATGAACGTTTTCCTGATTTAAAATCAAATATTCATGATAAAATTATAAGAATTAATCAACAATGGAATTTACTTGAATCATGTTTTATTGATTATTTAGATGAAAATTTTGATCGAATACTTCAAGGTTTTTATTTTCTTAAGTTCTTAAATAAAACAAAGAATATTCTATTTTTTTTTTCTTTTGTATTCTTTAGATTTACATAATGAATTAATTTTATTTGAAGAATGGCTTAGTAAAACAGAAGAACAATTATGGACATTTGAATCAAATCGATATGATGACATTTCATTAGAAGATTTTCAATTTAAGCTTCATCAACATACGGTAAGACATTTTTAATAGGTGTTAAAACTTCTTTTCTTTCAAATAGGTCAATGTTAAAATAGATAAATTGATTTCTTTATTCTTTATCTTCATGATTTAGATATTACACGATGAAATTAAATCAAGAAATAGTCGTGTTTCATCAATTATTGAAATTTGTGAACGTTTAAAAAATGATTATGAACAACAAGCTGAACAAGTACCATTTGATATAGCAAGTGATCTAGAAAATCGATGGCATCAAACATGGCTTAATTCTGTTGAAATTCAATGTAAACTTGAAGAACGATTGAAGATTTTTCAAGTAAGATTTTTTTTTTTTTTCTTTATCTGCTATTCATTGATATGGTTTCCTATATGAGTTTTTTATTTTTATTTTAAATTAAATATATTCGAATTTATTCTCTAAAGACATACATTTCAAAAGAAAGATACAATCGAATCTAAAGTTCATTGGATTCGAAATCGATACAATAAGTTATACTCAAAAAAAAAAATAACAGCTAATTATAGCTTGATTATTATAAGACCGTGGTCAAGACTCTCTGAGTGATGTGTAGGATATGTCAGTAATGGAATACAAAATAATCGATAAAAAGTATCGCTTATCTTCAAAATACCTTACAGACTAACGAGGAAAGTCTGTCAACTGTCCAACCGATTTTTAGTCGAGATTATATAGATCGAAATGAATAATGAATACTCTGAAAAAAAGTTCTATGGTTTTTTTTTGTAACAAAATGCCGTAGTTCCTCTCAGAAATATCACAAAAAATTGATTTTGGAATTTCGACTTGAAACGTTGCATAGAGACCAGTCTTAACGAAAATAGTTTATCGTGAGAGTTTCAACTTTTTTTCTGTATTCTGAAATAAGAACATCAAATCTACTGATTTATATGAGTGTTGTAAAAGACACACTATTACCATAGTTGTATCTTAGTATAGGAATAGCGATAAGACTTGAAGCGTTCACAAAAACCTATTCTCGTTAATGCCGATCTCTATGCAAGATTTCAAATCAAAATTCAAAAATTAGTTTTTCTAGTGTTCCTGAAGAAAATTACAATATTTATTTAAAAAAACCATACAAGTGCGCAGTATCTCCCTTGTAATAAGCTAAGAAAACATAATCTCGACTCAAAAGCAATTGAACAGTTGAAGGACTTCCCTCGTAAGACTAAAAAAATTTTCGTGTACAGTTCAATTCAAATAATATCGCAATCAATAGACTCTAGTAGAGTATAATTAAAAGAAAAATAGATATCATTTTTAAGTAATTCATATGTAAATTAAGAACTATATGAAATAGAAGAGAATGTTTTCTATAACGATGAATAAACCTTGAAACAAAGTTGCTTTTGGGATTTGAGATAATGAGACATGTCACGAGTGAGGGAAGGGTCAAGGGAAATTCTCAAAAAAAAAACACGCAACAACTCAAATTCGGTCAATTCTAACCAAAGTTTTCTGATCTCACGTCAATCAGGACAATAAAATATTTATCTTCTCGATTTCAATTTGCATTATTTTATTAATCTAAAATTTAGTTTTTATATTCTATTTAATTCAATCTACCGAAATTGAACTATTCTTTTATTGTTTAATTATTAATAAACAAAAAAACAAAACAAAGAATTTAATATATTCTATGAAATCATTTGACTTATCCTTTATTTAATAAAGATCATCAATCGAATTCATTGAGTATGATTAATTTTGATTTCTATCTACGATTTATTTTGAAAGAGAAAAACAAACACGGAAGTCTCGTTTTTTTCTCATTAAAATAAAATTAAATATTGAAATGAAATTTTTTCATCACGCATGAATTCATTCAAATTAATCATATTTAATTAATAGCAACAAGTATCTATCACACTATGACATCCTTTAAGATCAATCCCATTTACCTTCAAAAAAATGCTAATATTTTATTGATTACTGATTAAAATATATATTGAATCAAATATAAAAAAAAAAAAGAACGAAGTATAGACATTTGTGGTAATTATTTTTTGTTTTACATCTCTTGCATGACATCATGTCCTGCTTACATATAATTCATACGTGTGATTCAATACTATCATTTTCTCTTCTAATGTTATTATCTTCTTTCTTGTAGATGCTTGTTGTCCTGTTAATTATCAAGCCATATATTATAGGGAGAAGGCTTGAGATTATTAGTAGATTGACCTATGTGTATGTGTGTGTGCATGTAGATGTTTAATTTTCTTTTTTCTATTCATTGACAAGGTACAGCTCATATATGTATTGTCGTACTTGAAGAGCCAAGAGAGCAAATGCAAGCGTTCATTTTTTCCCTTCTCTCTTTCCTTAGTCGGTCGGTCTTTCTTTCTTTTTTTTTTTTTTTTTGTCCATTGTCTAACAATTTCGACCGATGGTTACTCGAGCAAGAGACAAGAGAGAAAAAAAAAGGAGACAAAATGTTTTTCAGTTGTAATGATTGTCAATTTTTTTGTTTTAACAATTGTATCTTTACTTCTATTTTACTAGACGAAAGTAAGGTTTTTTTTTTTTATATTCAATGTTTCTCTATCTATCTTTTATTAAAGAAAAAAGACAGGGCGGAGGGGTAATATATATACATATGCGAGTGAAATTAAACATACATTTGAACGTATGTTGGATGACATACTTCAAATGAAATGAGAAAGAGTGTGAATGAAGGCAAAGTTGTCCCTAGTTGTATAAATTATTGATTATTAGTATAGAACATGACCGAATAAGTTCCTGATAATATATGATGAACCTTCTGTTTCTTGTCTTTGTTGAAAAAAAGAAATGACTTGTAAGTACCTGACAAGTCTAATATTCTTTTCTTTTTTTTTTTTTGTTATCTTAAAGAAACCGATCTGTTGCCCATAAGAAATGATTGACCAATATAGTGAAAAGAAAAGTAAATGTGTTCGTTCATCCAATATATATATATATATGAACATTTGTATCAGCTTGTTATTTGTCTTTTGGCATATGCTTGCCATCAGTTGACATAAACTATCGAAGATGCAATGCCTGCATCTACAGCAGGTTATTTCACTATATCCTATGGGATCTCTTCTGTATAGAAATAATTTCGTTAGTTTACTTAGATAAACAGAGCAAAAAATAATATGTTTGTGAACATCGATATACAATCAGTCAGTCATCTGGCCTTCTCGATTTTCTTTCTCGTATGTGTATATGTCTATATATATATATGTGTTGATCCGTTTATTCGTGTGTCATCATCATAAGACATCGTTCGCTTTTTTTTTAATCTTCTGTTAGCTATATGTGTGTGTATATATTAGAATCTGTCTATCGAAGAATAACAAAAGAATTGGTGTGGCAAAGAGAAAAAAAAAAAAAAGAAAATTGAAGTCGCGTCAAAGATGCAATGCAGACAGAGACAGGAACTGAATACATACAGAGAAGGGGAGAGTTAAATATACAGACGGAATGAGAGAGAGAGGAAAGCGAAAAGTAATTTGAATCATTCTCGTCTTCTCTTCGATTGTACTATACTAAATAGAGTGCCACGGTCACTGACTATGATTTATATCAAACTAGAATATTGAAGATAGATAGATTTGTCGAATAATTGACAGCTAAAGAGAACATATTATTCTTTTTGACCATGAAACTAGTTCTATTCAAGTATGTTCTCTGTGATTAACGTAATTTATGATGCTTGAGCTTTTTTCTCTCTTTCTCAAATTCACACATTAACAAATGTGTTGTATCCTTTTTTTTTTTTCTCTGATGTATATGAGTACAATATAGAACTAGTCAACGGATTTGCGCTTCGACGCTATTTCTTGTTCATTGATGAGCAAATGAATGAATTACTGAATGGGTGAATAATGATAACAGTAGGAGTATGAAGGCTGATACAGCCTGTCAAACGGACAGGAAAAGAGCAATATAGAAATAGAGACATTGGTTACATCATCATCATCATCATTTCTTCGCATAATCTCAAATTTCCTCGTTTTTCTCTTTCCATATGTGCTTTTGCTTAATTGAACATTGTATGTCCTTAGAGAGAGAAAGACAGTCGGTAGTAACAAGAACATCAGTAGGATACATTATTACACAGGTAAAAAAAGAAAAAGAAAACTTAAGTGACCTCGAGTCAGGCAATTGTTAATTTTATTCGGAAATTGAACTAAGACTATCTTAAAGATCAAAGTAAGAAAAAAAAGAAGCTCATAATTCGAATTCAGGTTCACTGATTCAATGAACTCATTTACGTTTTTTTCTTTTTTAGAATACAACTTCACTTGTCTCAATTGACGAAGACGAAGAAACTGAACAAGAAGAAGAAGATATTATTCCATTTAATTCAAGTGAATACGAAAAAATTCCTTTAACACCATCGAATAGTAGTACAGATAGTTTAAATTTTTCAAAATATAATCGTAAACGTCCACGATCTCCATTAATTGAAAAACAAATTAATAATTATCAATCAAAACCATTTTATATGAAAAGAAAAATGGCAACATCAAAACGACGTATGTCATTAAATATTTTACCAATTAATTCATCATCAACATTTTATTATTCATTAACAAATATAAATGATATTGATAATCAAAAAATAACAAAGAAACAAAAAAAACCATCATCTAAATTAGATATTGGATATGAAAGTGAAGATGAAAATAATCATTTAGATAAAAATTTTCAATCAATATATCATATTAGAAAAAGTCATAGTGATTATTTAATTGGACAAATAATACCAAATAAAAATTTTTTTTTATCTTTAACACATTCATTACCATTATTTGAACATAATCATCGTTTACCAACATGGTGGAGACATTCAATAACATCAGCATATGATACATGTTCAAATCCTGATATTGATTTTAGTATTGAAGAAACAAAAAAACAACAAACTAAACCATCATTACTTATGTATAGTAAAAAATATACAAAATTTAAACGTATGAAATTATCATCTCAACAACAACAAACATTATCATCAATAAATTCACATATAAAACAAAAAAAATTTTTATTTAATCCAACATCAAATTCTTATGATGCAAGTGCTGAATATACAGATCCTGAACAATCAGAAAATGATGTTGATATATTATCATCAGATTTTAATTCAACATCACCTGTTCATCATTATCAAAATTCTGAATCTCAATTTTATAATCGATATACAACAACAACAACAGGATATTCATCGGACATTGAATTAGAAACAACAACAACACCATCTGAAACGGAAGATCAACAAATACAATATTATGATAAGAATGGTGAGAAAATATGAATATGTTAATGACTGTTCTGTCTTAAACTGAGTTCAACTCAGTTCTATATTGACTTTTTTAAACAAAAGGAAAAGAATTTTCAGTATTTATTACCCAAGAGTATTTGACTATTGTTGGTTACATCATTTATTTATTCTTTTTTTTCTTCTTCTTTTGAATAGGTGAAGTGTTACAAATGAAGAATGACACATTGACTTTACCATCGGCGGTTACTTCAGATGGTTAGAACTGACTTTTTTTTCACTTTGTTTTAAATTTCTTTGAACAATTCAATTGAATATGATTTGTTTATTTTCTTTTTGTAGGATTTGATTCACTTCATACAATTATAAATGAAAAATTTGAAAGTTCTGAACCTTGTTGGGACGGATATCAAGTAAATAAAAGCATATTGATATTTAAAAATTTTTAATAATTAATTTTCTTTTTCTTAGAATCCACTTTTTTATCGTTTTAATTCTCAAGATATGGATTCAATAGAAACAACACTTAAATGGGAAGATCAATTTTTAGAAATGGATCAACCAAAAAATTCATCATCAGATGATGAAATACATTTAAATGAAAATTTTAAATACATCTTACGGGTAAAAAAAAAACAAAGTTTTGCTTTTTTGAAGCATTTATTCTTATGGAAAGTAAAATGAATATCACATTTTTCTAAACTTGATAGAAAGGATTAAATAAACCTTGAAAAACATCTATCTCTATGGAATTCCATTTTCTCTTTTTTTTTTTGTTTGTTTCGTTTCATTCAAGTATTTTATTTAGTCTGAAACCTTTTAACATTTTACATTAAGTAAAAATATATTGTTACCTCAAGAAGAAGAAGAAAAAAAAAGTGAGAATTCATTTGTATAGGTAGTCGATACATCGTAGACATTATTATTTCAATTTATAAAAAGTGAGTCAATCATTATGAACTAATGCTTATTTCATAGATAAATAAACTATTCGGTTATCGATTTGATATGAATCATATTTTAAAATGATTTATCAATCTACTCCCTAGAGATGTTTATGATAGCATTTATCAAAATGGTAATAACTATAAACAAATCACTGATCAATTTTGCTTTAGTTAGAACAGCGCTAGTGGCATTTAGACCTTTACCAGATGAAATATTATCTCAAAAAAAATAAAAAAGGAATAAGAAAAAACTTTTCTTTCTTACAATATATTCTTTCTTTTCAATCAATTCTAGACATATGAATTCATCATTAGTAAAAAAGAAAGAAACTCTTAATCGTTTGTCCTTCACAGAAAAAATCGCAATAATTTACATGAGTTATAATTTCTTTTTTATATATTTGATTTTTTTTTTTCTTTTTATATAACAATACTATCAAGGGTAATTTGATTGATTATAGCACGTCTCAAGGTTCAATCTTCCATCTCTTATAAAATCTATTCATTGTTCTCATTCTAATCGAAAAAAAATATTGTTAAGATTGAAAATATTTTTATATTATAGACGAAATGATTGAAAAGTTAAAAATCAAGAGAAAAAAAAATGCAAAGACACGAAAACATTCGAAATATAATATATATATATATCACTTATCAATACTATTTAAAACACTAAACACATTTATAGTATATGACTGACCACTCATAAGATATTGCTACTTATAGATCACATATATATGTAGGAGAACAGTTTAAAATTTGATTTCTGTTTTCTTTACATCAAAGTAAATGACAATAAGAAGCCGTCTTACTCATGCACTTCTTCTGATGACAAGTGGTAATGAAACGTAAAATAACTATTTCTCTTCTGATATCATTTCAAGGACATGCGCATATATATTTGATTTATTCATATCCCCATGTCTGGTTATTTCAATAGAAGAATGACTGAACATTATTAGAGGTCAAACGTTCATTTTCTTCTTTGTTGTATATTTTGTTGCTCATCATTTGTATCCTATACAACAGTCAGACACATTTTTCTTTCTTTGGATAGATACAAACTATAGAAAGTCGATTAACGTCTGACAATTTCTATTATCTATGAGAAAAACATAGTCAGGCAAAACATCCTTCGTACTCAAATTGAACAGTCTACTTTTTTTTTCCTCTTCTCTCTTTTTTTCTTATTCTGTTGATTATTAACGATGCGCATTATATGTAAAAAAAAAAAAAAATTCAACACACGCTCGTGCCGTCATCATCAACACTATGGTAATTAGAAATATAAGGGGTAGAAAAGAATAGAAATAGCAAAAAAAAAAAAATGAGAGATGCCTTTTTTTCTTTCTTCGTTTTTTTTTCTCCTTCCACCAATTTTTTTCCGCTTAGCCGTTTTTCTTCTTTTTTTTTTTTTTCTTCGTGGGTTCGTTGTCTTTCCCATGTCTACAGATGTGGATCGTTAACATTGATCATTGGACTATCAAACTTGCATATCTAGTTTTGAAAAAAGGAACAGAAATTACAATGAAAAAAAATCACCAGGTAAATATTTAAGATTATAAAAAAGAAGAGGAAATATTCAATTAGCCACATCTATTTATTGTACGGTCCATTAGATTTACACCATTTAAATAAATACTATTTCTTTTTTTCGTTATTATTATTTTTTTTTTTTTATTTTTATTTATCGACCTTCATAAATGAATGCATTGAAAAGAAAGGTTGATCGAGGGCTTTCTTTCTTTTTTTTTTTCCTTTCTTTTTACTTTTGGAAGAGTCTACCTCTTGTCTTAATGATGTTTGAATAATTGTTTCGATATTTTTAAATCTTTCTTTGAAAATCGATTACTATCTTCTTTTTTTTGTTATTTTTTCTTGATCCTTGTATACTCATTTGACAATGGATAATTAGAGAATGTGCATTTGTATCATTGACGCCCTCGGGGATAAGCTTTTACATATGTATATATGTATATATGATACAATCATTGATGATGATTCTTTTCTTTTTGTTTAGAATAACGGTGGTTCATCATCATCATTGACAGGAGGTGTTACAAGTAGTTTCATTGGAAATCAACAAGTATTAGATTCCGATTCCGATTTAGATGATTTCAATTATGTTTTAAACGAAACCGAACGACAACTATATAAAGCACGACAAAGTTTAGACAAAAAAAAACGTCAACAACCATTTGCATTAAATGATCGTAATCTACGAAAATATGTAAATTATTATATCATGAATCATATTTGATTGATGATGTTGTTATTATTATTATGATTATTATTATTTTATTTTCTTTGTTTTGTTTTGTTAATTAGGATGAAGTTTTAAGAACATGTGAAACAAATATTCAATGTTTACAACAAATTTTAAAAAATCTTCATCGATCAAAAAATTCACGTCTTAATAGTACAAAAGCAATTGAACAATTACAAAGTAAGCAATTCATTATAGAAAAGGATATAAACGATGATCAAATTATTGTATGTCAATCACGCCTTTTACAACTCTTTTTTTAAGATCAAAATAATTTCATTTTTGATCATCAACGGAAATCATTAAAAAATAGTTCATTTTATCACGAAAAAACAAATAGATTTCTAAGGAAATGTGAACGTCCGGAATATAAGATAAGAAAATATTCTTTATGATTGATATCAAAGTGCGGAAAGAGTGAGGGAGTTTTCACTTTTTCTTTTAAATTGTCCTAAATGTCTATACTCTATCGATTACACTTTCCCATATACACATTTAAGACATAAATTATTCGTCCTATACCATTATCGTTAGGATAGACACCACCTTTTTTTCTTTTCTCGTATACTACGGTTCAATATATATGTACGCGTGTGTTTATTTAACGTCTCTTTCGTTTATTGTTTCTCAATTTCTTGTCTTTTATATAGACTACTAGTACAATTACTAACAGCAGCAGCTCCTATTACACATAGACAATGTTCGAGTCTGTCTCCACTTGACAAGAGACAATTAAGAAAAAAAAAAGAAAAGTAAAGTTGTACACTTCGATCAATTAAATTAAAAATATGTATGTGCTTGAATACAATAGAATACTTATATATATATATATATACTAAAGACAGTAAGCATTACACATATATTCTAATGTGTTCGGAAGCTGATGACCATAAAATCGGCACGATGTCGATACCATTATCACATGTCTTAAAGAATGTAAACATTTGTTACTCATTTCTAACCACTTGAAAATAATGGTAATCGTTTAAGAATTGTATATTTTAATGAAGATACTTATTTTTCTAGTCAATAAAGTCATTGTGCAATATCATTCTATTGTATACATAGATCGCTATGTTCTCTTTTGCGTTCTTGTCGCATGCTTTTCTCTTCTGTCTTTTTTCTCTTCTTTTTTTTTTTTTGTATTACTCGATCGATATAGTAAGTAATGTGTCCTTCGATAGCAGAAAAGAGAAACATACCAAAAACATCATCACATCCTTATAGCTTACTAACGGAGTTAAAGCAAAAGAAAAGGGTCGGAAGGCAAGAAAAAAATAATAAAAAGGAGAAGAACTATTTTTGCTACTCATATATTGATACGTTATTTACGCACGTTATACTACGTCAGATTTAACATCACTAACTTCGACAACAATCGTGTAAGTGTCTTGTTTCATTACATCACGAACGAAAGCAAGAAGGAAGGTCAAATTTACTATCATATATTTAAGAATAAAAAGCCAAATGTTAAGCTGATTTAATTGTTGATCTGTAGGAAATACATTTAAAGCTTGATTCTCTTTTCATCATCTATACAGGTGAAAATTTATTATTTTCATTCTTTACATTTTCTTATTTATATAATCCGTTTTTTTTTTCTTTTTCTTATTATTTATATTCGATGTGCATGAGAATTTCGTTTTTTCACACTTTTCGAAAAGTTACCTGTATCGTATAGGGATACTGTGCGGATTAATCTTTTATTGCTTACATTTATGTATACATATACATATAGACATTCGATGAATCATGATCAGATATTCATCAATAGATTTATCGGAATGTTTTGTAACAAAAATAGTATTGGTAGATCGTATACACACCAGATGTCTAAGATATCCTCTAGTGTATTTTAACCTTTAATTATTAATCTGATTTTTTAGCATATTTATCAGATTGGCATGATATGCGACAACAAGTAAATGATGATCGAATACGTGCACGTCAATTATTATATATATCACAAGAAATTATAAAATTAAAGATACGTTTAGATGAAGAATTATCCCATATTGATTCCATTTATAATCGTCAACATCCATGGTTAGATGAAAATTCTTTAATTGAATTAATGCGTCGAATTAATTATGAACTTGAATCTGAAGAAGATTCTCGACAAGTATTAATTATTAAATAATCTAATCAAATTAATGATTGTTGTTTTTCTCTTTCATATAGAAATTAGCTCCCTATCGTACTGATATTCTTTTAGCTGAAGAACATCTTAATGAATATCGAATGTCACATTTAGATGGTCCATCATCATCAAATATTGATGAACATTTACATAATTGTCGTCTAACACTTGAACAACTTACTAATAAGTAAGATCTTTAGTTTTTCTTTTGTTTTTTTTTTTTTGTTAAGCATATTTTACTTATTTTTATTCAATTCAGAATGGACACATATCAAACTCAATTACGTACATTATTAAGAATTGTTGATAGTATGCTACCGATTGAAACACAGATTGAACAAAAATTGACAGCTTGTGAATACAATAACAATTATCAAGTAAGAACAAAACAAAAAAAAAGTCATTTACATGTATTTCTATTATGATTTTTTTTGTTTAGATTGAACTTCAAAATATTCAAAAATTAATTGATAAATATGAAGAAATAATAAATGATATAAATTATTCGAAAATATCAACAAATAATTTATCTTTAAAATTAAAAACACATTGTGAATATAAATTAGATTTATATAAAAAAATGTTAAATGAATTTCATCGAAAAACACAATCAAAACATGTTTCATTTGATGGTTCCATTAATTTAAATAATAATAATTCATCAACATCACAATTTTATACCAATGATATTAATCAAAATATCCGTAGAAAAAAATCTCAACGAACAGAAACATATACAATAACATCAAATGATATTAACCGTTAGTTAAAACTAAATTAAATGATAAAAAAAAATTGTGAAACACGATCTAAAAGGAGTTTTAGGAACATGGACACTCTCTTCTTTCAATGAAATTTTCTAATCGGAATAGGATCATTACGCTGAAGTTACGAGATATTGGACCCAACGAGCTCTACTTGAGACTAGCATAGATCGTACATCAATAATGTCTTGTTCGAATATTTGAACTACTTCCTTATTGAATTTCTGGATGATTAAGTAAAATAATAATAAAGAGATCTGTTCTAGAATAAAGCAATAGTATAGTTACATCGTGTTTTCACATTATAATCTTATAGAAATTACATTAACAGACTTTTTTTTTTTCTAGAAAGTTATCTTCATGATAATACATCAACGAAACAAAGTTCAACATCATCATATATATCTGATGATTGTAAAGTTTTATATATTGAAACAGTTATTGAAGTAGCTAAACCTGTTTTTTATGAACGAACAAATGATACATCAACAACAACGACGACAAATAGAGATTATCATTATAATAAACAAATTCCACAAACAATAAATAATATTCAACAATCATCAAATATTCGAAAACAAATTCATGTATCATCTGATGATGATAATGATGATGATGATGTTGTTGTTGAATTAAATAAACCGGTGAATTTAATAAAAACAAAAATTCAACAACAAGTTGATAGTGGAATTGAATATGATCATATAAGTCTACCACCATCAACATCATCATCAACAATATTTAATCAACAAATAATAGATAATAATAAAAAAAATTTATTACTTCCATCAATAAAAACAAATTCAAATGTTAATGATTCAACATTTATTCAACGTTATAATAAAATAAAAACTATAAATAAAGATAATAATTATAATAATGATAATAAGAATAATAAGAATAAATTAAATACTTTAAAAAATTCATATTGCAATCGTTTAAAACAAATATGGTTACGTTCATTATTACTTGGCCTTTTTTTATTATTTATTTTATTTTTGATTTATTTCTATCGACTTGATACATGCTCAAGATCAACTATAATTCGAACAGTTTCACAAAAAATAATATCTGTTGAACATCAGGGTTTACCAACAATTTGATGAATTTTTTTTGTTCTCATTTATTAGATTTTTTTATTCCTTTTGACTTGTTCTTTGTTTTTTTTTGTTTTTTTTTTTGTTTTTTTTTTTGTTCCAACTTGTGCTTGTTTAGTATGTGTGTCATCTTTTGTACAGGATGTGTTTGTGTGTGAGTGAGTGTTTATATATACATATATGCGTATTGTGTGTTTTTTTTTCCTTTGTGTATTTGGCACGGAAAAAGTGAGAGAGTTTGCTTTGGTTTTTTTTTTCTTTTTCTTTGGTTGTTGTTTTTTTCTGTTCAAAGTTTATATATATATATATGAACAATGATGTCGAGAGATTATGAAAAAAAAAAGAAAAGATGATTTATGACGTAGAATTATTTAATTTATTCTTTTATGAGAGAATTTTATATGATAAGTTTTAATGTAGAAGAATAGAGATACTTTTTCTTTTTATGATAGATTTGACATTATAATGAAGTCTATGGATTAAATATACATATATATATATATATCATTATTGTACTCGTTCATTGACCATGAATAATAGTTAATTAAATTTATGGATTTGATGTATATTAATATCAGAGAAATTCGATACAAACCGAAATAAAGATGAGAATTTGAATATGATCGTATTTATATACAATTCTATTATTAATATATATATATATAGATAGATTTAAAATCTGATATTACTTATAAGTATTGATGAATCTTATTCATGCTTTACAAAATATATATAACGTTAAATTGAAGTGGATTTTATTTTTCATTGATTTATATATGGTTTGATAGAGTTAGAAGAGCTGATTATATGTATATATACTTTTTACTTCAATTGAATTATTCTTTTGTTGCAAAAAGCCTCAAATACTTATAAGCCCACAGATATAATCAAAATCACTTTTTTTTGTCAAAACAACTCTGAAAATTTTATAATCTTTTTTCCAAACTTTTTGAAAATAGTTTATTTTCTAATACAGCATGAGGAACTGAGTAGAAAATTAATGTAAAAAAATGTTATCAATAAATGTAGAGTATGTCACATGCATTTATAGGCACTTTTGTAAACCTATCTAGATGTTTATAATAGAAGATAAGATAGAATGTCTTATCAGCTGATTTTGATTTACAAAAGTATCTATTTAGTTTTTTCATATTTTATTTGATTGTTGAGAAAATCGAACATTTTCTGGTTTTAGAAGTAAAATGACTAGAGGCCGAAACTAAATCGAATCCTTTCTAACATATTCAATTCATCATGACTTCTTTCTTTATTATGTAACGATACAGTCACATGAAGGTTTGATTTGCATAAAAGATGATCGCTAGAAACGAATAACAGTTATCTCTTCCATTTTTCGGTTTTTTAGTCTATAGTCTATCTTTAAGTTAGTAGTCTATTGTCGTTTACTTTTTCATAGGAATTATATCAAACTTGGATGAACTTTCATTATCTGCTTAACCTTACACAAAGTCTTCTCGAATATAATCCTCTTAATGTATAGCCAAGGGGGAAAGAAGTAAGACTTAAGTACTTCAAAGTACAAATGAAGTGTAGTGAAGTACGAATAATGTACAGTACTTCACTACACTTCATTTGTACTTCAAAGTACTTAAGTCTCGCATTTTCCTCCTGTCTGTAGCACACTCAACATATACAGTATTGAATAATGATATTCATTTCCAAGTATTGACTAATAATAATAGGTGATCAATAGCTTCCTCTTGAAAAATGTTCGACTTGCCTGCAGTATCAAACAGTTGAGATCTAGAAGACATTAAGCTTATACTTCGTTTTGTATCGTACAAAAAACATACTTTGACACATACAAGCACATAGGTTTTAGTATAGATGATTGATAACTGTCATTGTCAGGAAGAAACATGACAAGATAATGGATGTTATATCAAACTACATAACATCTTTGTCGAAGTCAATCTAAATCGAATCGAATTCGAATTGAAGTTTTTCTATTAATATTAAGAATCAGCGTGGAAATTTGCACCGAATCATATATATTTTAATAAAATCACTTCCACGAAAAAACGAACTTATACTTTCTTTCAGCATTTTTCTTCTGAAATTTTGCCTAATGATCGATTTGTTATTTGACACAAAACTTATTGAAATCTATGTAATCCGATGTAGATTTTCATGTTGATTCTGAATATGCTGCTTATTTTCTTTTTTCAACTGAATTTTTATAATAGAAACTGCAATGAACAAGGCCATTTTACTACTAGAACGACAAAATGTTCGATTTTCTCAACAATAAAACAAAAATATGACAAAACTATATCGATACTTTTGTAATTCAAAACTAGCTGATCTAAATGAGATATGACATTCGGTCTTATCTTCTATAACAAACAATTAGATAGGCTTACAAAAGTGCCCATAAACACATGCTATAAGTCTTACATATATTAATAGCGATTTTTTACATTAATTTTCTACTCACTTTTTAATGCTGAATTAGAAAAAAGTTATTTTAATTATATTGGTGATTTTATCAGCATGTGGAACTTTTTTGAAACGAATAGGTAATATAATTGAAATCAAAAATATATATTCATAATTAGTTCTTCAAAGTCTATCAAACCATATATAAATCAATGAATAATAACATTCACTTCAATTTCGAATTATATACACCTTAGCATTTATTCGAATAATATAAGTTGTAATGATCTAATGTTTTCAAACAACATGTTACAATAGCCTATATATCTCTCATATAACAACAGAAGTGCTTCAATATATAAATACATACTAATTACAACAATCAATAAATTTACATTAGAAAAAAAAAACGATTAGATTGAAAAATGATCTATGTTCAACAGTTGCTTTGTATAATAAAAGCTCGTGTAAATACAGTAAAACGTGCACTTGAAAATGTCCATTAATTGATCCTTCTGTTGTACTTAATAATAAAGTTTGAAGAATAGAGATGTCTATCATATTTCAATTCAAATGGACCGTTTATATTTTACTCATTCAAAATGAAATCATCAACTAAATGTAAATGAACTAATCAATTCACATTGAAGAACTACTCTATAATTATCTTATGATTAATTGAATATCTAATAGATTAACTAGATATAACCCAGTGACGTACATTAATTCTATTTTTAAAAAGAAAAAATCCTTGTCGGTAAACATCTAACATTATCAATGAATTATAGTCTTATGAAAATTTCTCTTTTTTTTTATGTCGATAATCATTACGATACAAAATAAATCAAATAATAAAAAACGAAATTAGTGAAAGATTGATTAAGATATAGTACACTGAGAATAGAACAATTTACAAAAGTAGTCAAAAAATTAATACATTTAAAGAAAAGATAAAAGTCAAAGAAAAGTAATTTTTCCACTGTAAAATTCCTTCTAGAATTCTTTCCTTTCAAAAACAAAATTAATGTACATTACCGATTATATCTAGTTAACATATTAGATGTTCAATTAATCATAAAATAAAACCAAAGTAGTTTCATAATGCAAATTGATCAGTTCATTTACGTTTAGTCGACGATTTCATTTTGATTGAATAATATACAAATGTTTAATTTGATTTTAAATATGATAGATATTTCTAGACAAATTCCATTCTTACTAAATGAACTAAAAGAACCAATTTATAGTTCTACAAGAATATTTATTACACAAAACGGATTATGACTTTTAAACTATCCTTTTTAGTCTAATGAAATTACTTTGATTTCGATAAATAATTATCTATTCATGTATAATCTGACATAAGACAAATGTAAGCGGTAAACCTCATCAATCAATTTTATTTTTCTTTGTCGATATATCATAACATTATTTTCGTATTTCTATGATAATTTTGTCAATTTATGGTTTTTTTTGTCATTCATTCTATCATCGATGGAGAAACAATTACAATCAATTAGAGTTTTTATTTGTCAAAACGACAAAATTAGACATAATGAAGATCAAATCTTGATAAAATGAGTTGCCTGTCAGCAACTAATAGAGTCAATTAATAAAAATTTTGGTGTAATACATAGAAAGGTCGAAAGAAAAAAATGTCGAAACCTGAAAATATCGAAAAAAAAGAGATGTTTCCTAGTAAAAATCTATCATCATAACCGTAGTTGTTTCATCTTCGTCGGAGTGTAGGTCAGCCGACATCTCCAATTATTTCATTGATTAATTCACAAAAAAGAAGATCTTTACCCTTGTCAGATGATTATATTTTTAAATTAAATAAAAAACAACAACTACGAAATTATTAACAATGTATACTTAATGAATGTTCAGCAACAATTCCTACAAATTTAAATGATCAATTGATTAAAACGATTTATGATTATGATCACCCAACAAATGAAATAAGAATTGAATTATGTGAAATTTTTTTTCTGTCTGTTGACTTGTGTATGAATGTTAGTATTATTGTATACAATAAAGAATGTGTCTTAAAAGTCAGTATTTTCGAAAGCACTTTTTTCACCATTTTCTGTTTCGACCATTTTACAACCAACCAAAATATCATATTTATTTTTTCTTTACATATACCATGCATCGAATCAAAATTTTTAAAGTTTTTTTTCAAGTATTACTTTTCTACAATAAAAGATTGTCTTATTATTTTCTGTTGATGATAATTTTCAAATTCTGTTATTTATATGCTGAATAAATATCAACCTATTTTATTTTTGCATTCATGTGAAATGGAAAAAACCAAGGTCATGAAGACGTATGTATGTTGATAGTAATGTTTTGTTTCTGTTCTTCCGTTGTTGCTTCATCATGTTGCAAACAACAACAAAAAAAAAATAAAATAAAGAGTCAAAACTACTTTTCTACCAACTATTATATGGCGACGAGAATTTTAAATGACACACGAAAACTAACGAATATTCCAACTTAGAAAAATAAATAAGTAAATAAAACAAAACATATTGGCAATAGACAGACATTTTTCTACGAAAAAGAAATCTAATAGATTTCTTCAATTTCTTTAACGTAAGACACTTTAATAAACAATATTGAATTTGCTGGTTTTTTTTTCTCTTCAACTATTATTCCAATGACAAAATATACCAGCATCAATAAATCAATTATAAATTCGTCTAGTGCTACGGAAAATTATATTATTATTTGGTTAGATTCAGATATTAATCATACAAATGAAAATACAAAAAATTCATTTCATAGTATTAAACATATGATTAATTCTTTTGAAACATTTAATAATATTGATGAATGTAGTAATTATTTTAAGACAATTAATAATGAACAAATATTTCTTATTATTGTCGATTCATTTGATCAACAACATAGTCATCTTAATAATCTTATTAAAGAAACAATTCAAATCAATTCCGTTTATATATTTTCTAATGATCCATTAAAAGAAAAATCTTGGGAAGATGAATCTAAAAAAATAAAAGGAATATTTACGGAAATTAAATCTATTATTAATGTAATTGAACAAAATATTAATTCATCTAAACAGAAGTATTCAACTACTAGTATCATTTCTATGGTAGATATGAATTTTGATGAACTTCATCCATCATATATGTATTCAAAATTACTTATAGAAATTATTCTTAAAATTAATTATGATAATAAAGCAAAAAAAGATTCATTTGATTATTGTCGAAAATATTATGCTGATGATAATGTAATGTTAAAAGCAATTGATGAATTTGAACAAGATTATCAAAATCATTCACCAATTTGGTGGTATACTAAAGAATCATCTATCTATATATTACTTAAAAATGCTTTAATGACAGATAATATTGATATGATGATTAAAATGGGATTTTTTATACGTGATGTTCATCAAAATATTAAAAATATCTATTCTCAAATTGATCGAACTGTAAAATTTATTGTTTATCGTGGACATGAAATGTTAGATGTTGATTTTGATAAATTTATTAAATATAAAGGTGGTCTTTTTTCGTTTCATGGTTTTTTATCAACAAGTACAAATCAAGAAACAGCTCTTAATTTTGCAAATACTGCTAAACTTTATGATAACAAAATAGGAATTCTATTTGAAATGAATATCGATCCATTGATGTGTTCCATTCCATTTGCTTCTTTAGATAAGACAAGTTATTATTTAGAAGCAGAAAATGAAGTTTTATTTGCTACACATAGTATTTTTAGAATTGGGGATATGAACCAAATTGACGATCGATTATGGAAAGTCAATTTAACATTAACTTGTGACATGGATGAACAATTGAAAATTTTAACTTATCATATACGAAATGAGATTCAAGGTATAACTCCTTGGCATTCTTTAGCTACATTTTTGTATAAAATGGGTAAATATGATGAAGCTATAGAAATCTTCAATAGAATAGTAGAGGTAACTAATGATAACGATAATGAAAAATTTATGACTACATTATCTTCTACTTATAATAATATTGGTTTAATGTATGATTCAATGGGAAATTATTCTGATGCACTGTCATGGTATGAAAAGGCACTTGAAATACAAAGTAATTCTCTTCCTTCTGATCATCCATCATTAGCTACTGTCTATGATAATATTGGTATGGTATATCGATCATTAGGAGATTATACAACGGCACTTTCATATTGTGAAAAAACACTTGAAATACGATTGAAATCTTCTTCATTAGATCAAATATCGTTAACCAATGTTTATAGTAATATTGGTATGGTATATGAATCAAAAGGAGATTATTCAAATGCTCTTTCATACTATGAAAAAGCTTATGAAATTCAAAAATCTTCTTTTCCACTTGATCATCCATCTTTGACTCTTAGTTATAATAACTTCGGTGGAATATATAGTTTAATGGGAAACTATTCAAATGCATTGTTATATTATACAAAAATAATTGAAATTCAAGAAAAATCTCTTCCATCTTATCATCCATCATTAGCATTTACGTATAATAATATTGCTCATGTATATCAATTAATGGGAAAATATACTATTTCACTTTCATACTATGAAGAATCACTTAAAATTCAAGACAAAATTTCTTCACCAAATCAACTTTCATTAGCAAGTACATATAACAATATTGGTTTAATACATCGATTTATAGGAAATTATCCAATTGCACTTTCATATTTTGAGAAAACATTATTAATTGAAGAGAAATCTCTTAAATCAGATCATCCATCATTAGCTCTTACCTTTAATAATCTTGGTACAGTATATCAATCCATGAAAGAATACTCAACTGCACTTTTATACTATAAAAAAACATTAGAAATATGGCAAAAAACTCTTCCGTCAAATCATTCATCTTTAGCTGCTATTCATAATAATATGGGTAGTGTATTTGATTCAATGGACGATTATAAACAAGCACTTTCATATTATGAGAAATCAATTGAAATTCAACAAGCATCATCATTTACAAATCATCTAGATCTCGCTAGTACATATAATAATATAGGTGAAGCATATAGATCAATGAAAGATTATCCAAATGCATTATCATACTATCAAAAAACATTAGAAATCGAACAGAAATATCTATCTAGTACTAATCCATCATTAGCTTTTACTATGAGTAATATGGCTGTAGCACTTGAGGCTAATAATCAATATGAAGAAGCATATGAATATGCTGAACGTGCTGTTGATATTTTCTGTCAAGCATTTGGACCTAATCACTCTCAAACAATAGTAAATCAAAAATATTGCGATCAACTACGTCAAAAACTGTTACCAGTAAACTAAAATATTAATAAATACAATTAGAAATATAACGATGAGGGCAGAAGACTCCCTTACGTTGATAAAATTTTCGTTTTTTTCTTTTCTTCAATAGAAATAGATTTCCTTCTCAAACAGGAACCAAGACCATAAAAAGAAGAAATAAATTTATGCTCTTCTCATTTTTATAAAATTATATATCGACCTTTCTATTGCCTCCATTTATTTCTTTTGGCACAATTCCACATAATTCATTATATCAATAATTAAAATTTTATGTTTGACATATCCGCCTAATATTTAGTCTATAACAAAATGATTATCTTCTATGTTGATACACAGAGATTCTAATTATATTTATTGTATAATAACAAATTTATAATTGTTGTAGCACGTTGTTGAGACGTGTCATAAGACAGAAAAGTATTACAAGTATTATTCATATGTATTCATTATTCTTTCTTGACATATGCATTGACATTATTGAATGAAACTATTTCTTTTTTTCTGTCAGGTAATTCTTGTAATATTTTCTCTTAGTCTTTCTTAATCATTGACTGGTTATTCTTAGTTAACTTATGCATTTTTGAATTGTATTATGTTATTTCTTGATAAATTCAAGTACTAAAATTAATGAAATTGGTTATATTTACATGTGTTTTCAAATACAATCAATAATAAATGTAGAAAAAAAAATTTTGGAACGATTTTTTTGATTTTTTAAAGAAAACTAAGAAAAATATAATTTAATCATTGAATGTTTAATATCAAAATTCATTTCTTTTCTACGCGATTGGAAAAAATATTATTCCAGGGGGGTAACGCTATAATTTCAAATAGAAGACATAATGAATTTTATATCAAATGAAAGCTCGTCAAAAATGGAGTTTATTGATACTAAATAATGAGACTTGTAAAAACTTTCTAATGTCAAACTTAAGAAGTTTTCAGAAATTTTATATTTTTTTGGGGTGGAAAATCAAGGTGCCACTGATTCAAAAATGAAGTCAATTTTTTTCTTGAATATTTTTACATGGTTTGATAGACCTCGTTGAGCTCTACAAAACTGTGCATGTTAAAAATTTTTCGAGGCATCTTTTTGAGATAAAAAGTTCAAAAAACTACTCGGAAAACCTCAAAAACATTTAAAAATTCTTTTTTTTTTCAAATTGAAGAAACACGCTCAATTTTTCAATAAAAGTAGCTTTTTTCGTTGTTTTTACTACCTCAGACGTCTCGAAATATACTCGTTCGATGCAGTGTGAAAAGCTGCGTCTAATGAGTATGTTTCGAAACGCTTGACGGAGTAAAAACAATGAAAAAAGCTACTTTTATTGAAAAAGTAAGTGTTGTTCTTCCACATGAAAAATATGAATTTTTTTCATGCTTTCTAAGATTTTCCAAATAGTTTTTTGAATTTTTTATCGCAAAAAAAGTGTCTTAAAAATTTTTTAATATATACAGTTTTATAGACCTCGACGAGCTCTATCGAACCATGTAAAAATATTCAAGAAAAACATTTTACTCCATTCTTGAATCACTAGTACTTTAATTTTCCATCCCAAAAAAAGTATAAAATTTCTGAAAATTTATTAAGCTCGACATTAAAAGGTTTTCATAGCCCTCACTATTTAATACCAATAAACCCCATTTTTAACGAGCTTGCATTTGATATAAAATTTATTATGTCTTCTATTTGAAATTATAGCGTTACCCCCCTGGAATAATATTTTTTCCAACCGTGTACAAATTTTTCTATGTAAAAACATTCTCAAATCTTTCATATTTGTTACGACGAATTTTTCAAAAGACTTAGACATAAAAATACAATTATCAACATATATTATTAGATAACAAAAATAAGACTAATATCTATTTCATATTAAATCAACATTATAAGACTCATTACTTTTTTTTCTTTTAATAAATTAGAAATAAACATACAGAATTATAAAACAGTCGTATTAAATAATTTGTATATGATGTTCTAATTAGAAGAGTATGTTTTAAAGATCAACCAGTACACATGACTCAACTTTCATTTAGTGTATACTAATATTACAAATTTTTCAATGAAAAAAAAAATTGTCGAATGAAACAAAAAAATATATATTATGATGGTAAATTAATTTAATGTATCCATTCAAGCAAAAGCTTTTTTAATAATATAAGAGGTAGTCATTTGTTTTTTGTACGATCTCAACGAATAGGAATAGATTCTTTGAATATATAACTATAATAATCATCTCGAGTGACATATGAATCGTGTATACTATTGAAGAGAGCAATTCTTTTTACAAAAAAAAAAAATTATGTCATACATAACTTATTCTACATGAATCGAGGTCTTTTCTCAAGAAAATAAATGAAAATATTTACGAATAATATTATATTCATTATAAGTTTTAAAGCAATTCGACAACAATAATTATAGAATAAAATTAAAATGATTAATTCTTATAACACATACAATAAATATCGAGATAGCTTATATATTGAACACAAACAAAACAAAAAGACGAATATACATCACAACAACAAATATATATATATATATATATATTATCTACATAATTATTTTTTCAAGATGAAACAAAAAAATGACAAGTAAATAATAAGAATTATTATTTTGTTATTCATTTGATTTTTCATACATTGATTTATATTCCATCCATGCCGGATCTTCACGTTCTCCTGTAAGCCATGTTGATGATGATGATAATTGTTGTTGTTTTATAGAAAAATCATATTCTATTCGTTTTTCAATTTCACGTAATTTTTTATATAAATGAAAATCTGTAAACCATGCATGAAATAGAGCTTCCTGAACAAAAAAACAACCAAGTAATATTTACAAATTAATTCTTTTTTTAAATACTTACACTCGATCTAATACGTGTATTTGCTTGAACAACTAAAAGTTTATTTGAAATAAGATCAATTGCTTCATCTGTTATATCTTTCCATCGTTGATGAGAAAACATTAATTTTTTATCACGTACTATTTCTTCAGCACGATGAACATCTTTTTCATCATAAGGTAATGTACCAGATAGAGCTGCATACAAAACAATTCCAACACTCCACATATCAACTAAACGATTATAACCTTCTTTACTACGATAAATTTCTGGTGCACAATAAACTTTCTAAAAAAAAAAAAAAAAAAAAAACAATACAAATTTCAATAAAATATTCAATATTTATTTGATTATAATACATACTGTTCCAACACGTGTTTTACGAAATGAATGTTCACCAATAATTCTTGAATAACCAAAATCAGCTAATTTAACTAAAGGTAAATCATTTTTATATTTTGTTATTTGATGAGATCGATTATTATCATTATTATTATTATTATTATTAGGTGGTATTAGTTTAAGAAATGATATAAGAATATTTTCACATTTAACATCAAGATGACCACAATTATTTGAATGTAAATATCGTAATGCAATAATAACTTGATATATAAGCATTTTACTCATATTTTCATCAAGCCATTTATTAGGTGATTCCATTATATATTTACACATATCAGTTTCCATACGTTCAGTTATAATATAAACAGCATCACCACGTTCAAAATAAGCTTCAAGTTTAAGAATATTAACCTAAAAATAAAACAAAATAAAAAACTTTAATTAAATAAATTTTCAAAAACTAAATTAAAAATTAACATGATTAAATTTATAAAGATAATCAATTTCTTCATTTGTTCGTCGAATATCTTCTTCACTACAATTTGCTTTTTCAATACATTTTATAGCAACTTTACGATTTGTTGATTTTCTTATAGCACCTATAACTCGTCCAAATTGACCTAAATTCAAAACAAACAAAAACATTTTAGAAAATTTATTTCAAATCTTCTTATTCTATTTACCTTCGCCAATTTTTTCACCAGTAAATGTATATAAATCATGTAAATCTTTATCTTCATTACCTGTTCCACATGGTGGACGTCGATAAATACTTTGTTTTCGTCTTAAATCACTCGTTTTTTCTTTATCAATTATTGGTGTTGATATTTGAGTAGTAGAAATCGATGTTAATAATTGTGATTGTGTTGATGAACCATTAGCTAATGCTTCCCATTGATCTCGAATTGATGAATAAAATTGTGCTGTTTGCATTTGTAAATCATCTGAATCACTTTTTTTACCAACATATAATGTAAATTTACCATGAAAATATATTTCAAATATATGATCTCGTTCAACTATAAAATGTGTTAAAACAAGATCATTTATATCAGATAATGGAAAAACTATATCAATATCATTTAATTGACGTATTTGTTGTTTTGGTAAAGATATAGTTGATAAATTTGTTGTTAATTTTAATGTATTTGGTGTTAAACGAAATAAATATCGTCGATATATACATGTACCACCAATACATGCTGGAAAAATACCTTCATCAATAATTGTTGTAGCAATAACTGATTTTTCATTTTCTTTTGAAGTATTTGTTGATGGACTATAAATAGGTACAATTGTATTATCAGATTTTGCTGTTAAATTTGTTGTTATTGTTGCTGTTGATAATGATGATAATGATGTTGATGCAAAATCAAATGGATAAACAAATGTCATTTGTGAAGATTGAGATGTTAATGTTTGTGATGGAGGATCAATAGGTACTGAACAATCATCAAGTGAAAATGGTGCACAATCTTTATGATATGTCATACGACATTTTCGACATCGAAAACCTTGTCGATAAATTCCTGTTATAAGTCGTGAACATTTTGAACAATTTGTTGGTACATTTAATTGACATCGATATAAGGCATGTGGATTTAAATTAATTTCAACAGGTACAACAACTAATTCAATTGATGAATTTTGTTCAATATCTGATAATTGAACAATTGGTACCATTGTTAAATCTGTTGTTGGTATTCGAAATAAATAAATTGTATAACGTTCAGTTATTGATAAATTTTTTAAATTAACAGCAATTGATCGTAACCAAGTTTCAGCATCACGATAGATTTTTTCAATAATTGAATTTGATGTATCTTTTAATGAATATTTAAATGGTTTTTGTTGAAAACCAAATTTTAATGTAACTGAAATAACATCTGTACGAAGAAGTTTTTCTAGTAGAGCAGCTGATTGTATTGATGATGATGTTGTTGTTGTTGTTGTTGGAATTGTTAATCCGCCGGACATATTATTTTTTCTTAAAAACTATAATAATTGAATAGAATTTTCTTTTTAAAATTATTCAAAAAATTAATTCTTAGAAAAATAAAAACAAAGAATGTTCCTACTAACTTTGTCAAACTTGACATACCTTTTCAACTTTATTAGTAGTAAAATAATTGTTCAATTCTTCAGTTTTTTTTTCTTGCTTTTTTTCCTCGATTCTTTTTTTTTCTCTCTTCATCTTTCTTTTTCTCCCTTGTCAGGTTTTTTTTTTCTATATTACTATTTTTCTCTTCATATCTTTATTGTTTTATATAATAGACCATCGTCTTATATATTTACTTCATAAGTGAAATATTTTACAAGTCATAAATCATTGACAAACATTGTCTTAACATAATATTACCCAATATGCCTACGTTTTTCTTTTGTTCAACTTAAAATGAGAGGAAAAAAAAATAAGCAACTATCAAAAACGAAATCAGAACAAATTGCCTAGGCAAACTATTGACAAAAGGATTACATCGAGATATTATTCTCCTATTGCTTTGTTTTTTTTTTTTACATATCACACACTGTGAAATGTATGATTAACAAAAAAGCAGCTTATTGACTCATTAGCAGATATTTTTAACTCTGTTACTATATATAAAATTTTATGTCCATGATATAGTACGATAAATAATTAAAAGTCATACATGTATGATCGTGTTAGATCAAAAATATTGCTTGTATTTATTATACAAATATTATTACATATATAACATATATGAGGTTTTTTTTTCTTAAGATTTACTTGAAAAGTACTTTAGACTATTTGTATATGTATATTAAGTAATAGGTTATTAATAAAATTGTGGATAGAAAGCAAAAATTAAAAAATTTAAAAAAATTCTGCTAGCAATTCATTTAAAGAAATTTATAGATAATATTTATTGTTAAAAAAAAAATAGAAATTAATTGATTAATATATATGTATAATAGATTTAAATTACAAGTAACCGAAGTCAAAACAAATATTACATCATTAAAAATGACTATTCTACGGTTACCGATTTGATGTATGCTAAAGAATTTCTAAGCTATATGATTAAATTCATTCTAGAGAAAATCATCTTGGAAATAAAAAAAATAAAAGTTTTGTACTAAAATAGTATTAAAAAAAAAGACCATCTGCTCAAAAATGATATATTCTTGACAATGACATAATGGTTTTTATGCATATGAAGATTATGTTTGCTAAGATTATAATATTGACAAATACTTTCATTTTTGTAATGTGAGATAAGTCGGTGGAAAAGTGTCTAAACGTGTGTTATAGTTTTCTAAATATTTGGTATGTCAATGTGATATTTTTTTTTTATTTCATTTAGCAGATAAAATTCCTTCGAAGAATAATTTCATGAAAAATTATAAAGCATTAGGAAAAAAAAAACAATATTCGAAAAGATTAATCTATATATATGAAGCAATGTTATTATTTTAAATAATACGTTAATATGTTTTTCAAAGCTCGATCAATTTATATTGCATGTACGATTAACTTGAGAAAATCGACAAAAAATATATTTTATTTTTTTATTTAACAGGAAGAATAAATTTATATATGAATTTCTCTGAGGAAACATCAATCCTTTTTTTTTATAAAAATCTTTGAGCATATTTGTCCTCTATCAGGATTACACAGCAATATTATGTGACTTATGTGATTTATGCAAAATGCAGACATTACCTTATAAAGCACGGAGGTGTACATTGAGGAAGAAATTGTTCAAATGACTTTTTTTCAGCTAATCTTCTATAACAGATGTAGAGCAATAGACCTTGACATAGAGAACACTTTGTTGTTCATTGGAATACCTTTTTTTCCATCATAGATGACTTCATAAGAACTGTATGGTCTATGTGTTCTATGTTAAGGAAGAGTTCCAGAAAATATATTAACTTTCAAAATGATATTAGTGAGTAGGAATTCAATAGGTTGTTGTGTAGTGTGACGACAACAAAAGCAGTTGTCAGACGATCGTGTAAAATGAGACAGTATGACCTATATTTTGAGTATTGATTCAATAATATTCCACAAATAATAAATTATCTGTTCGTAGGTTTTTTTTTTATTTGTGTAACTTGAGAACAGAGAGAACTACAAAATGACATCAAATGGTAGATGTCAGTAGGCTGACTACCTGAGAAAAGTTCAAGAATGATTTTATTGAGAAATTATTTCTTATCTTTTTGTTTGACATTTAATTTGTTTTAGTCAGATCAATTAGATCAAAGATAAAAATGAATAATATAATTGGAATTAACATCAAAAACTAAGTGAACTTATAAATGTTTGAAAATTTTTTGTTAACATTTTTTCTGCAGAAAAAAATCTACTCTATATTCAGCTAACGGTGCAGTTGAAAAAAGAAATTGAGTAAAAACTTCGTTTTCATTGTTTAGCTATCTGTCACTTTATGTTATAATAACATTTTACAAGCTTTGAACATGTCTTCTACTGTATAAGCGAGATCCAGGGTAAATTTTTTGTAAAAAACATGTTGATGAAAAGCTTTGGAATATCCATAATTTAATTTTTTGATGTTAATTTCAACTATGTTAATAATTTTCTCTCTGATCTAGTGGATCTGACCAAAAGAAACTAAATATCAGCCAAAAAAAAAAAAAGAAAAGATATCTCAATAATAGCATACTTGAATCTTTCTCAGGTGGCCAGCCTACTGACACTTAATATTTCATATCATTTTTTAGATCTATCTATTCTTGAGCGCTATATAAAAATAAGAAACTATGAACCGATAGTTTGTTGTTCTTGAAATTTCCTACATCAAAAAAAGTCAATTTTCGCAAAAAACATGAAAAATGAGATAAATGCATGAAAAGATAACCTGAAGTTTGATCTGTCATAAATGACATGATTTTTTTTTATTTGGTATCTCATTTTTTTCCAAAAATTTCAGTCATTTTCTGCTTTATTCAGAACATTTTGCGTTCTATCAGACTTTGTAGAGCTTTTTTCGGTGATGATTTTGGTTAAAAAAAAAACAACTTTTTGGATTTCAATGAGGAATGATGGTTTTATAATCAAAATACTAAATATTGTGCACAATGGATAATTAAATATAAATATTCTTGTCTGTTTTTATTCTCTAGATTTTCCTTGTATACTTTCTTTTACCTCTTCATTATATGCCTTATCATATGCTGTTTTTGTCATCATAATGATATTTTTTCCAATTATATGAGAGTACTGATAAATTATTATTTTATGCAAAAACTTATTAAGATATTATCTTTATAGAAATAAATTAAGTAGACAACTGAAATTAATGTTCGCACGAGAATTAAACAGAAGTCGACGTAAACTCAATAACTCGAAAATATCAACAGCTAGTGACCTATACTTTCAGTAATTGAAATAAAAGAACTTCTAACATTTTTTTTTTGTCTGATATTATATAAGACAAAATTATTTTTTATATCCGTGCTCTTCGCAAAACATTCGAAAAACAATGCATGAAAAAAAGTATTTCATTTCAAAGGGATCTTGATAAAAAGTCAGAAAATTTGCTAAAAACCAACAAAAATCTATCTAATTTGACCGAACAGATACGTGATTTTGCTTGCTCAATATTGATATATAGAAGAAAATAATTACCTGAATTGTATCTTCAAAAATATATGCTGAAAATCACTCTATCTGAAGCACCATGTCGACATTAAAATTACATCGAAACACAATATCATTTTCATGCACTTTTTTTCGAATGTTTTACAAAGAGGATGGATTTTAAAATAATTTAATCTTATATAGTATCAGATAAAAAAACGTTCGAAATTCTTCTCTTTCGATTACGGAATAGCACAAATCAATAGTTGTCGTTGTATTCGAATTATGGAGTTTATGTCCAGCTTTCTTTAATTTTAGCGCGAACATTAGAGTGATGGATTAATAAAAGGTTATGAAATACAATGAACTTAAACAATTAGAAACATCAATCGGCCTGGTTTGGCCTAGAAGATCAGATTAGAAAGAAGTGACCTTTTTGTAGCTCTGTTATATATTTGTTTCTTGATTACTTCATTTATATCAATATAGATTTTTTTTGTGAGAAAAGTCAATATTTCTGCATTACAACTTTAGAAATATTAGTAAAATATCTGCAAGTGTACATTTACTGGGAAAACTTTAATGAATATGTATAAATAGAGAACATTAATGTTTTAATGGATGTATAAAATTAATATAAATCCATACTCAACGAAAAGCAATTTGGATCTATACTCTAGAAAGTATAATTCTGAATATTTTTAGAACACGAAAGGTCTGTATAGTCGATCATTTTCAATTACAATTTAAATCTAAATAAAATATAAAAATTATTTAAAAAAAAAAGAACATGATCAAATATTATTACACAAATGGATGCAAAATGTATGTGCACACGCGTCAAGTGACATTTACTAATATCTATAATGTCATTGCATCATCTTATAGTAAAACACACGGTTAAATATTTTTCTTCAACAAATAACATTAAAGATTATTATCTGTTTATGTTTGTTCCGTTTCTAAGGAAAGTTTCAGATAATTTTTAAATGTCACTCTAATGACAATGAAAGACGCAGTGAGAAAGACATTCATTTAGAAAAAAAATGTCTAATAGTTTAAACTGCTGTTGTAGAATTCACATATTATAATGTGTGTGTATATTAATACCCAGGTTTCTGAGCTTTCCTTTTCCATCTTGCAGACAGCTTCACTTAATTACAGAAAGATGCATCATAGCAACGGTTCCTACGTTGATCACTATTAAATAAATTGTTCTAGGCTTTAAATTATTATTCATTAGAGAAATTATATCTGTCTCCTAAATTATTTCTAAGTTTATATGAAGTATGTAAGTTCCACATTTAAGCCGATAAGAAAATTGCGGTGACTAGCTTTTTTCTATCAAATTTTGTGTATATAAAGGTACTTACTATATGCGGCTCCATTTTGATTCTGTGAAAAGTTTTTCCCTGTTCCAGTCAGGCATAGAGATCTTCTTCTATTAAGGGGCCTCCTCAGAAAAAGTGAATTTTGGTCAAATTTATCGGTTTTGTGATTTATCGCTCGCTAGATAGACCAAAGTGTCTACTCTCGAATGCATTATAGTTGGTTGATTTTATAATAGAATTTAAGAATATTACATAGATTTTTCTGAACCTCCATATTGAAAAAAATAAGGCTTTTGAAAACTTATTTTTCGTTCTTCCCAAAATCCGTCTTTTTGAGTATACTGTTTACGCAGGCAAACCTTACTTAATGACGACTCAATATAAAAGTGGTAATATTTTTTTGTTATACAGCAGACACGTGGGACTAGATGCTAATAGAATCAGATTTTTGAATTTCTCCTTTGTTTAAATAAAAACTTTAGATCTTTGATTTTAATTAGCGATTTTTTGGCCACGAATTTGAGAATTTTTCGGACATTTTTTTTTTAAAGCAAATAAAGGGAAATTAAAAAAAACAGTCTCTATTAGGATCTAGCTCTAAGTGTACTCTACAATTTAAATATCACTCCAACATGTTTACTGGAATACTCACGTTCAAAATCTTGCCCATGTAAAGGGTATTTTTTACCAATGAATTGACTATAACTCGTGGATATCTCGCAGATTTGAAAAGATATTTGAACCATAATCTACTCTAGACCAGACTAGCATTCTCTGGAATTTTGGTTGAATTCCATGGAAAAAAAAGTTTGTATGTGAGGAATCCGTTAAAAAATGGAAATATTCACGAATACATCATTGATATATTTGGCACATGATAATGAATTCTATATTTGATGATGAAGAATGAGGTAATATCCTTTAACGGTCAGTCAATTTGCACGTGAAAAAGTTCATGCATTTTAACGATCGTTTGAAATTCAAAGAAATTTAATCATATTTTTCTCGTAGAAGCCTGTTAAATTATCATTTAACGCAAGTTTTGACGTTAGTTTCAGCGAAAACACCGTTAAATGTCTTTTTATTGTACATGAGACATTTTCGTTCTGTTTTCACTGTTTTATCACAAAAAACAAATGTGGCCTCATTTCATACAAGTAATAACAGACGTGACATACAACTCTTTTAATTTTTTCTCTGACTATTTGTTTTTATGGTTATTTCATATATATGAGCGAAAAGGTGAGCATACGATTATTTCACTATACAAAACAGTAAACGTTGAGTGTACAGCACTAAATGTCACTTAAAGCATTCGAATCAACTTTTTATGAGATTCTTTCTGACAGTCCGCTACCTAATGGGCATATCTGGAAACTACAACCCTTGAAGAATGCTAGTTTTCGAGATAATCGACATTGGTTCGAAGTGCTTTATCGAACTCGTGCAAGGTTGTTTTATCAAATATTTTAAAAAAATGTATAAAGCTTTCTTCTTTTTCTTAGTTACCAATGTAATCATGGACACTATTGGCAATCTTCATGGAGCATGATTTTATTTCGATTTCATCTTGATGTTTCTGAATGTTTTGGAAGAGTTAGAATGAAACGATTTGGCCAACGTTGTAATAAATGCATAAATGATAATGAGTACCATATTGGACGATGTGACAAAGAACAAGTTTGGTATACAGTTCAGCGTCTTCTGCTAAATATCTTACAAAGATGTTATGAGAAAAGACGTGACTGCGATGTTGACATGGAAGAATATATTATCCCTGTTAGTGATGTTCCGAACGGCAGATTCGGTGGTATAGCACATCAAAAGAATTTCTGCGAAGCCTGTGCTCATAATCGATGCCAAAAAATGTTTAACAAATTGACAAAAAAGAAATAAAAATCTATTTTCTGACAAATTTTCTAATTATTAATTGTTTTCTTATAAATAAATTAATAAATAACATAGTTTCTTCAAATATGAAAGCTATCTATATAAGTATAATATTTTTAAAAAATTTGCTACAAATTAATGAAACAAAGTTTTATTCAAATAAAAACAATTAAATAATATTTCATGTATCTTTATCTCTTTCAACATGCGGAATTTTTTTATTATTGAATTTCAAGTTGACATCATACAAGTGAATATTTGACAGTTTCTTGTAAAGTTTTCACATTAGAAAATGCTCGATCAAAACTTATCTTTTTTTCTGTATTCTTTCTACATATCTAGCATTCAATTTTTAATCGAATTCGTTTTCAAATACTGAATGCTAAAGATATGTAAAAAAAACATTGAGATAAAGAACATTTTATTTTTTGAATAGTATTTGGTATTTATCATTCAAACATAAAGATACTTTCAACCAGAAATCGATTCGTTGATTGTTCTTCCCATCTATCCTTCTATAAAGACATGTAGAGCAAAAGATATTGATATGTGGAAATATTTTATTACTATTTTCTATACTTCTTTGATGTCGTATCATTAAGTATTTTGCTTCCACTTGAAGCAATAGTTTTATATTGTTTTCCATCATACATGACTTTGTGAAAACTGTTTAGTCTACGTGTTTCTATGTTAACTGAGAGTTCCTGATTTTTTTAGAGAAAGTAAAAGACATATTGATTTTCAAAATGATATTAGATAGATTTTGAGCATTAGTTCAATAACATTTTAGCCGGCTTCGGCTCTCACATAATCGATCTTGATCCAGGTACATTCGAATCCATGAAATTTTTACGAGATGTTAGAACTGTAGTGAAGAGGCTAAAATAAAATTTTCAATCCCATATCATGATATTTTCGAGAGATATTCAACTAACAATGCTCAAAAAGAACTTTTTCTGCAACCTAAAGTTTTTTGTGAGTCGTGATTCTACAAATTTAATTTTTCTTTTGTTTGAAAGAGCATGTCAAGAAGCAGAGTATTACAGAGCCTTTTTTTAAAAAAATCTTACTTATTAAGTGGAGAAAAGGAATGAAAACGGTTTAATGCCTCGAAAAACCTTCAAAAAATGGTACACTAATTATAGAAGTGTCAGTCAACGTCAAAGGTCTCATACTACTTTTTTGTTTTGAGTTGTGTATTGAAACTACACAACATTAATTTCATTTTATTATATACCTGGATAGTAGAGGTGGAGGACTATATATATATATGTATTGCAGTTGAGTTTGGAATCTAGTTGAAATAGGAATCACTTACTTCATTTTGTTTGCTTAAAAATTTTCCTAACACATATTCAAGAAAACTTGTTTGTTTCTTATCGAATTTATATTTACTATTACTTCTCGGACAATAAAAACCATCTTCGTACTGTTATTTTGGTGATGAAAAGCCATTAGTCATTCTGTTTATTGTTTTTTTGTAAAAGTAAATGTTACTCATCATTTTCCTTATAGTGTAGTTTCTACAGCGGAGCTCGGGACATGGGGACATTGAATCATTGGTTGAAATGAAATCCAGGGTATTTGAGCTACTTGAGTTAATAGAATAAAGTTTTTTCGGGCAGCGGGGCATGTGAAACGTTGAACGATTGGTTGAAACGAAATTGAGAGTATTTGAGCTATTTGCTTTTATAAAATAGATTTTATTTTCGAGCTGCGGGACATGGAGACATTGAATCATTGGTTGAAACGAAATTGAGTATTTCAGCTACTTGTTCTTATAAAATGGATTTTTTTGGAACTACGGGACATGAGGACATTGAATTATTGGTTGAAACGAAATTGAGAGCATTTGAGCTAGTTGTTTCCACAGAATAGATTGTTTTTTTTTTGAGCTGCGGGACATGGAGACATTGAATTATTGGTTGAAACGAATCGAGAGTATTTCAGCTACTTGTTTCTATAGAATAGATTGTTTTT
>CAJNOL010000001.1:408619-487237 GCA_905250125.1 Rotaria sordida
TTTTTTTTTAGCTGCGGGACATGGAGACATTGAATTATTGGTTGAAACGAAATCGAGAGTATTTCAGCTACTTGTTTCTATAGAATAGATTGTTTTTTTTGAGCTGCGGGACATGGAGACATTGAATCATTGGTTGAAACGAAATTAAGAGTATTTCAGCTACTTGTTCCTATAGAACAGATCTTTTTTCGAACTACGGGACATGGGGACATTGAATTATTGGTTGAAACGAAATTGCGAGTATTTGAGCTAGTTGTTTCTATAGAATAGATTGGTTTTTTTTGAGCTGCGCGACATGGGGATATTGAATCATTGGTTGAAACGAAGCCGAGAGTATTTGAACCATTTGCTTTTATCAAATAGTTATTTTCGATGCTCGTGATATGGAGAATTGAATGATTGATTAAATGTTTAGTGTTAGAAAATTCGTTATTAAAAACTTGAAACTAAATGACTTATGCTATTCAGAATAGCAATCGATTTATTTTTCGATTGATGAAGTAATAGTTGAGCTATAAATTGATTGCTGATTATCTATTCGATAGACTTATTGTAAGAAAGTTTATCAATAGAAGATTGCAGTTTAGAATTCGGAATGCTCATTTTTTTATAAGAGATTTACATGAAAAAAAAATACAGATAATTTATGTAATTAAAAACAAGCAGACATAGAATGTGTTTCTTGATCAGATGTTCCATAGCAACGAACATCAATCGATTAATTATAAGGAGATGAATAAAATTCATAAAATTCTAATAATCACTAAATAAGAATGTTTAAAAATGAAAATTTTCTATATGTAAATATTTTAAAATAATTCAAAATAAATCATAGAAGCTCGACCAATCATATAAAATCGCTTAAATTACAAAAGTTGAATACAATAGTAAATAAACATTAATTATTGTGTGACTCATCCTATTAACATGCATTCCAAACTCAACTGAATTCTCATGTCAACTGTGACGTATACACGTGTTTAATATGAAAAACTCCTGAGAATATAAAATACAATAAAAAACAAAACTTTAGTACTAAGAAGAAAAAATAACAAAAAACTACAAAGTATCATTGTTGTTATACGATACTTTCATATGCAGTCTGTCACAAAATAAAACAAAGTATTCAGAACATTTTGCATTCTATCAGAATCCTATGTAGCTGATAAAGAACAAATAATGGAAAAATAACCCATTATTTTCCATTATTCCATCAAATACATGAAATAATGCATTTTAATTAATTATTTTCTGTGTTTCCAATGGATTGCAATGCATTGGCGAAAATAATGTTAAACGATCGATAATTCATTAAATGTCAATGTATTATCATGCATTATTCGAAATAATGTTAAAATTTTTGATAAGGTAGTGAATTCTCAATGCATTTCAATGCATTATTTAGTACAATATCTTAAATTTCGAGAACTCATTATTTTTCTAAAAAAGAGATTGAGAAAAAGTGGTTTGAAAAGTTTGAGATTATTCGATGTAACAGTTCTCTGTGTATTACACTTTTTTCAAGAGTACTCTAGCAAGTTAGAAAATCGATAAAAAGTACGAACTCTTTTGATACGTTCACACACAAAATGCATTTATTCAGTGTGGTCGCTATTCACGTGAATTGCTCACGATCATGTACGGCTCTATTCCGTTCGATTACAACGGAAAACGGCAACCATTGAGCTGGTTCTTTACCGCAATCATAAATCGAACCTTTACGATGCATTAAGACCACTGTAAACAACGAACTCACGCCACTAACGATCAGTGTAACATATAGCGATATGTCGACTATGAACGACCTTCGAATAATAACATAAGATACTCACGCCCGTGCCCTTTAGAAAGAGATGGATTTCTACAGAATTAATTAGTTTCACCTAATATATTTGAGATCCCATGAATAATAGACTTCAAATATATGGGATATGGTCCAGTACCCCTTTGACGCATGGTTCAAGTACGACGAAATACCGAACTTTTGTTTTGGTTTTCTTGAGATAAAGTCATAACATCTATTCATAAGTACGTAATTCTAAAGGTATACTGAAAAAGATATAGTTATAAGTGCGTAAACGTACCAATAATATCAGAGCTGAGCGGTAGAGTCATTATTTTGTGGGTATGGGGATATAGTAATAAGATTATAGGGATAAGGACATAGATATAGAGATATGACTATAAGAGTATAAATGTAGGGGCATAGTTATAAGCAGAACTTTAAGGTTATAGGGATAATCATATAGGTATGGGATTATAGAGATAAGGATACAAGTATGGGGTTATAGTTATAAGGTACTAGGACTGAATTCGTTCTATAATTCTTATATTTTTGAAAAATTCTATAGTTTGTCCTATATTTCGAACTCTTTTCCTATTTTTCCTATATTTTGTCAAAAAAAAAGTAGAAAATATTCGAAAATCGCTGGTCTTCGTCGTTTGAGACAACTTTGCCCATAGTTTGGCTTAGTCTTGAAGGAGGATAGGGAGACCTGCGCCGCGCCACCACCCCCGCCGGTCATTACTTTTCATGAAAAATGAGGAAGTTTGCAGAAGTTGTTTTTGGAAAGTTTTTTTATTGTAGGGGAGGTGCGCCTCAGCAATCACGTTAGGTCACAGGAAGGAGGAAGTCCAAAATGGTCGAAGAAGATTCAAACCAAGTAAACTAATATTTACTAAATGATTATATACCTTTTGAAACTTTTCATTCCTCTTGCATGTATATATGGATGCGTATTTATGCGTTTATAAAGCATATAAATACATATTGGTTGCATAAATGAATTATTTTTATTATTCAGAGTTAACTATGAAAAATAATGTTTGCCTTCTTTTTACTTAGCTTATCTTTTCAAACTTTATGGTCTACTTTTTCTATTTGCTAATACACAAATTCTAATTGAACTTTCAACGATAATTGAATCAAATTTTTATTTTGGTAGAAAGAAATGAGATAGACATCCTGATAATGCTGCAACCGTTCATGTTAACTCAGTTAAGACGATATCTCAAACAGCGAAGTTAGCAAAACTTTTGAGTAGGAATGATGCATAAAAAAATCTCATATTTTTGTCATTTTTTAGTGAAAATCCTATTATTTAGAAAACTAAATCCTTTACAAATTTCTATATTTTCAAAAACTCGTAATCCGAGGTCAAGTTATATAGGTATAAATGTAGGGGTATACAGATAAAAGTATGTGGATAAGGGTACAGATTGAAGAGCATAATCATAGCATTCTAGTCATATGAGTGTATATTGTATGGAGCTCTTAATGTAACAAAATGCATTATAAAAAGTAATGTGTGCAGTTACACGATAATGTAACCTATTTCATACATTATAATGTATTGATGTAAATAATGGATAATAATGCGCTGATGTAAATAATGCACTATAACACGTTGATATATTCATGCATTACAATGGGTTGATACAAAAGATGCATTATAATGCGTGAAATAAGTTGCATTATCATATAATTACATACATTGAGTGTCTATTGGAAAATAATGCACTGCAATGTTTATTATTTCGAAAAATTGGCTACATGACTATACCAGAATCAGAATTTTATGCTCTTTTAGGAATATATGCTTAGAATTTTTCTGTGACTTTTGATTATCAAACTATAAGTAAATCTTGATTGAACTCAAAAACCTCGTTTTTCTGAAGACAAATCTACATCAAAGAAGTTCTATAGATATATTGTACTTAAGGGTGATCTCTACTCAACAAAATAACGCAAGAATGAGAAGTTTTGGTTAATCCGCTAAAAAGTGTCTGAGTTGTGATGGAAGGTCAATTTTGTGCTGAAGAAACGAAAATCATATAAAATAGCCATTTTTCTTGCAATAGCTAGACACACCTTTACTACACTTTAATAATTTGCAAAAAATTTATTGCTTTCTAGAGAATTATTTGCTTTATTCTTCAGAATATTTCATAAAATTCTATGGCATTTCTCGAACAAGTTCTATTTAAACTTTTTTCCATGGAAAAAAATATATTTTGAGCTGTTTTAAGAGTCACTTACAGCTCAATAGTCAAAGGTTATAGAAACATTCTGAGCATACATTCAGAACGAGCACAAAATTCTGATACTAGTACATCACGAATGCATTTACATATACGAAAAATAGTCAAATATTATGTCTAGAAACTTTCGATCTATCACTTCTTTTTTTGCAAATTTGCAGTTGAATTATATTCATGAATACAATGTTCATGATTATGAAAAATAAAGTATGTGAAAAGAAATAAAGACAAGATAATGATATTTAAATTAATGTAAAATATCAAAGTTTGACACTTGATAAAGGTTGTCATAATAATTCTTTTGTTTTTTTCATTGCCAAGTATAAATTTCCAAAATCCATTGCTCTGTCAACTTTTACGACTCGAGGAGATCAAGAATTGTCAATCGAACTGGATTATATATCAAAAACCTCAAATATAACTATTCATATTGATTTAAAACTCAAAATGTTACGTTCAAACATATGTATTTACCTTTAAATGCCATATTTACACATAGACAATAATTGTAAATGTTACAATAGCATAGATTAATGTCATACAAAGAAACTATACTAAAAATAAAAATGTCAAAAATAAAACTAACGCAGTTTGATTACATTTTATTTATATACAGTGTAAGATTTAGATGCTATCGTAAATAAAACTGGTACTATTTAGTAAAGTTGTGCTTCAAATCTATTTATAGCATTTCGCATAGATTTTTCTTTAAAAAATTTAGGTCAATGTTTACAATTATTTATTTATTGATAATTGAATTTTTTTTTATTGATGCATAAATGATATTTGATTTCTTATCTATTTAAATTATCAAATATCTCAATCGAAAATATGTATAAGTGATCCGTTTCATTTTCAATATTTTCACCATTTCTAATTTATCATATAAGCATTAACATTGTTATTTACTAATTATCACTGATTTCATTAGATTTCAGGTATAAGATTTTATTTAGTCGATTTTAACTCCGATCTATTAAGTTAGAAATAATAGTATAGACATTTTGAAGTCTCGTACTAATCAACTTAACATAAATTAATTTATATTTATTTAAAATAATGAAAAAAAAAATACACTCATACGTTCTTTTTATTTCATTTAATAGTGATACGAAATAGAGAAACACGAGATAATCTCGCTTCACTTTGTTCTATGGTTCACGCTTATGCGTGTTGCACATTTCTTTCGTTTTTGCTATGTGAACGGATTCATTTTTTTTCTTCATTGTTATTCCCAAACGTTCCAAACTCAGGCATGGTGTAATACATGCATATTTGCTCAATATTACATCGATGTGCACTGGAGCCACGAAACGGTGTAAAGCTGTCTCGAATACGGAAATAAGTCATAAATCCAAATTATTACTGGTACCATTTTTGTTCCATTTCATTATTAAATGAAAAAACAAAATGGATCAGTATATGTTTTACTTGAGCTTTTTGTTTCTTTGTAAATATTTGTAGACATATAAATGTGTTCTTCATGTGAAAAAGTACAGTTTATTTTGTAAAATTATATTTGAGAAGATTTTTATACTATACAACGAAAAGTCACGTTATTGAAAATAAATATAAATTAAATAGATTAGAAAGAGAATTCAAAAATGTCTACAGATTTATCAACCTTCTTTTCATGAAAGTCATACTTCAAAAAAAAGAATATTTATAGTTTCTCAAGAAACGCTCGATATCCTCTTAATAGTATTTGAAATGTAATTGAATTCATTCATTTTTCAATATTTAGATATATATATATTAGATTACAATAAATGAATAGATTTCGTATAAACTCACACCAATGAAATATATTTGTGTTCGTCATATGATTGTTATTGTATCATTTATAACCAACTATTGAATAACAAGTTTTCCTATTATGACACAATCAATCAAAAAAAAAAGAATACTACATTTATCATACTATTATTAGAAAACGAATGTCTCTGTCAATCATTTCTTGCTATGCTTGTGTCATAGTCTTCCAGTGAAGCTATTCAAATGATGTTGTAATCATACGTTAGTAAATACATTTTACGTCTTTATAATATATATGTTCTACTAGAGATAACCAAAATATTTCTATTCTAATAAATCATGAAAATTTTTAGACATAATAAACAAAATATCTTAATATTATTCTTTTATTTTATGGTATAACGTAGTATTTTGATATAAAAACTATTGTCTCATATACTAAACAATAGCGCCCTCCCGACATATAAGATCATCGGTGACGAATAATATCTACCAATCATTTTGCATATTATTTTTTACAGTAAACAATATGCTTGCCACAGAAATGCATAGGTTTTGTTTTGTTTTGTAGTAATAATATTGTTTTTTAATAATGAACCATCATAAAAAACATACTCATCGAAAATCATCAGCATCATCAACATCATCTGAAAATAATCTTTTACAAAATAATGAGTAAGAATAATCAATTTCAATTATTATTCTATATAAAAAAGAAGAATATTCATAGACAATCATTATGTCGAACATCACAATCATCATCATCATCATCTGGATCTTCAGCAAAAAAAAAATTAATCTATCCAAATGTACCCAAACGAATACAACAACAATGTTCAACTATTAATGAACAGTAATTATTCACCAAAACAAAAACAAAAAATTTTTTTTTTTCAATTTTAAAATTTTCTTTTTCAAGTAATGATACAATTCAAACAGAATCCGAAATTATTATTATACCAACTGAAATACAATCACAAAAACGTGACACGTACTACTTATTTATTTATTTATTTATTTACAAACAATAGTATGAATTTCATTTAGATACTCATCAAATATGTCATCGTCCAATCGAAATGCTTATGTTCGTCATACTTTAGATCTTATCACAAAATATACTTCACCACAAAAACCATTTTCAAGTGAATATTATTTATTTAATAATTAAATTTTATATCTAATTATTTTTATTCATAGAAGAGCCTCATGATCAGTCTTTATCTTCTGTACAAAATCGTGCTAATAATATAAATAATAGTCAATCTATTAATCAATCAAAATCTAAACGAACATTATCTCCTTTGAATGAAACAAATCAACAAAATCATGAATCTAAACGAAAAAAATCATTTGATAATGATGATGATGATGATGATAATGATAATGATGAACTATCTCAATTTCTTGATTATCGATGTCATAAAAAATTATCATCTCAAAATGATAATACAACTATTTCATCTCAAACAACAACAACAACTGATGGTGAACAAAGAAAACCTACTGTACGAAAACCAACCGTTAGAAAACTAAGTATCAATCAACAAAAACCAATTGTGTATGTTTTATTTTGAAGTGAATAGATTTTTTTTTTGAATATTATATTTATTGTTTATATAGATCACAAATAGTGCCAATCGAACAACCTATAGTAAACACGCCAACGGAATCCGATGAAATACTTATTATTGAACCTGATGTTGATACAGAAGAAGAAAATACAATTGATCGAGAAGGAATAATTTCATTAGCTAAACATTCTCAAAATTCTAATACAGAATCCAAAGGTATTTTATAATTTAATGTCAAATTAAAAACAAAACAACAATAGTTTAAAGATACCCCTCTCTCCTTTTGTGATGTAAATTTTTTTTGTGGCCATTATATAGCCCAGAGTATATTTTGAAATCCAAAAATTGTCTTTAAATGTTAAAAAAATTCGAGAAGAAATCAAATTGACATAACAGAAATAGAGCGAAAATTCTGCATTGTTTCACGTTTTTCTCAAAACAAATTTTTTCATGACAAAAAATGTAGAAACGCCTCCGTTTCTTCAGCCTGGTATTCTAATCAAGCTGAAACTTTTTTCATATATACCCGATACTATTTCGGATGGGTGATTTTTTTTGTTTCAAACAATATTGTTCTACTCATTTTTTCGAGTATGAAAAACGTACTTTTAGAACACAAATGGGTCATCCTGTACTTTCGAAAAAAATAGTAATAAAATATATATTATGACTTGACTCATCGAGTTTATCTAACCATGCATAAGAAAAACAAATTTACTCAAATTTTGCCTTTTTTTATATCTTAATAAATATAATTTTTTTCTTAGATCATTTAAAAAACTCAAAATCTAATCCAATAATACCATCTCCTATTCGACTTCCAATCGATAATCATATTGATTCATTAAATTCAACAAATGAAAACCATGTTTCTATTACACCAATCAAAAATTCTAATTCAATATATTCACCATCTAACAATATATCAAAACAAATTCTTAATAATTCAATTAATAATTTTTCACCTGGTTCAAATTTTGGAAGACGAAGAAGATATTCATCAACATCAACAACTTCATTTCTATATGATACACCATGTTCATCATTTTCACGTACGACAACAAATAATACAATATTAAATTCACAAATTAATATAAACAATGAATGTGAAACTCAAACATTATTACCAACAAATATTGATATGATTCATCAATTAATATTACAAATGAATTCAAATATTAATGAAAATGAATATAATATTGATTATAATTCAATGGAAATTTCAAAAAAATTATTTCATCAATCTGCATCATTGTTTTCAACGAATAAATATCAAACAATACCTTCATTAATTAAAAAACAATTTTTCAATATTGGTCGATATGAAATTGAAGTTCCTTTTCCAATGAATAGTAATAAAGTAAATAATAATATATTTATATATATCGAATTTTGTATTTAATCTTATCTATTTATTGTTAAGATTCCAATAATTTATGCATGTGATATATGTTTAAAACATTTTCATGGTAGTTCAATTGCATTTCAACGTCATACTTCTAAATGTTTATCTATTCAACCACCAGGTAAACTTGTTTATAATGAAAATGATTTAGCAATATTTGAAATTGGTCAAACAAAATTAAATATTGAACAACGTATTTATATTAAATCATTATGTCGTATTGCTCGTTTATTTATTGATTCAAATAAAAGTATTGATGATACAAAAATTGATCGATTTACTTATTATATTCTATGTCGTAGAGATCCAATTTTATCAGAATGTCAGGTAAATAAAATTTACTAAAGTCACAAAATATTAAATTATTTGTTTTTTTTTTTTTTTTTGCTATGAAAATAAGTCTACACACGAATTTTGTTTGTATTACATTCTGAAATAGAATTATAGTAGATATTATGTGTTTAGTAAATTAATTAAAGAGTCGTTTTATTTACAGCATGATTGATATTCGTATCCTTCGCATGTTTTTCATTTAGAAGTTTGACCTCGAGTAGATATTGCATATGTCATAATAAATATTTATAAGAATAATATGATTCTAGTCAATTTGGATGAATAACAGCTGCATCATCATTTTTCAAAAAATTTGATAAGATTTGTACATATAAGAAACCAAATGTTTTAGAACATTACTTTTTCTATATAATACTAACAGATAAGTCAAATACATTGAATTCTTGAGATTTTCAACACTTTTTGCTTTATATGAGGGCTAGTTCGTATTTATTTTTATGATGCCAAAACCAAATTTTCTATTTACAACATTACTAAATCGTTTATTATACTCACCTAATAAAGTTAAGTCGATATTCAACATCTGTTTCAATCGATGAATTTTATCTCGATCGGACATACGAAAAATGCATATGAAATAACGAAATCTACTTGTCACTTAAAAAGAAACGAACAGAATCAATATCCTGAATAGTTCAAATTAATCTTAATAAGTACAATGTTCAGATAGATTGTAAGTAACCGTATGATTGTGTCTTATTCGCTAAATTACGAATTGTAATTATAGAAGACATGTAATCCTTTCAAGGTTTTGATCTTGCTAAGCTAAGCTAAGCTCGTTTTGAGAATAGTAATTTTTCACAGAAAAGAACATAAGTATTCAATATCAGAATAGTTTATTCTCATTAATCCTCAAACATGTGTACTTCAGTCAAGTTTTCTTCTACCATATAAGATCGACTCGTACGTTCGAGATTGTCAAATCCACAAAAAGAAAATTTCTAACATCGTGAAAATTATTTAAAAAAAAAACTTTATTTTCGCTATCGCATGCATACATACATATAACTTTGCTATCAATGCTACGCATGCTATTATCATTAAATGTCATAGTGCTCATATAATAAATTGTAATCGTGATCTAATCAAAATACCAGTAAGAAAATTCTATGAAAATCTTGTCGATCGTGTAAACAATACATAAGAGTCAACTAATACTATTTTATCGTAGTTACTCGATCAAGAACGTTTAATATTTACTATTATTAGACCAGAATATCTTGATAAGACATGAATAATTGTAATATTGTATGTATTATCAAAATGAATTATTACTCTTAAGTTTTTATTTACAGATTCTAGTTTATAATTTTGAAAATAAAATAACAATTGTTATTTCTTTTATTTTTAATATTTCTTAATTGTTTACTAAAATGAAAAATTAGATTTTGTTATTTTGTGCATATTTTTCAAGATCTCATCACCTGATCTTATCGATAAATATTTTCAATTGTTAGTCTAAAGAAATTTCATTGTTAAAAAAAATTCTATAGTTAAAACACGCATGTTACAAAATACAGATAACATTATTTGATGAGGCAAATAGAAGCTCTTTTGTTTTTTTTTTGTTTATAAAGTTTCAAATGGAGAATTTATGCAGTTGTCATTATTATTTGTCAAGGATTTAGAATATTGAGTAACAAATTATATAATGTTAATTAATGAAATCTGGAATTGTTTTGTTTTTCTTATTTCCAGCCTTTTCTCTATCGTTTTATTGGTTACTTTTCTAAACAAGCCAATCAACATGTTCAACCGTCCATTAATAATTTATCTTGTTTATTCATATTGCCACCTTTTGCTCAACATCAAGAATACAATCAATTATTAATTGCTTTTAGCTATTTTCTTATTCGTTCAAATGCTTCCGAAAATCTGATATATAGTTCACCTGCTCGTCCACTTGATATTACATCGTTGTCTGCTTTTCGAAACTATTGGTGTGATATTGTATTGACTCATATAATTAATCATAATCAATCGTCAATTAAAACTATTACACTTGATAATCTTGCACGTCAAACATTTATTCATCCAAAAGATATTCTTTCAAGCTTATATTCTAATGGTTTTATTGTTCCACATTCTAATGATAAATCATCTGTTTATCTTCTTGATTGTGCATATCAATCGATATCATCGAAAAATTTACATATTAGAAATAAATCATTATTTATGAATATGAAATTGATTAATACTGATGATGAGAAGAAAATTATGATTGACAAAAACAAGTAAAAGGAAACAAAAAAATCTAACAAGGAAATCTTACCAAATGATAAATCATTTTTAAGATGAGTCGTATCTAAGAAGAGAAAAGTGATGATTCCGTACATTAACGCACTCGAACGGTACGTTAAAACTATCCTGAAAAAATTCTTAACTACTGCAAGTTTTTTAACTAAATATTTCAGTTTAAATTCATTCTATATGAATCTTTTTGATAAAGAAAAAACGTAATTATTTTGTCATACTTTTCTAACGAGGAAAGTTTTCTAACTATTGAATCATTTTTTTAGTCGAGACTACGGGGACTATGTATAATGAAAAGAGCTATGCACACCTTGAAAAGAGTTCGTGGTTTTAGCTTTTTAGTACGGAGATACTGAACTTTTAAGGCATTTTTTAAATGAATGTCATGGTAACAGAAAAACTGATTTTCGAATTTCTATTTTATAGAAACAGATCTTAATAAGAGTAGTTTCAGTTCTTTTGATTTGATACTATGTTGAAGTAAGAATATTAAATCTGTTGGTGTATATATGAATGTTGTGAAAGACACACTATTATCATAGTTGTATCTTAGGATAGGAACAGCGACAAGATCTGAAACATTCACAAAAAACTATTCAGGGTATGCATAGCTCATTTGAATATCTACATAATAGACATAGTCTTGACTCAATAGCGATAGAACAGTTCGACGAGTTCTCTCGTGATCTTGAAGTACAATAAAGTATTTAAGTATGATGTGTCCAATAGACTTGTATAGATTGAAACGAAACGAATATACATATGATACAGGTCAATCGTAGACTTGCAATAATTAAGATATTCTCAAGGATAGTTTTGACGTACTCTTGAAGTACAAAATTTTCGCTTTTCTACCCTGATTTTACTTCATTAAGTAAATCTTATTAAGGCTAGAGAAAATCAAAAAAGGATTCGTGTCTATAGAATCTTTTTTTCCTAACTTATGATCATTCTAGTGAGTTTTTCCAAAAAAAAATGTCGTGTTCTACCTCAGATTATCTTGAAAATTGACGTTACAAATAAAGTTTTGAATGTATATAGTTGATAGTGAATATGTCCTACTTGTTAATATCTCGTATACTGTTGAGGAAACTACTTCCAAGTGACACCTGTCGTTTGAGTTCATATTGAACCCAAAGGCAAGTCTCAGTGAGAATAGCAAAAGCCTAAAAGCGTTCGTCCTCATCGGCCTTCGGCACCAAGTTATGACCGATTTACTGAACTTTTAATCCATTTTTAGGTACTTCCCGGAAGATCGCCTGATGGAGTTTTGATGCAAAATTCTATCTATAGATCAGTATAATAATTCTTAGAATATCCTGAACGTTTCAGCTGAAAGCAGTGTTCCTTCGTCAAGTTATTGAATTTTCAAGTGAACTCGATGTTTGTGACATGTCTATACCAAAGGGGTATTTTTGGAAATTTAATATCTTGCCGGAGGAACATTCTTTTCGGCTGAAACTTTCAGGATATTCTAAAAGTCATTAGACTTATATATATATATATATGCGAAACTTTGGCTCGAAATTCTGTCATTTGACTTTTTGGGAATTATCTACAAATGAATCGAAAGACTAGGAAACCAATTATAAGTCAGTGCAAAAGACTTATGAAAGTTGAACCTTTTAGACTTCTGCAATTCTTGCTGAGACTTGCGTGTGAGGCCAATATGAGTTCAAATGGCTGGTATCACTTGGGATATTTCTCTTGTGAGCTATTTATAAAAGGACAAACTTTAGTATTTTGTTTAACAGAACTCGCAATATTGTTATCTGAAAATATTTAAAAAAATTAGATATTTTCACAATGATCTATTTCAATTCCGAATTTAAAGTTAACTTCAGGCGGAACACAGTTTTTGTTGAAAAATTCATCAAAAAGAATACGAATTCTTTTAATCTTTATTAAGTCTCAATAGGATCTATCTGATGAGATACGACTTATTTCCAAAATGATATATATATAACTTGGCAAGATTTCTACGTAAGAAAAATTTAAAATTTAAATTCATTTATTTATTTTTTTAGTAATGACAAAAATCATGATAGTGGTATAGAAGAAATTGTTCTTGATTGACTTCTTTATTCGTTTTTTATGTATTCAATGATTATTCCCTATTTGTTTTTATATCTGGCGTATTGTTTTGTAAGGCTATAACTGTAAAGCTAAAAGAATAGTTTCATATTACGGGAAAAAAAAAAAAAACTTCTTCCATCTTATAGATATCTTTTGTGTGATATCATTTAACTTTTATGATTTACTGCTGATTTATAAATTGTATTTATATTATATGTTGCTCTACACGAACTTTGTAGGAAAAAAAAAAGAATAATAAAGGTTATAAAAAAAAAAAGAATACTCTTTTTCTGCTTAAAAATATTATATGTACAAGTAAAGAATATTTTGAATGGATGAATTGTTTAAGACAATTTTATATGAATGAATTTATGTAGAAAACTATTGAGAATAATTCTCAATTAAGAAAAAAATGTCAGATCTTTCATGTATACAACATTTATTCTATTATCTTTTTTTGATAAGACTACTATTTAACCTTGATGTCTGTGTCAGTCATGTGAATCAGATTAACTTAAACATACAGCAATATGTTTGTCATTTTCTAATTATCGAATGAGAAGTGTTATTTCTATTACCTCCTACTGCTAATGCATTTAGTATCATGAAGGGATGAAAAAGAGAGAAAGAAATGATCTAGATATGCTGCAACGACGGAAGGTCGTGACATATCTGTTATATATATAGTTGAGGAAGTAGTTGTTATCACCAACATGACACTTGTTAAGCGTAGGCGAGTACATTTGTTATTTCGTTATGATTAATATTTTTTGTGTTTCTGTTTATTTTTTGACAATTTTAGATTATTATTATTATTATTAGTATAGATCAAGAAACGCGTGCAAGTATAACTATGCCCGTGTTTCATACAAAAACTATTGAAAGTATTTTGGAACCCGTAGCACAACAGGTATATTACTATATATATATACATAAATTACATTTTAAAATATTAAAAAAATAAACTAATCATCTAAAATCTACTTTTCTTTTCGTTCAGGTATCTCGTCTAGTTATTTTACATGAAGAATCATCAGATGATAATAATCTTATACCCGATCTTTCAAAATCTGTTCAAATAGTTAAATCAGCTGTTGATAATCTTGTTAAAGTTGGTCATGAAACATGTCTAACAAGTACAGATGATCTATTACGTACCGATATACCAGAAGCATTAGTACGTATTAATAAAGCATCAACATTATTAATTGATGCTGCTCATATACTCAAACATGAACCATATTCAATCAAAGGGCGTCAAATGTTAATCGAAGGAGCACGATGTAAATATATTAAAAAACTAATTTGATATATTATTTTTTTTTTTGTCTAATTAAATTATGTATTTTAGGTATTTTACAAGGTATATCAGCTCTACTTTTAACATTTGATGAATCTGAAGTACGGAAGATAGTTATTATATGTCAACATGTTCTCAATCATTTATCATATGTCGAAATGATCGAAACAATAGAACAACTTGTTGATTTTGTTAAGGTAAATTTTATTTTATTTTTTGTTTTTAAAAGAATTTTTAAATAAAACAAAAACTCTATGTTTTTGTTTAAGTCTTAGAAAATATAAGTAAGTGCTAATATAATTTGCTATTCTTAATAACTTATCAATTAATGATTATTTGTTTGTTTAATTTTTATTAACAAATATAATCTAATTTAGAATTTAACACCAATACTAACTCGAATGAGTAAAGAAGTTGATTTACGTATAAATGAATTAACTCATATTATTCATCGTCAATTATTAACTCGATCACTTGAACAAGTTAAAACTTTAACACCATTATTAATTTCAAGTATTAATGTTTATATAACATCAAAACATACGGGTGAAAATATTTTTTGTTTTCTTCTTCTTTTTAATGTTAAGTTTAATTTTATATATTGAAATAATTTTTTTTAGGTGGTCATACAATTGTTGAATCAATAGAAAATCGTGATTATGTTGTAAATAAAGTGAGTGATGAACTCGGTGAAATAATTCGAATACTTCAATTAATAACAGTTGATGATGTTTTATTAAATGAATTTGATGAAGATGAACAACATAGTTTAAAAAAACTTCTTGTATGAAATCTTTTTTTCTAAATTAATTTATTTTACTTTCTTGTTTTTTTTTCTGATGATCCATAGAAAACTCTCGGTAATCGTTTATATCAAGCAAAAAATTGGTTATCAAATTCTAAAGCATTAGAAGGTACATTAGCTGAACGATCATTACGTATGATTCTTGATGATTTACGTATACATATAACTGAACATTGTCTTGATGAAAAACAAGCAGATATTTTAATGCAAAAAGTTGATGCTATTTCACAAATGATGAATCGTTTATTACAACTAAGAGCACAATCGAAAGTAAAGAATGTTTATTTGTTGTTGTTTTTTCTTTCGTTTTAAAACAAACAAAGAATATTATTATTTTATTTTGAATTAGGGTGATACTAATGAAGCAACTAGTCTGTCACGTAATATATCTCAACAACTTGATGATCTTTATCGATCATTAGAATATGCAATTAATATATTAAGATATACATCTGATTATCAACGACCAGCAACGACTGTTAATGGAAAAGTTGATCAAGCAGAACGATGGCTTTTACAACCAGATTTAGATCAATTTGGATTTGGTAAGAGAAATTTACTTTGTTCTTGTAGAAAAATAAGCATATTTCGATTTTGAAATAGAAATAACTGTTCAATTACTTTTTCCCTGAGACTATTACCATTCGATCTGTCATAATGAGTAGAAAAAAAATTCCGATTTGGTAAAATTTTTTCGATCTTTGCTTGTTGAATTATGAGTGTTTTACTAGACTTTTGTCTTATGAACATAGAATCGTTGAGAATCCACATGATAGAATTTCGAGCTGAAGTTTTATCCGTAGATAAACCTTATAGTCACTTGAAATACTCCAAAGTTTCAGCTAGGACAAATGTAGCCATAATGAGATATCAATATGCCATAGAAACGTCCCTATTTTGAAAGTTATTTCTTTCATATGTCAATATCAGGGTTGTCGATATTTTATAGACGTGGAAGGACTAAAAGTTCGGCAGAAAGTACGAAAGTTCTTGGAGTGCTAATAATGGTGGCCTGGAAGAAGAACAAAACCTATCATGACTCACGGTTATCACCATTAGGATCACGGACAGTCACTGGTACTAAAATAGTCACATATTCTTTGTCTGTGTTGACTGTATTAAGTTTTCCGCAACACAAATAATTTCATATTCTTAGCCTATTACAATAATTTATTTATTTATTATATATGTTACAGGAAAAATTAGAACTCAGGAAATGTTAAAACCTTCCGAGAGCAAATTAAAACTAAGAATGAGAGTCGGAGGAAATTTTAAATTTTCTTAAATTCTAATTTCTCTTATGACAAAAATATAATAACAGTAATATTTTGTTACAAATACAGTTAAACGGAAGCATGCATATATGTTACTATTCCATTGAATCGAATTGAATTAATGACCATTTCAAGGTTAAATGAGCGTGGACATTATTTGAATAGCTTTAAAATAAAACGAAAAGAATAACTGAGTTTTAGCACTATCTAGTGGTGACATTGTTCTGTCTTTTTACAAAGTCAATGAAAAATTCCAGTCGTTTTTCTTCTTGGATGCATCAAGAATTTTTAAGATGACCTTATTCCACTTTGAAAACAATATGCTTTCTCAACTATAATATAATGGATAGATAGGGTAACTTCTTCTATATCAAGACACGTCAAGCCAAGATCGACAATGGTTTGCATTCCAAAAATATAAAGATTTTATCAAAGGTCATCTAGAGAATTTTTTCAAACTCTGAGCAGCTAACAAATATTTCCTTCTATAAGTTTTTAGCCGCCGTCAACATTGTGACATGATTAATTAACCGTCGAAGTTTTTTTTTTCTATTAAAAACGTTATTAATAACCATACATAGAATTTATTTTGATTATAGTGCATCAATACTTTCAAAAAGTTTTCTTAGATATTAATTTTATTAGTGCTTTCATCAGAATAATTTCGGAATTCAAATCGATCAACCGAAAAAAACCATTTTTTAGATTTTTACGTATATTTACTATAAAAGTCGTTAATCATCAGCATCATCTGTAATATAAATGCTATAATTGTCATTATGATGGTCATATAGTTCTACTTCAATCTCTTCGACATAAATATTAATCTTTTAAATATTGCCTTACAGTGATTAATATAACTTATGCAACTAATTATTTTTGTCGTATCTAAGCCACAGATTCATTCTTGTATCAATTTGCTCATTTCAGTCAAAGTAAAACTTCGCGTTTCTATCACCTATATGTTTTCATATTAGTCAAGGCTATCTCTATAGTAGTCAAGGTACAGTATCTCATTGGTAAAAGGATGTGGGTGTGGTGATGGCTAAAGACAAAACCAACAACCCACACTCTCAAGGTTAGTAGCTTTCAGCAACACCTATATAGTCTTGGAACGCAAATCATCGTCGATCTCGAATTTGTGTGGGTCGATAGTAAAGAAGTTACACTATTTGTTCATGATATTATAGTTGAAAAAACATATATTGTTTTCAAATTGGATTAAGTTCATCTTCAAAACTCACGACTGGAAATTTTCATCGACTTCGTAAAAGGATAGAACAATGTCGATTCTAGGTAATGCTAAAACTCAGTGACTCTTTTCTTTTTGTATTAAAACTATTTAAAAAATGTTCAAGGCCATTTAAAACTCTGATACCAATTATAATTAAGGATATAGTTTTCTTCTTCTTTGTTAATAATCGGCTCATTTTTATTTGTTTTTGCTTTTATCGAACTTTCATCACAATAAACATCGTTCAACAAATCAAATCACGACTCGCAATAAACTAGACAGAATGATTGCGATCCATGGTCGCGTATCATGGCCGTGACCATGGCCATGATCAAATCAATGTGACTGTGATCGTGACCATGATCAATCTATCGTGACCGTGATCATGACCATGATCAAATAGACGTAAACATGGTTGTGACTGTGACTGTGACTGTGACTAAAACACTTGGTCACGCCGGGCATTATGCCAGACCGTTCCTCCTTCGGAGCCTGCTCCAATTCTAGTCACTTCGCTAATACATTGTCTGCTGATTTTTATTTCACTTTCTGCTAGAAAAAAGTAAATGGTGTTTCAAAAGCGAGTTTCTGTCCAAAATTACCATGAAGGTGTAAAAACCTGGTAGAAAGTCAGACATTTTAGCAAGAGGGGGCAATCTCCCAATCGAGAACCTTGGTCAATATCTTACTATGGATATGTTCGTCCTGGATCAAATCTTGAAATGTTTCTATTGACTGTAAGACGTATCTGTATATAAAATTTTGCTTGAAATTTGATCATTCAAATTCTCAGTAATCCAATGTTTATAAGGTAAAAATTCAGTAAAACACGCATAATCCAACAAACAAAGACGGAAAAACTTAAATAAAATAGACTTTTTTGTTTTTTACTGCTAATTATGATCGATCGAATGGTGATAGTCTCAAATGAAAAGCGATCGGACATTTGGAAATATTCCCTCGTCAGGAGTAATCTTCATTGAACATTAAAACATTTTGAAAAGTCTTATTGTGATAACTTCTTAGTATATTTTGATGTTAACAAATAAAATAGACTTTTCTTTGAAATTATCATTCAATGATTGAATATTTTTTGATTAAATTTTTTTAATTTAAATTTTAGGTGAATTTGCTATTCGAAGTCTTATTAAAATAGGCCGTCAATTAGTTAGTATTTGTGAATTATCTTATCGTCGTGATCTTCTTGAATGTTGTCTTAATATCGAGAATTTATTATTAAAATATAAAGATTTATTACGAAGACGATTAGTAAATTTCTATTCTTTTCTTTTTTTATTTCGAAAGCAAACAAAGTTTTTGTTTTTTTCTTTTATTTCAAGCCTATTAATGGACCAGAATGTGTTATGATAAGTCGTTCTTTAACTTCACATATTCATCAATTACAATGTCGTCTACAAGAAGCTATTATTTATCAAATATCCGACGATTTTATGGATATTACATCAACAATACGAACATTACGTGAAGTTGCTTTTCACTCATCAGGTATTAATAAAATTTTTAAAAAAAAATATAAAATTTAAATCCAATTAATTTGTTTTCATTGTAGATGAACCAAATCGACAAGAACTATTTCAAGCAGTTATACAAGATTTTATAAATCATTCATCAACATTAACACAAACAGCACGTTTAGCTGCCAATGGAACATCATGTCGATCAAAATCAACGATTGAAACAATTAATGTAACTGCTTCACAGGTTTGTGAAATTCTTAAATTCACTGAAAAAAGAAAAAGAAAATTTGAAAAATCTTTTTTGTTTTTTGTTTTATTAGATCAATGATCTAACACCTCAAGTTATATATGCAGCTCGTATTGTTTTTGGTGATCCAACTAGTTCATCAACAACTCAAGAACATTTTGATCTTCTTCGTGATCAATGGATAACACAAATGGAATATCTACGATGTCAAGTTGATGAAGCTATTCCATCTGATGAATTTGTTAAAGCTTGTGGTCGGTTCTTTGTTTTTGTTTTGATTTTTAAATAAGAAAATAAAAAATAAATATATAAGAATTATTTTTTTATTTTTAGAAGAAGCAATTATTCATGATACACAACAAACAGAAAAAGCTATAGCTGATTTAAATTCTTCAATTATTGTTGATAGTACATCGAATATAATTCGACGTGCTAATCGTATTTTACTTGTAGCATGTCAAGAAATTGAAAATTCAGAAGATTCAAAATTTACAACACAACTTCGACAAGCATCTAATACATTTAAAGACAGTAAATAATCATGAAAATTTTATTTTTCCAGAATTTACATATATTTTCGAAGGAAATCATGAGTGTAAGTTGAAGTTGAAGTTTTACGGCTTCTCCCATTACAGACGTTAACAAACGAGGACTACGATCTTGTAGAGTAAAAGTGATATAAAAAAATGTTTAGGATAGAATTAGAGTTTTGTTGGCAACCGATTTCGAAGACATTCCTGACAGCGTTCTGGTTTAAAAGAAGTCGGTTAGTATGTTAAAACGAAATTAAGTTTTGCTAAAGAAGAATTAGTATGCGGCTGGTGAGATAAATGGTCATTGAATTGTTTGCAACTTAGTATATTGTAAAAAAGCTATTGGGAGTTCTAGCAAGTTCATCCATAACTAAACATACAGAATTAAGTTGAAACCTTGTAAGTGACATTTTTTCATACGAAAATTTTGAAATATGTGATTATTTTATATGTAATTATTATTGAAAATGAAGAAAATATCCTAAAACATAATGAAGAAAACTTCATGTTGACATCTGTCAAAAGCTGAGATTTTTAGAGTAGGTTGAAGAGTACAATATCTATAGAGTAGGGTAGGGTTAAAGTAGAAAGTCCATAGGATAGGATATAGAATACGAAAAAGTCTTACCCTATAGGACTCTGACAAGGACAACAGGCGTCAAACTTCTTACCTAGAGTTCATTAGCAACGAAAAAAGCCTTTGAACAGCATTAACGACAAGACTTCGGCCGTTCTAAAACGTTACAAATAGTAGCGTAACCAGCAGATCGTCGATGACAGAGCAGTGCGCTACAATCTCAGAAGAAATGCATGAAATATAGTGTCAGTGATGGTAATTATTATGTTTTTCTTTCACCTGGTGGTAGAGCAATACCCGGCCTAGCTCATTCTTGATTACGCCATTAATTCTAAAACTTTCATTGAAATTTGAATAGCTCGAATACATTTGTGAATATTTTAAATAGTGCGGTTTGTAATTTTTGCGTAGATAAACAGGTGTCAAGGATGATGGATAGAGATGCATAGATTTGCCAGTCATCATATGATCAACATAAAAGGCATGAATTGATCAAGTTATAACTTTGAAAAATAATCAATATCCGTGTTCATGAGCTTATTAAGATATATTATAGTGCGTTGAGACCTGTTTTATATATAATGGATATGTAATGCAAGCTTATTTGTCAGTTCAATCAATGTTTATGAATAAAAAATTATGTTAAATTAAGAAAAATGGAATACGAAAATGAAAAACAATAAAGAAAACAAAAACTATTCGCAAATATAGAAATAAATAAGAGATCGTTTTTTTTTCTGACGATCGATTATCTTTGAAAAACAACTATTGTATGCTAAAGATTTTCCACTTTATGCCTTTTTTTTATTAGTATAATGAGACTAACGAAGATATGCAAATTTGACATGTCAGTCCCGAAGGAACTGCACTGATTAATGTTTTTTTTTTTTGTAAATGAAATTATCATAATATTCTTGTGTTGTTGTTTTTAAGCTTTTCCACCAATGATTGCTGCAGCTAAACAATTAGCTTTAAATCCAGATGATAAACTTATGCATTCAAACTGGCAACAAACAAATAATGAAGTATGAAAATATTTATTTGAAAATTTCAATAGACTTTTTTTCTTGATTATAGTTAATTGATGCTATTGGAAATATACGTGAAATACTTCAACCAATAACAACAAATCTTGTTAATGGAATAGCACATATTTCATTTTGCCATGATAGTCGTAGTTGTACGTTTGATATTGCACAGATATGTTTTTTTTTTTGTAATGAAGATTGTATAAATTTTAGCATCAAAGTCTCCACCTCCTCGACCACCATTACCATCTGATGAAGAATTATCAGCATCTGCTGCTCCACCACGACCACCTTTACCAATTTTCGAAGCAACACATGAAGAACCTTATGATAAAGATTTACCAATACCTCAAGCAAATCAACCAATACTAGTTTCGTATAAATTAAATAAAAAAAAAAGCAAATTAATGAATTAATTTGAATATTTTTAGATGGCTGCACATGATTTACATATCAATATAAAACAATATTCAAGTCATGATAATGAACTTATTGCATTGGCAAAAAAAATGGCACATTTTGTTGCTCAATTGAGTTTACTTATTCGGTACACTATTTATCATATTGCATTTTATTTAATATTTCTTTTTGACTATATAATTATATAGGGGTGAAACAGGAACAAAACGTGATTTAATTTCAACATCACGAGAACTTGCGGAAATGTCGGAACATATAACATATTTGGCTAAACAAATAGCAAAAGAATGTACAGATCGACGAATGCGTACAGTTCGTATTAATTACAAAAAGAAAAATTTCATTTCCTTTTTTTTTTTTGTTTTTTTTTTAGCATTTACTTCAAGTTAGTGAACGTATACCAACAATTGGTACACAACTTAAAATTTTATCAACAGTCAAAGCAACTATGTTTGGAATCTATGGTAAACAAATATTTAGTAAAAATTTTCTTTTTGTCTTTTTTGTAAATTTTACATGCATAGATTATCTACCACGTAGTTTAAGTAAAAATGAACGAGCAATGATTAGTAAGAGAGAAAGACAAAATACAAAATAACGAAAGCAGCATGAATACATCCGTTTTATTGACTCCCTGCTTTATAATGATCAATGATTTACTTACTTCAATATCATATTTTTTTTTCTAATAGAATTGTTTAGAATACCACAAAAACTATGCTTCTACTATCCTGCCTATTTACCCTCGAGAGAAAAAACAGATGGCGATAAATATCCTATTTATTTCTAAAAATATTTTCTCTTTTTCTTCAACATAAAAAAACAACAACAACTGAATCTTAACTTGCATGAATAGTCTAAGTAGAAAATAAATTTATTTTTAATTAGAATGATTTCAATCAAATAATAGTAGACAATTTTCAAGTTGATTTAGAAAACTTTTATTTTAGACTTGTTTGATCATATTATAATTAAAAATAATATAATTCTTTAACAATGGATTCTTGATGATGAAATTACCTTTCTTTTTGTTTTTTATATATTCAATTTTGAATTTCATTATAATTATTATTTGAGAAGCTCTGAAACAACGAATTAATTAATTCACTTTCTTTTTCTTCCTATAAATAGAAACCTCACTATAAACATTTCCATGTACCATTAAATTAATGTTTGATGAAAAGCAAAACGACTTCAATCATGTTTTATACCATTGATTTCGTGAAGGTCAATCTATTATTTGAAGTAGAAGAAAAAAAAATTTTTTTTCTATTAATAGAAAGTATGAAAATAAAATTATTTAATATACCTTATTTTACATGCATGACATGAGCTTAAATTTGACATTCATAATGATACACTCAATCAAGCATTATTAAATTCTCTGATTTATGAAGAAAAAAAACAATTTTTATTCTTTAGACTCAGAAGAAGATGCTGAAGCAACTGAAATGCTTATTGGTAATGCACAAAATTTAATGCAATCTGTTAAAGAAACAGTAAAAGCAGCTGAAATTGCATCGGATAAAATTCATCGTATGGACAATAAAATTCGTCTACGATGGACAAGACGAACTCAATAGAAAAGAAAAATATATCTTTTCTTTTTTTTCTTTCGAATATAAATGTTTATATGAAATTTTTCTTTTTTTAAATTATGTAATAATAGTAGATAAAATATTTTATTGTTATTAATTTATTCAATTTTCCTTTTTATAAGTTTCTTTTCCTGATTTTTCTTTTTTTATATATAAAGAAAACAAAACTACAAAATAGAAAATAATAATAATGTGGATTTGTCGTCTAATACATACATCATTTTCATCAGCTAAATTAGCTGCTGTATCTATTGAAAAGGTAATTAATTAGTCATATGTCATGAGATTAAATTTTCATTTAAAATATTTTTTTTTTTCTATAGACTAAATTACAATCATTTGTTGCTAGTCTTGTATCATCTGGACAATTTTCATGTGTATCTGATGTTGTACCTTATGAAGAATCATCTCTATTCGATTTTTCATCTTATTTTAAACATTTTTCATCAATTACAAATGAAATTATGTCACCTATATCATTTGGACAAACATTACTAGTAGCTGACATAATACCAACAACGATGAAATTACTTCATGAGTAAGTATATTGATTTATGAAATGTATGCAAATATGAAAAATTTATGTGAAATGTCTTCCGTTTCTGCAAGTTTCTTTTTCTCTTCGTATTTGCGTTTATTATTATTTTTTGTATAATAATGTTTAATATCATGGCAGTCGATGACAACTATGGTGACTTGGACGTTTTCGGATGAAAAAATTCTTTAAGTAGCAACGACTTTTTATTTCAAGAAATACAAACGAACAAGTGAGTATGTCATTTTAAAATTAGATTTAGATGATAATCAGGCGTACAGTTTCTTTTTTTTCTTATATTCTATTCTTCTCTCGGAGCTGCACCCTTTAATTGCATTAGTTGTTAGTCGATCTAGGCAAAGCAGAGATAAATCGACTGCGTCGTTATAAAAAAATACAATTTTCTTTTCTTTTTTTCTGTTCTTTCGGCTTTCATTTCTATTTCGTCTATACATTCTCACGTAGACACATTTAGTTGGAACACACCCTAACATCATTCTATCTTTTAGTAAAAATAATAACGCATCATTAGAAAGTAATGTTCTATTAAACATACGCACATAGTTTCTTTGCTAATTATTGAATTTAAGCGTTTATACATAAAGAGTCGTATCTATATCATAAAGCATTCATAATTACTAAGTATAAGTCGAATAGATTTATTTTCTTTTATAAATACATATATTTATATATTTATAAATAGAAAAAAAATAACTTTAATACAGTTTGTAACAACTTAATTGAGAAAAAAAAAATGAATGCATTATCTTTCTTTTCGCACTTTAAGTGCTATTATACATCGACCAACATCTTCTTTTGTGTATAAAGTACTGTGTCATTAAGTAAAAGTTTCTTTTTTTTGTCTTGTTCTTCTTATTCAGTGATGACCTTCTTACCAGTTGCTATCACACTCTTTCACGATGCCTTGATATCGAACAAAAAAGAAAAAAAATCATCACTATTATCATCATTATGATTATTATCATCATCAGTATAACAATTAGTGTGTCCTGTTTAAGTTTTCTTCCATATTCATTATTACGATAAGTTCTATAGTTAGATTTTTATCCTAACGAGAGCAAGAAAAAAAAAAGAAATTGGTAGAATAGTTTCTTAATATGAGAAACATTTTATTTCTTTTGCCTTAGACAAGTTTATCTGCATACGTTTTTCTTTTCTCGTTCTTTGTTAGTTCGTCTCTTATAGAAGTGTTGTTGTGCGTCACATATTGGCGAAGAAAATCCAAAAAAAGAAAGAACGAGAAGAAAGAAAATACGAGGATAAAAATAATGATATAATAGTAAATTTGGCTTCTTTATTGTACAGTTACTATCGTCCTTGTCAACGGCAAGACCATACATATATATATTTTTCTCTCTCTCTCTCTCCTGCCTGATTATTCACATGAGAAAAGGAAAAGGACAACAACACTAACCGCAAGGTTCTAGTTGTTGGTCCCTATCAATATATATATATCTATTCATTGAATATTAGTACTAGATAAGATTTTTTCTTTTTTTGCCTTGTTTATTCGAATAACCAAAGATTTATATCTCTCTCTCTCTCGAGTATATACATGAATACAGTCTTTTCTTATCTATTCACATTGGTTATTGTTAATAATGACCGAACATTGATTTTTGATGGATTAGATGAATAGCTCGATGTATCGCGCGAAAAAAGAGAGAGACAGAGAGAGAAGTAATGTGTCGATGCACGCTCCTCTAACCATGGTCCTCTTTTCTCTCCACTTAGAATAGAGTAGAAACAGGGTTAAAATAGGCGAGAATACGGCGGTCGAGGCCATTTTTTTTCTCATTTCTCCTATCTTCTCTCATAGGTCATTGTAAGGTTGTATCTACTCGGAACATAGAGCCTTTTCTTTTTCTTTACTCTCTTATTTTTTCATTATTTTTTTCTTTCAATAGGTTTTTGTTAAAAAATTTGATTAGTAATTTAAGAAGAAAAAAAAATCATATGAATATCACTTATATTCTTTTGTTTTTTACTTTCTAGTTTAATTATCTAAGTTAAAAAAAAAAGCAAAATTAAATGTCGACTGACCCAGCCGTTAGTCGTCTTCAAACAAGTGATGAAGATTCCACTCAACGTGGTTGTACACCATGGTTACTTATATCATGTGTTATTCTTACTTTAACAACAGCATTTGTATTTGGTTGGGGTTTAGGTGCACCAAATATGTATAATCATTATACGGAACGATTTATTAACGATACAGATCCATGTGTTCATGATAAAACACCTCATTTGCATTCAGATACAACAACATTAGTTCCAGAAATCGTAGATAATAATGAAATTATTGAAAAAACTGATAATGAAAATGTTGAATCTACAGACACTGAAAATGATAATATGATAGAAGAAAGATCTCATAAACGTGGAAGAAAACATCAAGAAAAATTTAGTTTTATAAATGAATTAACTAAAGGTATTCCACAAACTGTATTTCTTATTGGAGCATTTATTGGTGCACTTTCTGGTCCATTTTGGCCGAATATATTCGATCGTAAACGTACAGTGTTTGCTAATTATCTATTTTGTTTTGCTTCATCACTTGCTGTTTTATTGGCATATTATTTTGGTAAAACATGGTTATTTTATCTAAGTCGTTTGTTACTTGGTTATCAAGGTAAATAATGAAAAAAACTTAATTCAAATTTAATTATGTTTCTTTTCTTTGTTTTTGAAGGAGGTATGGCATGTGTTGTAGTACCACCATTTATTGGTGAAATCTCTTCACAACGTGTTCGTGGTGCAGCTGGTGCTGCTTTTCAACTTTCATTAACAATCGGTATTCTTGTTGCACAAGTTGTTGGTTTACCATTTATTGCTGGAACATGTGATCGTTGGGCATGGGGTCTTGGTATTGTCTTTTTATTACCATTTATTGGTCTTTTTCTTCTATTTCCTATACCTAATTCACCAACACAAATGATTGGAAAATATAATAATGAAGAACAAGCTATAGAAGATTTAAAAAAATTACGTGGAACACCTAATATTCAAGCTGATCTTGAACTTATTCGACAACAAACAAGACAAGTTAGTGGAGGTAAAACAGAATCATTATCAATTCTACAAGTAATTATAAAATTATAATTTACTGTTAAAAAAAAAAGAAAAATCTCTCTCTCTCTCTCTATATATATATATATATATATATATATATAAATTTTATTTTTATTAGGTACTTAGATCGACTCATTATCGTTGGCCAATGTTAACAACTGTCATTCTTCAATTAGCACAAGCATTATCTGGTGTCAATGCTGTATTTTTTTATTCATCAAAAATGTTTGCAAAAGCTGGTATTCCACATCGTTCTATTCCATATGCTAATATTGGTACAGGTATAATTAATGTACTTGCAACAATTGTATCAATATCATTAATTGAAAAACTTGGTCGTCGTGCATTAGTTATTTATCCAATGGCTGTTATGGTTGGTGTATTTGCTATACTTACAGTACTTGTTGAATTAAATGAAAGTCGAAGTAGTCCAACATTAGGTGTATTATCAGTTATATTTATTTTACTATTTATTGTTTGTTTTGCTGTTGGTCTTGGTCCAATACCATTTTTATATGGTAGTGAAGTTACTCGACCAGAAGCACGAGATAGTATTCAATCATTGGGTTTAGTTGCTAATTATGTTGGAAATATTCTTTTATCATTATTTTTTCCTGCACTTAATTCTATTCTTGGTGGTTATGTATTTCTTATTTTTATGGTACTTGTTTTACTCAATGTTATTTTTCTTTGGTTTAAAATGCCTGAAACAAAAAATAAATCAGTTGAAGATGCTGAACGATTTTGGAATATACATGTAAAACCAAAAGAAACACTTTTAACAACAACTGCACCAGTTACAGCATAAGAAAATAAAAAAACGAAGATGATTTTTCATATTAAAAAAAAAAAAAATAACAATGTTTCGTTCGTCAACTATAGTAGTGTGTAGCTTAATATTTTGTGTGTGCACTTTTCTTTTTTTTTTTCATTCATCATATTGATTCTTATCCAAAGACACGCGAAGGTAAAGAAAAAAATTCATACAGTGACACTAATCATCAACTTGTTTTTCTGTATATTATTAACATCTTTTTGTTACGTGGTCCTCATATTATGATTAATGTCGTTCGTATTTTCTTTACTCTTCTAATTTTTCCTTTCAAAGTATCATGTTTACATGAAAACAATATATAACACCTATAATGATATTTGCTCAATTGTTTCTTTTTCTTTTAACACATATAGCAACAAAAGATTAATATATTTCATTTAGTTGTAATCTACCATCAGATGGAGCTATTGTTGTTGCACGAGAACAATCACAAGGACAAGGTAGATCAGGAAGATATTAAGAGAGAATATTGTTTATTTATCATTACTTGTTTATAGGACGTGGAAATAATCAATGGACATCACCCTTAGGTTGTGCTTTGTTCAATATTGATTTTGACATTGATCTAAAGTCATTATTAGGACAACGTTTATCTCTATTACAACTTTTAGCTAGTGTTGCTGTTTTACAAGCAATTGAAAGAACACCAGAGTACAAAGTATGATAGTCATAAAGTTTTATTAAAGAATATTTGTAAATATTGAATAATAAATTTTTGTTTTTGTTTTTTTCTATTTTTAGATACTCAATGTTCAAATCAAATGGCCTAATGATATATTTATTGGAAATGATTTTACTAAATTAGGTGGTATTTTAGCAACATCATCAATTAATGGGAATTATGCATCAATTAGTCTTGGTTTATATTTTAATCTTATTTACTTAAAAAAAAAGCTATTTCAATCGATGTATTTTGTTTTTTTTCTAGGTATTGGTGTTAATATATTTAATTCTCAACCATCTATTTGTTTGAATGATGTTATTGATCAACATAAATCAACTTCGAACTTAGCTCATTTTACAATTGAAGAATTTATTGGTCGTACAGTTAGTTATTTTCAAAAATGGGTTTCACAATTATCTCAATCAAATATTTCTCAAGCTACAATTGCTATAAATAATTTCTATCAATTTTATGAATCCCATTGGATGCATCAGTAAGAAATAATGAAAGGCATTTATTATTTCTTTTTATGTACATTACTTTCTATTATTTATAGAAATAAAGAAGTTTTTGTTGATAAATGGCAAGAAAAAGTAATCATCGTTGGCATTGATGAATATGGTTTTTTAAAAGTTCGAAAATTATCTGATAATAAAATTGTAACATTACATACAGATGCACATAGTTTTGATGTACGTGAAAGTATTATTCGTGAAAAAGCTATGTGAATTTTATTAAGAAAAACTAACATAGATTTAATAAAATTTTAAACATCAGACTTTGTACGATGCATTTAACATTAATAATAAAAGATTCATAAATACGAAGATTGATGAGTTTTTTTTTTCTATATAGAAGAAAAACTCTTATTACAGCTGTGTAAATAATTGAAAAGATATTGTTGTATTATACTATCAAACATACTACTTAAACCTGAAGGTTAAGAAGTTGTTTAGTGATACGTTAAGAGGCTGTTTTAAAATATATAAAATTGATGATTATGAATTTATTACGTTTTGATAATAACAATAAAAAAAAAAAAAGAAATTTAATTTCATAGCTTTTGATTTTAAAGAAAAATATTTCTACTATCTCATTTTTGCTTGGCATGCGATTAACACAAAAAGAAACAACGTGTCTATTTCAATATACCATATAGGATCATAGACAAATATGCAATAGTATTTATTCACGATCACTATAAATAATACACTCAATGTGTATCCTTGATATTAACTGCCTAGTTTCTTTCTTTTCTTTTTTATCCATTCATACCATAAACTATAAATAGTAACAATATATTTCAATGTATCGTCATATAATATGTTGATTAATGAATATACATATAAAAAACGTATTTTCTTTTGTATAGATCCTTGTATACCCGTCGCTTTCATTTGTTTTAGTATAATAGAGAACGATATCAACGAAGAAAATCTCTAAAAAAAAATCTAACAGTAGATTTTTAGGACAAAAAAATTTATCTTACTTATCTAAATTAATTGCCGCTATTATCTACCGTTGAATGATACTAATTGAAGGATAGACTATGATTCTATTCTTTTAAATAATAGGTATCATTCATCAAGAAAACAAAATCATGAAATTGACAATATTATCAAAACTTGGATGCAACATAATTAGTAATTTACAATTTTTAGTATTTTATAGTAGTATCGGAGCCAGAAAAAAGTTATAGAGGAGTGGCTCAGTCACCGTTTGAAACTGAAAAGTAAACATTTGTTTCGCCTGTCACATAGAATCATTTCATATCTAGAGCAAATTCAAAGGTTCTTGAAGAGAACTGAACCATTTCCTGGCTCTACCATTACATTATAGTTAAATACAATATTAATCATCGTTATTTTAATAGATCGATTCTAAATCTCAAAAAAGAATAATAAAATATAACTATCATAATTTTGATATTAGAGTGACACAATAGAATAATATATAATTCATCATAAGACAATGTTAAGTATGTCTTTTATTATAAGGAATTTGTAGAATTTTATATCGATAGTCTTATCAATATGAAAACAATGGGAAAGTATCGTTTTTGTTTTTCATTAATTGATTCCATCAGAAAATGATCAGCATATTATGAAAATAGTTTACATCTATTTATATATTCTTGATGTTTAACAAGTATTTGTTGATAAAAGAAACAATATATGTGTATATTTATCGTGTCTAATACCCTATAACTTACATTTGTTTATGTAGCGGTGATCAGATATCAGAAAAATATGAGTTGTTTCTTTTTTCTCATTATAGTATCTATATAATCCTAATGATCTATTTTTGTTTGAGCTCCATCTTGCCATGGAAGAGAATTGTCTGATTTTCCCTTTAATCATTTTGATAAAAATACTTCTTATGAAATTTATTTATATAAATATTGTCTACGCTCCTTGTTTCATAGGCAATTATATATGTATGTAAATATGCACAGTATATATTTGAGCAAACATGAATGTGTATGGGTTTATAAACCCTGAAATGATTGCTGATTGGGAACTTCTTCCACTACAGTACCCTAAATATTAGTGTGAACTTTATGATAGCCTTGAGTTTAGCTTTGTGCTAAACATACACGTTATAAAATCTGGCAAATCAAGGTTCTATGCAAAAAATAACTAAGTAAGAGTTGGTGTATGTTACCATATTAGATGTAAAAAGTACGTTTAACAAGACGATTATAAGGAAACACTTGACAACTCTTATTGCTAGTCAAACATAAAGCTTGAACAATAACAGATTATTAGCATTGTATATGTGCTATAATTCATATAAAAATCACATGTTTGTCTGATATGTAACTAAGTCTCTTTTGAATGATTCTTATGAAATAATATAATTCTACTAAATTCAAATGAATTTATAAAAAGAAATATAATTTTTTTGTCAGTAAAATAAATAAGGAAGGCATAATTTTTATTTGTGTAAAAAGTAATTTAATACAATAATAAGTTAATTTAAAGTATAGAAGAAATAAGAAGAAATCCAAAAGAACATTAGATAGAAATTCAAAGAATAAATGAAAAAAAAAGAAAATGAAAATGAAAATTCAGTTATTATACTAGCAAAGCAGGTTTAGCCTTTGCTAATCCACCTCGTTTTCTTCTCTTCACCGATCGGCACTGTTTTTGTTGCTGCTGGTGGTTTGGAATATTTTAAACGGATAGTCATACCAACAACATGTTTGCATATATAATTCTTAAAAAAAGTTGAATGATTACAAGTTGTCCATTTCTTATTTTTATATTTATTTAAATCGGCTTGTGCGTCCGATTGTAAATTACGAACTGGTATATAATACGTTTTTGAAGAATCATTAGAAATACAAATTATGTCTTTTGCTAAGTGAGCTCATTGATACGAAATAGATCCATAATTCTAAAGACATTGTTGATTCTGTAGCAAATACTTTTTCATTTATTGAGGTCGAATCTTATTCAATTGAGCAATTATTGACAATATTTGAAGCTATTATCAAAAATCTTGTTAACATATGACGTTCTCTAAACATTCCATCATCTTTGATTATTTTATTGGTTGCCTCTAAGGCGTTGTTTGTACTTGGTATATATACAGTTGTACACTTCTCTATGTGATAACTATCGAGAAACTACTGCCCGTATACCAATCGGCATAATGTGTACTATACTATCGGTTTTTTGAACGTGTTGTATCATGGTGTATTGTATCAAAATGGGTGAATATTTTTAAAGTCTCTTATAACGGACAGAAATGAGCTATTTTCGATGTACTCTAATACTGTTGATACTTCCTGTACTACTTGTACAAGCCACAGAACTTAGACCAGTCCCAGTTATGAGATAAATTTTTATTAGTAAAATATATTCTGAAACTGTTTTCTTCTCGTTTAATTTGAATTCTTTCTGATAAATAATTCGAATTTGGGTAGAAAATACTCTATGCAATCTTTTATAGCTGGAACCGATAGTCGTAGGCGCTACTATCGGTTCTTATAAGTACTGCGATGTATCGGCGGTAGTGTAAACAAAAGTGCAATATAGATTCATATCAACCATCATTTGATTTGAGTTATTCATTATCAAAATCATTCAAAATATCTAATATTGATTGTTTTTGTTTTGTTTGTTGTTCATGTTTCATTTGTTCATAAATAATGTTGATGCTAATTTGAATACAGCTGTCATATAATACATTTTGATTGTTAGACTTTCTTTGTAATTTACTGATTTTATAATTATCTTATTCGATGACTATTTCATTTATTCTACTGGAAATTTAAATGATTGTCTTTATATAATATAAATTCACTTTTTTTCCTAAATATTGAATTTTTCCAAAGAAACAATTTCACTTCGATCTAATTATTTTAAGAGATTTTGTATCAATTGAAAAATCGTTTCTTGATCTATTAAAATTAATTGATTCAAAAGAAAGAATTTCAAACGAAATAAGGATTTATTAAAAAAAAAAATACTTCGATGAATAGTTACAGAAAACAACAACTATTCAAAGCGCCATTTAATTGTTCTATAGTAATTTTTTCCTTCTATATTGATGAGCACGGATATTTATTTCTATTTACTATGTACAATCTTCGACTTTGTTTATTCTATTCGTACATCGCTTATAGTTTTTTCTTGCCTAGTATCTTTATTTTCTTACTTTTTATTTACAAAAATATTAGTCACTTTCTTATACCAGTTATCATTATTGATACAATATTTTTTCTTATTTTACTTGTAATTCTCTATGGATTTCGTACAAAAAAACAACGACTTTGGTTGTATATAATGCTCATCATTGTTACAATACTTATAACTATACGTAATCTATATTTATTTATCTCAATTATATATAGAACAATAACTGAGTTCGAGAAGAAACGATCGTTTTTTTCTGATGCTATTAATCGACAGGTTAGATTTATTTTTTATTTTTTGATAGTGAAAAAGAAAACAAGAAATGTTATTATATATTATTTATGATTATCAGATAAACTTTTTTGAAGAACCTCAACATCCAGTATGGAAAATAATATTATTAAAACAATGTTGTGGATTAAATTCAAAATATTCTAAATCAAATATTCAAGAATATCAATGGTTTAAACAAACATTTTTTTCCTATTTTTGTCCAGATTTACATTTAAAACAAGATCAAATTTTACAATTCGAACATACATTTAAAATAAAATATTCGCCTCAAGGTGTTTGTTTACCATTAATTAATCATGAATTAAAAATTGAATTAATTTTAATTTCACTTGATCTTGGTTTTGGTGTTCTTCTTATGTTACTTACATGGTTATTTATTTGGCAAGATCGATTATTATATTTAACATTACTTAAAAATAAATTACAAAAACAAAAAAATCCTTCAATCATAAGTATTAATAAATCATCAATTACATCCGTGATTCAAGAACCTATAATAACTGAAATTCCAAAAATATCAACATTGCTTACATATGAAAAATTAAATGAACCAAAACAATTAGTTACAATGAAATCTTCTGAAACTAAACGATTGTACAAAGGATATCTGACTGCATTAGAAGATGAGAAATAAATTGAAAAAGTTTCTGTTCATTTTCTTGTTTCCTTGATTTGTTTTTATTGGAACTTAAAAAAATGACATTGAACTCCTATCTCCGAGAAAGGTCGATTTTTCAAGGCAAACTCGATTTCGAAATTCGTACATATTCTGATAGTCCTTGCAATGACCTTTAAGCTGGCATAATTTCTTTTGTCAAAAGACGAGGATTAGGTTTTTTTGATGATGAGTATTTTTCAGGAGTTCCCTAGCTGAGGAATATGGTCGTGCATTGTATGGAAACTTTTGTAGCTTTATAACATGAAAGTTAATTTCATATAGATTTTGATGATGTTGAAATTATTGCGCAAATGTGGGATGTTGGATATAGGTAGAAGCGCGAGTGCGAATTGCTCGAAAGGCAAAATCTCGAAAAAAAAATCCCGAAAGAAAAAATCTCGACAAGAAAAAGACCCAAAAAAAAATCTCGAATGAGCAAAATCTCAAAGTGCAAGATCTCGAGCTACGAAATCTAGAAAGGTAAAATATCGAATATAGAAAATCTCGAAAGTTCGAAAAATAACAAGTGACACTGAATGACTGATGAGTCATTCTTTTACCTTTTTCTTTGTAGTGTGTGGGTCTGGGTCTGGGTATGGATGTTGATGTGGGTGTAGGAGGCCAACGCTTTAATAGTGCCTACATCCACATCACACACCCACACTCATACCCACATTCTCGAGTTGCTTTTACATTTTACACTTTCGAGATTTCTTTTTCTAGATTCTTGCTTTTCGAGACTTTATCTATCGATCTTTCTCTTTCGATCTTTTTCCTTTCAGACAATTAACACTGATTCTAGGTAGAATAGAGGCCTCATCCTCACTCACACGCGTACAGTGAGAAAGAAATAGGTAATATCTTGTGAAAAAAAAGTAAGATAATCGTTGGTAAGAAGAATGTTCTTAGAACAATACAGTCAACATATCCTAACAACTTGGTACAATGTTTAATAGTACTCTTTGTTTCTAAAGAATAAGATCTATCACTGGCAACATTTGACGTTCCCAATAGTTAAGTGATAAAGAAACAGAAAATTAATTTTTTCTGTGTCAAACTTATTCAAGTCAGTTGCTTATGATGATGTTCAAATAGTCTAAATGAAATTCGTTCAAAGTGAAATAGACCACTAGCATAGTTAATCGTCTTCAGCTAATTTCAATCGGATTGATGAAAAAGGAAGAAAAGAAAAATGTTGAATAGGAAAAGTCGAAAAAAAAATAGGAAAATATCGAAAATGTTAATGACGAAGATATAAACAATAAAAAAGAAAACGTCGAAAGAATAATATAGATGAACAGAGGACGTCGAAGTGAAATACATCTGAAAGGAAAACACCGAAAGGGTATGAATGTGGGTTTGGGTGCGAATGTGTGGGTGTTGGTGTGAGTGTTTGGACGTGCACATGGATGTGGGTGTTAGTCTTCTCGTCACTCACATCCACATCCAAAAAATAAGATTAGGACTTATAAACTGTTTTTTTTCGTTATCTTTTTTGCATATGATCGAATAAACTTTTTCGCCTTTGGATATTAATAAAAAGAAAAAGTTCATTATCGACATGCGACTTTTCAACATCTTCCTTTGGGCTTTTTCCTCGTACCTTTTTTCCATTCGACTTCTACATTTTCGCTATTTTCACTGTTTATATTTTTCTCTTCTGTGTTTTCCTATTTTTTTATCGACATTTTCCTCTTCGATATTTTACGTTTCTGCGTTTAACACCAAGCCCATTTCAACAGGTACGGTTGTCTGTGAAGAAATAGTTTAAAGAAAAAACAGCAATTGAGTATAAATTCAATGTGTTTTTTGAGTATGTTTCGAAAAATCTCTTTAGATCTTTTTGCGAAAAGAAATATGTTCTCAGGCTCAGAAGGAATACTTCATAGAACAAACCTGCCATGTATACTTGAAGTTATGCTGTCTGCAACTATGAATGCGCTGTTTTATGATAAAAGATTTTCTCAATTTGTAGAAGAGAATGTAAAGATGAAGAGACTTTTTAATTATTATACAAGATGATTTTACAGAATATGTTCCTATTTTAGAAAGATCTCTTTATGCGTGATCCATGTAATTGTGCACTGCGTCAATTAGGTCCTAAAATTATAGGAACGATTTTTTTGTATAGAGACCATAAAGATTATCGACATAAACACTAAAAAAATCAATAAGTCGCCGAAATGATTTTAAACAAATCGATTCTTAGAGGGTGTCTTCTAATGTGTCGGAGACTTTATTACAACTAACTTGATAGAAAAATTAATTTTAGTTGAATGATAAATGTTACTTAAAAACATTGATTACATAACGGTTTTTTCTCAGCAGTATTTCAAATTTTTATTATTTCATCAAATTAATGTTGACAGAAAATTCCAACATTAATCTTTTTCTTTGAAAAAGAACGGAAGAAAGATTTATATGAGGAGCTGTGTTCTTCACAATAGCTGATCAAAGCTGAAATGAATTGAAAATTGTTTCATTGTGTCGAATGTTCCAATTGTTTGAATAATGAGTAAAACAAACAAAAGCAAAGAAAAACGTGCGAAAGAATGATCGACAGTTTCGACGCTTGGATTTTTTTCATTTTCATTACTCAACTTTTTTAGTTAAATACAGTCAGCACAACAACTTTTAACATTTTAAAGATATGGTTGATAGAAAAATTTTTTCATTTTCACTGTTTGAACGATTCTGATTTATTGATTGTGTATTGTTTTGACTATCGATTTGTCTCTTGCTTCAAATCATATGAACCCATGTCGCCTGTTTTTTAGCAACTGCGCCTCAATTTTTCGCAATTACGGATTACAGCGTGATCACAGTTGCGGCGTAATTGCGTCGAAATTCGATCACAATCGAAAACATGGGAACTAAATGACAAACTGATTCATTGTTGAATTAAATATTTTATTAATACGCATGAACAAATGTATTGAATATGCACTGGACTCAAGCATTTGAGTTCAATAATTATATATCAAATGTTATTTAAGTTTTTGTTCAATTAATTCAAGTAATATTTCTTTTCTTTTTAAGATTGATTGAAAGCAAATTTTCATCGACGGTTCCAATTGAACAGCTTAAACATACATTGAATATACTCAATTGAAAAAATTACTACAAGGTAAGTTACAAGCAAAACTATCAAGTTCAATTTAATGTTCTATTGTGAATATATGTATTTTCTTTTGGAGAGATGAACAACGATGTTCCACAGATGATATGTCGGTTGAGCTACCGACATTTGAGTTTCGGCGTGTGAAGGTGTGACTGTAGGTTTTAGTTTCCTCTTTATTAATACCCACACACCGGCACCTCTATCCGCATCAATCGCCACGGTACTTGACTATTATGTGCTCGCCGATATCTGAAAACCATCAACAAGAAATTAATTTTTACCTTTTGATGACCGTGTAATTGACATACTTAAGTAGAGTTATATGAAGAATGATTGTCCACGTTTTCTTTATTCCGATATGTGTTATTCGTCCAGTGAATAGCTAATCATAGACTGAGACTTTCCTTTTATTCCTTTAACAAGAGTGGCTGATGTATTGACCGAGAAGAATGATTAATTAATTGTATATATCATTTTATAATATGTTATCCAATATTAGTGAATAATGTACATATAGGTTATTATTTATTTTGGCCAAAACTACGTATGAAAGGTTCAAATATCGGGAGCTCTACTATCGGTGTACCGTTAGTTACAGTTATTTTTTTAATCATTATTAATTGCATTGATTTTAGTTTTTATCCGTATTAAACTAAATTGTGTCTGGTGCGAGAGGTGTCTATTGCGCCTGAAAACCAGTCGCTACCGCTCCGTGATAGTATTCAAAGAATAAATTTTTGAATATCACCACCGGTACTGTACTAAACGACAATTATTGTTACTAATTCATGAGGTTAATCGAGTGTCAGTGTTACATTTCTGGATATTGAAATTCTATGCGACTTTTCATGGAGTTTTGCAAGGTCCTTCAAAAAGAAGCTACCACGATGAGCTCTCTGACTGATGCAACTGGAGAAAGATGAAACTTAATAGTTCTCTCAAACTTCTGAATATTTGATAGTAGTAGTTGCTAATTGACTTTAAATTTCTTAACACTGCTCATAGCCATTTACTGAAAAGATTCCTGCAACTCATCGATAGGGTGACTAAAAATGGACAGATATACCAAAGAGAAGCTTTTCTAGTATTTACAACCTGAAGACTTCGAAACTGTAAAGACCTGATAGATTAATAAAAAAATCGATAGTTCTAGTATCTAAAGCAAATGATAATATTTGGCAACCTAAGTTTACCACAGGCGAAATCCATACCGACATGGCAAGAAATTAGTTGAAAAAATACCAAAAAGTATAATGAATACTTCATCAATCTTGATTATTTGATTCAGATTCGATTTTGACAGATGATCTTATCATTAGTCAAATTTACTAGACTATCCAGATAGTCAATGAAATATCTATACAAAAAGATAAAATCTTTTTTTGACTATTCATATTCAAATTTCAGAATACGATTGGTATTGTATATTGAAGATTTTTATTTAGCACTTCTCTTGAGGATGAATGTATACCACAGAAGAGAATAGAATTCAGTTCAGTTTATAATTGCTCTAGTTCGGATCAAAACAGATTAGTTCAAATGTTCATTTGTCTCGGTGTGGATCGAGAGAAGATATTCACCTGGTCACACTCACCATGATATGACACTTTTGTGCGCGAAATTTTTGTGCACTGCATTTTCGCGTGCGACATTTGCACGCATAGATACTTCCGCACCGACATTTACGTGCAAAATGAAGTTTTTTTCTGCTCTGTTTATGTTAACTTAATCATTCTCTCAAACTTTGATTGACTGTTCTGCTTCCATATTATTGGATTAATTAAACTCATTAGTGGGAATAAAATAAATGAGGCGTGAGTCTAAGTGTGGGGATGTGCGAGTGAGGGTGAGCCTAGTTCTGAGTCTGGACTCGAGTGTGGATGATGTGTACAGACGAGGGTGGATGTCCGTGTAAGTGTGGCCATTTAAGTAAATGAAAGACAGTGATACACAACTAACCCATACTCACAGTTGCAGCACCTAGCTCACCCACACCTACACACCTAAGTTAACATAATCAGAGAACAAAAAATTCATTTTGGGCGTAAGTGTCGGCGTCGTAGTGTTACGCACGAAAGTATCGTACGTGGAGAATGTTGATAAATCCACAGCCACATCCTACAAGAGAAAATACCTGCTAAGCGCATGAAAGAGAACTGGCAGAAAAGAAAAATATCCAACCAAGATTATGACTGAGAGAAAAAACATATACGAAAAGAGAGCATAAAGGAAAATAAATATGACAGAACAAATAGAAGGGAAAAATAAATAACATATATAATAATGGATGGGTGGAAGTTGAGCACGAGGAAAGTTAAGCATGAAAAAATGAATATCAGCATATAGATAAGTTTATTAACTAAGTATTAAAATTTTTTTTGCTTTTATCAGAAACTAATGACAAACAATGAATTACAATGAAATAGTATGTGCTAATGAATCGATTTGAGTCAAAATATTTTGATGAGGATTTGAGATAAGATTTATTAATCGTGGGTGTGGGTGTGGATGGAGTGTTAGTGTGGGTGGAGTGTGGGTGTGGATGGGGTGTGGGTGGGGTGCGGCTGTGGTTGGGAATGTGGATGACGAGACATTCAACACCCACAACCACACTCCCACATCCACACCAACACCTACACCCACACCCACACACACCCACTCACACACACCCACACCCTAGTCACACCCACACCCCAACCACACCCACACTCATACCCCACCCACACACCCACGCCACACACCCACACACACCCACACCCTACTCACACCCACACCCATCCTCAAGATGGTCCCAGTATTTTCTTAACATCTTAAACGTTACCTTACTCCTCACACTTTATTTTTATCAAAAGATTCCCCGTCTAATTCTGTACAAAATGGTATGTTTCATTGCAAAAAATACTTATCTCTTTATCTTTCGACATCACCACGATTTAAAACTAGCATTGCACACGACTTGCAAAACCTTCATTTTTTTCAATTTTCTATGAAAACATTCGATTCCTCAATTAATTCTGTAACTTTGGGTATAATGCGTTTGCTACTCAAGAGATGAATTAGTTCATTTCAATCAACGTGCCTAAGCCGATTTATTTCATTGCTGAGTAAAGAATATGTCACAATCATACATAATAAGACTAATTCACGGACTGGATGTTTTCGGAGAAAATTGAAAAATATGAAGATTTTGCAAGTTGTGTGCAATGCTGGTTTTAAACCATGGTGATATCGAAAGATAAAGAGATAAGTATTTTTTGCAATGAAACATACCAGTTTGTGCAGAATCAGATGGTGAATCTTTTGATAAAAAAATAAAGGGTGAGCGATAAGGTAACACTTAAGATGTTAACAAAATACAAACACCATTATTTATTATAGACCATCCGTTATATATCTAGGAGTTTCTAGAATTGAAAAATCTAGGCAGCAGGTCGAAGATTTTTTCGGAAATTTTTCAAAAATTTTTTGTGAATTGTCGAGTAAATAAAAAAAACAATTTTCCAAGATTGGAGATAGAGTCCATCAGATCCAAGAATTTCTAGGCATGGATCTAGGTCTGGATCCGATCTGAACCTGGCTCGTTAAATTTTTCTGAGCCTGAACCCCCATGCCGAATAGATTTAGATACTGTAGTCAAGAAGAGTTTTATCGTTTTTTTTCTAGTTTTCTTATAAATAAATTAAAGATTGTTTGAATAAAACAAAAAATATTTTATCCATCAAAGCTTTTTTCCCATTAGAATCCGAGCAGTAAAACTTTTCAGATCCGAACTCGGCCCAAACCCCCCCCCCCCCCCCCAGTGAGTCCGAGTCCGGATCGATTCTGATGGGCTCTCCTAGGGGTGACCACCGATCATCCCCTTCACTCGAGACACCCTTATATATCTTACGAATTAGAATAAAAAGAAAAACAATTGTTTAAAAGCAGAGTTATTGACTCGTCACTGCTGACATACAGAGTTAATCAGTCCAACAAGAAAAATATTTGAAGAACGAAAGAATTAGATTGACGAGCACATCAGTATTTAATTGAGAACAGTGAACATTATCAACAAAATTATTTGCGTTCTTGATTCCACTATATGTACATATTTCGAACTCAGTGGACTTCTATTACATTTGGAAAGTTATAGTCATGAGACTGGGCTTCTACTTCGGATGGACTTTTATTCTGCAAGGAGGATCTCATATGAACTACTCGAGTTCGCAATCATTTGAATTTCAACTAGTTCAGATTAAAATTTTGATCTGTGCAAATACAATTTTTTTTACTAAACTGAAATCTTTCCTATTCTGCGACGAAGATTTCGCATATCAATTTTAATAGTATTCTAATAAACTAAATTTTATGTCTAAAAAATACAAAAAACAATGCAAACTCCTGTGAACTTACTTATTACAGTAGGATTCTAATTGTTTTATGTCACTATTCCATTTTAATAATGATCGTTTCTAAATACGGTTATTTTTCTGTTTATATGATTTTCAGTTCAATATAATCAACGTAGACAGACCCAACGTACTATATTGAGATGTGGCAATAGGTGGTGATATCATATTGTTATAAAAGAAAACCATGTTTATAATCTTGTAAAGTCTTACACAACAAGTAACAGTCAGTGATACTAAAACTTATCTTTTGACACTGTTATCTAGTGATTCATTTTTTCCTACTATTGAAATAGTGCAAATAAAGAAAAACATGGTTGCTGAAAAAAAAAGTTTAAAAACACTGCATGAATGTCTATAGTTTTCATTAATAATTCATTTAAGTGTAGCAGCTGTGAGTAATTACTCTCAGTACGAAAGGACAAAAGTGACTAGACAATATTAGCTGTGAATCATTGAAAGGTAAGTGCATCTTATATAAACATTCATACCACGTGAGTAATATAGTAAGCAGATCCCAGGTTGAACGAGCATGTTTGTAAATCGTCGTATTTTGGCGTATTACATGGTTCCGTATTTTTCTGTAAACAGTCGTACTTCTCCGTTTGCAATACGGAGATATACAGCCGTAATACGGAGTCCGTACGAATTTCGTATACTTCGTCCTAGAACATTTATTTATTTTCTTTATTGGATAGATGTCGTCATAAAAAGTTACTCTATATGTGATGCATCTTGAAGCTTATTCATTTTTATGCATTCTTTATAACTTGATTTTTCTTCCAATGACGTGACGGTATACTGACAGAGAGTTTAAAAGTTTCTTCCTTGCAATTTTAAATAGATGCACATCTCATCGGCGACATCTATATGAATTATTGAAACAATTACTAAATCCAGAAAATTTTTATATGATATATTTGAGAATTGAAAAAGAAAGATAAATAACACATGCTCATTAGGAGCATCAGCATATTCTTGTTACTCTAATAAGAATTATTTCGTTGAAAATTAAAGAGAGCAGCACTATCAAAACGTTTTCAATCTAGAACACATACTTACAGAAACTTTCCTCTAACAGAAAATTTTCATTTGATAGTAAAATAAATTTATATTTTTTTCATATCTAAATGATTGCATCAGACCCATTACTACGAAGGTATAAACTAAGTGCATAACTGAGAGCAGATTCTACTAGGTGAGTGAGTCATTAGTGTCCGATGATATGTCATAATGATTGTTGTTTTCAACTAGAAATTTCCAACAAGACAAGATTTTTTTTTGTTGTATGTCGTCATTCGCGGAAGTTGGTTATCGTGCTTGGTTGTCTTCAGTAAGGTACTTTAAAATGATAATATCTAAAACTTTCTTACTTCCGTGTACGTTTTATTTCCAATTGTCGATAGGGTAAGACATCACGAGACTCATAGAAATGAATAATTTATTGTGCACTTACATTAAGCGATAATACACTCTAATAAGAAAATGTGGGCATCGAATTTCAATAGTTCTGAAATTTTTGCATTTCACAATTCTTGAAACTAAAGATCATAAGCTTTAAGAAAAATGTTCAAGTCCTATTTTGATATCACCATAATATTTTTGATTTATCTTGAAAAATAATGTGAGTATATCCAAAAAACATCTTTAAAATAGATATTACTATGATACCATTACGAATAATTTATTTTTTTGAAATTGATACATGCATGAAAAAGTATATGTACGTTTTTAAATATGATTAGCTATAAAGTAAGACAACAAAAAAACAATGAAGCTCAAATTGATCAGCGAATTTATAATAGAATATTAAAATTACATTTTAAAGTGTAAAATGGGTATTTTTAGTGCAGTAGAAAAAAAGAATAAAGTAATTTTATTTCATATTTTGCACTTTTAGCATCGTATCTGATATCTCGTTTTTCGCTTCTTTTACTCCTATCTGCATGTAGTTCGGCATTTTCACATTACTGAATCGGGTGATGTCGTCGACGGTAAAATTTATTCTAGGAAATTCATATCAGAGCTCCGTGGGACAAGTGTCGTCCCGTTCCGCGCTATATCGCATGCCTATGCGAAGCCGCTTAAAATTACGTGGAGCGTGTATTAATTTATCTCATCGTTTGACGAGTCCTAGAATAGCACTGAAGACACTAATTAGCGCTTGAAAAACGTTTGCATAAACTAGAAAAAGAAAAAAGCGCGAGACGTGCCTCAGCGTGAGCAATGGCACGGGACAGCCCGGGCCGGTCCCGCGAAGTTCTGATTCATATTGTATTGCGCTTTATTAATACATGAATAAGTACTTTTAAATTTTTTCTCCTTTCATGAATCATATTTTGTGTAGGTGAATAATATTTCTATATTAAAAGGCTTGTTCAAGTTTTAGATTTATTTTCAGCATCTGTGAATTTTCATACCAATGACCCATCGACAACTTTCAGAGAAAAGCAATTCTTCAACTTCCTCATCATCTACATCAGAATATTTACGATACGGATACCATATATTTAATATAGAAGAGATAGACGACAAATGGAAATGTATTTTTTGTCGATTAATTATCAAAGAACCCATTCAATTGACAGAGTGTGGGCACAGAGGTTGCAAAGGGTGCTTCGAATCGCGTGCAACACTAGTCAATGATGGAACAATGCCTTGTCCTGTGGGGGGATGCCAATGTCCGTTCTATAAAAATCAAGTAAGAACTATTTGTCTTTCTATGAAGAATCGTTAAGATAAACTGTATATATTTTATTATTAAAGGTAATGCCTGATCGTGCATTTAAAAAAGAACTAGATTCAGTTCCAGTTATTTGTGGTCATAAAGTGGACGCGAACTGTTCGTGGAAAGGACCATTGAAAAGCTATCAAGTTTGAATTTTAATAGTTCTTTTTTTTTTCAAACTATATGGTATAACATTCTATATTTGAATAGGAACATCTAGATCAGTCTCACATTCATTTCCCTTGTGACCTGTGCCATGAACTATTTTCATCAAGACAAACATTAGAAGATCATAAAGCAAAATCATGTTCAGCTCTCTTTCAAGCATGTCCTTTAGCACCACTCTGTTGTCAAGAAATGGTAGAAAAGGAATTTCTTTTCTTTTAAATCAAATTTAATATAATTGTTCTATTTTATATTGAAGATTCGAATCGACGAATTTTCAAACCATTTATTGAGTGAAAAACATCAAGAAACTCTTGCTTTAATTTTAATTGGAAAACGTGAAATTCCAGAAACATCTGATCAAGATCAATCAATGGAATCAACTTCATTGAATAATGAACTTGAACAACAAGCCTCGGAAAAATTATCTGATTTAGCTGAAAAAGTTCAAAAATTGAATGACGATACAGTTGAATTAAGTCGTGATTTTGTTAAATTAAATGAACTTTGTCAAGCAGCTGTTCAAGAAGTTAATCATTTTCAAAGAGCAGCTAATGAAAGAAATACAGTCATGTCTAGTTTACAACCAAAACAAGACGGTATACAGAAAGAAATTGAACAATTGAAGCAAAATTTTGAAGAAAATCAACATGTATCAACTGATGGTACATTAACATGGCGTGTTGATCGTGTAGCAGAACGAATGGCTGATGCTCAATCAGAACGACAACCAAGTATTTATTCTCCAATATTTTATTCATCACCAACTGGTTATAAAATGCGTGCACGTTTATATTTATATGGCGATGGTAACGCTAGAAGAACTCACATATCTCTATTCTTTTTACTTATGAAAGGAGAATTTGATGCTTTACTTCCATGGCCATTTTCTTACAAAGTAACATTTTGTTTATTTGATCAAACAGGCAACAACCGACATATTATCGATTCTTTTCGTCCCGATGTTAAGTCTACGTCATTTCAACGTCCTCAAAACGATGCTAATGTAGCCAGTGGTATTCCGAAATTTTTTCCTCTTCCAATGATTCAACAGGATGATAATTCTTACGTACGAGATGATATACTTTTTCTCAAAATTATTGTTGATCTTAATGAAACACCGAAAATGATATTGCCATTCATGTTGACACTTAATCCTGGTCTGCCAAATCACGTACAGCAAGTTTTAATTAATCAAGAAAAAGCCAAACGGGATCAGCAACAGAACAGCCTCAATGCACTTGCTGCAACACAATCATCACCCACGAATGTTTGCGGATAGACATGAGAACTTATTGAGAGGCGCGATTTTCTTTTTTTACATATGTGTAAAGCTGCAAGCATTTTTATTGCAGTCGGAAGTGGCGTGTCATTTAAGAATTTAATTGATGTATTCGGCATATTTTCTCTTTTTCCTATGGTGTATCGGGCTTGATTGAGAAGTGAAGAACAGAACATACGATTTTTGCTTAGTTGGAATTTTCCAACTCAGGTAAGGAAGAATGCAATGTTTGATCAGTTGCAATGTATTATAAATAATCGAAAGGAAAAGATTTGATTGAAGAAATGTATTGACAGAAAAGATTTCTTTGAAAATTAAAGATTCTAAAGATTTTTTTTTTGAAGGACAATTTTCATTGTCCTAAATGTGATATAGCACGTGGTACACAATCTTGACTTTAGGATGGATTAATTAGTAGTAAATTTCTTGTTTATAGTTTGTGTTCATCAGCAACTATTTATTCTCAAAACACAATAAGTTTTCTTGCAAAACAAACAAATGTCTGTTTTTATCTCTTTGCTTTCATATTGAAACGTTATAAGACTCTATTTTGTTCTGGAAGTTTCTGAAAAACGAAAAGTATTGTTGCACAAGTAAACAAGTCGAAAGTTATAAATAAACTAACAAGACAAGTAATCAATGTTGTATACAGGATTACTGGTACTTTCTAGAAGTAGGAGGGGCTAAAAATTCGACAGAAAGTGCTTTCATTCTCGGAGCACTAGAAGTGGTGGCCAGAAAAGAAGAACGAAACCCACTGTGGTCCAACTCCTCTCACAACAGACGATCTACTACCAAGCTGTTCCTCTGCTGGAATCTCTTCGATTCTATTCATCTCGCAAATACATTGTATGCTTATTTTTGTTTCATTTTCTGCTAGGGAAAAAGTTGGTACAAGATCGAATATTTTAGAAGAAGGTTCGTTTTTCCCTCGGACCACAGCCCTGGTTGTACACTCTAATCACTCACTTACGAGGGAAACATTCGAACTGATACTCGCCGTTTGAGCTCATATTGGGCCTTGGTAAAACTAGAAAAAGTCTACAAGAATTCGTCATCATAGATCTTTCAAGCTGAGTTAGGATCGTTTCACTGAATTTTCGACTCAGTTTTAGATACCGAAAAATCAAAAAGCAAAATTTCAACATTAGGTTTCGCCTATAGATGGATCTAATGATTCATAGAATATTCTAAATATTTCAGTCGAAAAGAATATTCTCTTGCCGAGATATTGAATTTCCAAAAAAAAAATAACCGTTTGCCGCATGCATAATACAAAAAACAAGTTTACTTGAAAATTTAATATCTCAACAGAAAAAGCATTATTTTCAACTGATACTTTCAAGATATTCTATGGGTCATTACGTCTATCTATGAGCAAAATTTTAACATTGAAATTCTGTTCTTTTGATTTTTCGGTACATACATGAAGTTGGGTCGAAATTTCAGTAAAACAATCTTAATTCGGCTCCAATGATCCATGGAGACGGACCTTTTTTATACTTTTGCTCGTATCATCAACATGCAATATGAGCTCAGATGACGAGGATCAGTTTGGGTGGTTCTTTCGTCAGAAATCAAATTTTATTAATTATCAACATCTCTAATGTTTTCATCAAACGGTAAATCTTTATATTGATAATAGAGAATATGAAACTAAGAATCTATATTTTCAATTGGTGGAATCATTTTTTAATAATATTTTTATTCATTAACACATAGTGAAAAAATTCAGAGAAAATATCATGTTTAGCAAAATTTAACTACTCGATTTTTAAGAACAAATACTATACAAAGCAATAATTTTCAATGATACAAATAGATTTAAATCAGTAAAAAAATATAACACAGATATTTTACATCAATTTCATATGCATTCAAATAAAATTGAAATGGTTGATACAAAAATAAAAAAAGAACAAATATTTTTTATCAAAACAATACAAAAGTAATAATATAACATTTTTTCGTATCAGTTGAAAAAAATTTAACAAGTAAAACAATTTTGAATTTTATTGGATATATTTTATGTATTAATTTGTTTTATTTTCTATGTTCTATCAAAACTTAAGAAAATATACATGTGATTATAATTTAATTCATGTGTAAATACTTGTGTCTCCTTTATTCATATAAAATATATGTTTTATTTGAAATAAGATACGAAAAAACTTTCAATAATGATGAATGCATTTGCAAATATTGTTTTTGTGCATAGTCAAAAGTAAATATACTTTCTAGCACAAAATGATCGAATTTATCAGAATACATATATATATCTATATTTATAGTTGATATTGATTTGTACATGAATTAATCATGAAATAAAATCAAAACTCATACATGTCTGTTCTTTTATACATTGATATCTGTCTATGACATAAGAGTTTAAGATAAGATAAGTTTAATTTCAATTGCTTACGTATCTAGAATACGATGACGTTATGCTTAATATTTCTTTTCTTACAGATTATCTTTATACATAACAAAAAAAGTTCTATAAATATCCAACAGATTTTCTTTTCTTTAAAGATAAATCTCGAATATCAAAGCTTATAAGATCTACCTACGCTAATAAACAGGCATTTTTATATCTTTATAGATGCTATTTAAACTCAAAGTTATTGGTATTTCATACTAAGTTGAAATATTATTTAGTAGATTTTATTACATTACATTCCAATATAATAATGATATGTGATTCTGATGTTCTACATTTTCTAGGAAGTGTTATATCATACTTGAGCATTATATTGTCGAAAAGTAAAGATTTGCTATTAATTAACTACGTTGTTAAAAAAATATTGTAAAAAGAAAAAACAAAAATTTTTGTAAGCAAAATTTGAAAACTCTTAGTAAAGATAAGCATATATCTTCTTAAATTTAACACTAAAGATTAGAAAGATTCTTTAAAAGGAAAATCAATCGATGAAAATTAAGCATTGGTTTTTTTTTTTTGTTATTTAATCGTATATTTCAATTGATTAAAATAAATGGAAATTAAAAAAAATGCGTAACAAAAGAAAGTGAATGTTCATATTTATTTATAGAAATATCAAGAGAGAAAATTAGTTTCTGAAGAGCTATCTTTAAATATCTCTTAGATTAAATTTCATTGCGTTCTTTCATTTTTCAATTATATAACGTATCTATAGTAAAAGTTTATTAGAAAAATGATATGTTGTTCTCTCGAACTTCATCGAATAGAAAGAAACAAAGAGAAACTCAATCAATGATTCGTTATATCTCAATGGGAAATTTTTTTTTGCATGCGTCATAGGGAGATTCCCCTTATAAATGTTATCGATTACTCTCTAGTAGTACTATATTGATACGGTTTATTCATATAAATATACGAAGCATTCAGCATAATAGGTATTTTTATCTTTAATCATTATGATTTTTACGTAAAACAAAAGTTTCTACATATTTCTTGACTAAAATAAACAATGCATCTACGAATTCGTTGCGATAAGTATATGTTTGATATAATTTCGAATAATGTAATCAAAATTTGCTTTTTTCTTGCTTCATTTTGTTCTTAATAACATCAACCTGTAATGCATACATTAGGTTTTTTTCTGTTTTCATTGACACTATTTGAAGCCTTTTGGAATAGATTCCTTCACAAAACCCTTCGAAAAAAAATCATAGAAGCGAATTTCTTGATCGAAGATTGATAATATTGAATGAAAACATTATAAAAAAACGAAATTCCTGCTGTTCAGAATCAATTAAATAATCAAAAATACATTGACGATATAGAGAAGACGTTAATCGAACAGCAATGGAGAAAAATAATCGAAAAACTTAGATGTATCGATTTGTTTTTCGTCGAGAGTAGGATATCTCTTATATCCTTTTTCATATATGTTATTTGAAACATTAGATGAATAGTTTAAGATCAATATATAAGTATATGTTTTGTAATAAATAAAAAAGAATGCAAGAACAGTTAAGTATATATCAGACGATAATGATCAGTGAAGATATTTTTCCGTTCTCAATTTTTTTTTCCTTTTCCTACTTCATGTCGATAAATTTTAAAGCGTAATTTCGATATGAATGAATGACATTTAATTGAATATTATGAATACTTAAGAATTACTTGATGAAGGAATAATTGATATTTTCATGCATAAACTTCGAGCAAATTTTGTTTCTTTCTTTATAGAAAAAAAAATTAATGTTATTTTAGAGTTTTATTGTAGTTTGAATAAATATTCCCATACTTAACGATATTCGTTTTTAATATTCGAAACAAATTTTACGATTATGCTAATCAAACTTTTACGTTTCCAGCTTTCCGTACTCTTTACATGATGTCATTTTTAACTATGTGATACTTCAAATAATATCAAGGACATGTGGGTAGATTTTTAATTATATCATTAATAATAATAAATTTGATTGAAAATAACTAATATATGTGAGATTTAGAATCATGAAACCTACTATATATAGATAGTCAATTTAAACTGCTTATAGTTTAATATGACTTATGTAATGTTCGTTTACTTTGGTGATTTATTTGCTTTTTCTTTGTTTTGGATTCTTATACAAGAGACAACAATGTTGATAAATTGTGATAAAATAAGTTCAACTTGTTATTTGTACACTTAGAGTCACATACGAAAGATTCAATAGATAAGAGTACGTGTCCTACTTTTCTCTATAAATGTAGGGCAAAATGATAAAATTTTTTTAATTTATATTTTATATTTACTGATATTATGTTCTTTTTTGTTTGAGGTCTAACAAAAAAATATTTATCTATTCTCTGTAGGCTATCACATCATTTCTCTAAATAATTGACTCTATTGTTTTATTTGGTCTGTCTTATTGCCTTGTTCTATTAATTATTACCACCAATTTTCTTTACGGATGTCGTTCCGAAGAAAAAAGTCACCTTGAAGAGCCGTCATTCTTACTACATGTATCTTGACAATAAAATATAACAATAACTAAATGAACCGATAGTAGACATATCTTTATAAATGTATGCATGCATGCATATATTTATGAAATCTGTCTTTTATTCTTCTTTTTTCTATCACGCTAATAAAACTACTACAATTCCCGTTTGGTATGTTGCTCATCACTTACTCTTTTTCTTTTTTTATCTAGTTTAATAATGTAAAATTCTGTCTTTTCTTTCTTTTTGGTGTGCTCTGCTACTCTTCATTTACGTGTCACTTCAATATTTCCTGTAGTAAACGCGTTGAATTTATGTATATACGTATATAAAACAAAAGTACAAAGAACGAGAGAGACAGACAGAGACGACAAAGACTTAGCCCAGCTTCACCACTGATGGTGATGGTGATGATGATGATAAATGATAATCAGCGTTGGCGTGTGGTTGTATATTTGTGCGAACACGAACAGATGGGAGATTAACTTTTCGCTTGTTTAGTTGCTTTTTACAGCTTGCCTTTGTTTTCTTTCTTTGATATTCTTTCGATAAAGCAAGGTCATAACACATCGATTTTAAATAGAAGAAAGAACTGTTCAGCGTAATATTAAGGTAATAAAAGAATGGTTTTCTCTCCTAGGATATTGTAGAAATCAAATAATTATGTATATTTTTATTAAAACAATATTTCGAAACAAACGCTAAAATTAATAAGTATGCAGAGAGCTATCTTGATCCCTACATTAAAGCATATCTGATAACCCTTATCGAATTTCAAACGAATAAGCTTTTCATTTCTTTCATCAAATCGATAATAACAACATCCGAAATAATACTCTCGTACCCTCCTTCTTTTTTTTTCTATTTTGAAAAAGTGCCATTGAATTATTTTTTTTTCTCTCTCTCTCTCTATCTCTCTCTCTCTCTTTTTATATTAATGTTCGTTCTTCGTTCTCACCGACATCGTATTTATATATAAATACAAATATATATATGCATAGAAAATAAAAAGCAGAATGATTCCTAAAAACGAAGTAGGTTTTTGACAAAAAATTTTTTTTCTTCTGATTTATATAAGAAGATCGTACATGTTATATTCTTCTTACTGTTTTTTTTTGTTTTTAATGAAATAGTTTAAGGATAAATTATGTCAAATCGATTTTTACTAATTTATTCTTTATCAAAGAATTTAACCTAGTTCTTTTTTTTTATTATTTCGTTTTTTTCAGTCTCTTTTTTTTTCGCTCTATGTGCATACACCTGGCGAAAAACATCCAAATAAAGATAAGAATAATAAGCTACCGTCATATACTTAGTAAAATAAAAAACAAAAGAATATAGTCTATCATCTTTTAACTTGATCATGTGACCATTATTTATGTCAAGATGATAAAATTACTAGAGCTGTCAATAAGAAAGGTTCTATTCTTAGATTCCGTTTTTTATTACTGATACAAAGGAAATTTGATCTTTGTACTTATTGTGAAAAAGACGCTCATCATCAATGAAAAAAAAAGAAGACGGATACTCAGAGTGTATTTTCTTGTTCACTTAGTAGAGAACTAAAGACTTTGTCATTCGCTATAAACTGAATCGATTAAGACAAAAAAAAAGTTTTTTTTTGCTTTTACAAAACAAAGAAATTCTTCTTTTTTTTTCATTTTTTCTAATCTAAATATTTTGTCTGGGTTAGTCAGTAATATTTCTATTATCTATATATTGTTTCCCTTGGGTAATTTCTTTGTCCGAAATGACAACGTCCTTGGTAAAAATAATGATTGTCAATATATTCCGTTTCGTAAAAGCTAGATCGTTTTTCCGACGATGTAGCTTATGTTAAAATGTTTGATTGCTTGTTATGACACTTGAGCCTAAATTGCGTCATGCACATTCAAAAAATCAATCAAGTGATGCTCATCATCTTTTTCTATCTTTTCTCGAGATGCTGTGATTAGAGCGTACATAGTTTTGTCTTTCTAGAATGCTCTCCGATTTTTATTTCTTCTTTTTCTTCTTCTTCTTCTTCTTCTTTGTCATTCCTTCTTTTATTTCTGAAGGCTAATTGCTAATCTGCGGATTCGTCTAATGTTTTGATCCGATCAACAATAATAAATAAATTACATCACAATAATGTTACAATCTGAACTACGTAGATTCCATAGAAAGAACAAGAAAAAAAGCCAAATCGACATATTTTATTTATGTGTAGGAGATTTTTCTTAATTTAAATTCTTAGTACGCCTACATATATCTACATTTTCCTTCTGATGTTTTTTTTTCTAATAAAAGAAAAGGAAAAATGATCATTATTCTTTTCCCATTTTCGGTCGATAATGTCGTTGTCAATGTTGTCCACCTACGCATCCTTCGCTTGCTTCGTTGCTCATTGCCTAATTCGCGCATAACGTCTACTCTTTTTTTTTTCTTTTTTTTTTTTTTTTTGCGTTCAGCCGAAAGAACGTATATGGGAATATTTCTGAATGTGTGCGCGCAATTTTGTGCCATCCTACGCATATGTGAAGGAAAATCTTTTGTGCGAATGCAGAATGACAATTGTGATCGAGAGTGATGACGATGAGGACGGCGAATTATTCTTCGGGCTCGTATTCAAGCATCATAGAAAAAGTGACGGAGAGACAGGACTAGTAGAAACGTTTTTTTTTTTTGTTGATGACCTTTTTTCCTCTCGTTTTTCTCTTTCTCCTCTTCACGTCCCGTTATTAACAACATTATTCCAGAAAAATAATGACAACGAACGTGGGCGCACTTGCGTACCATACAGAAAAACAGAAGCATACCAGTAAAAAAAAAAAAAAAGAAAAAAAATAAAAGAGAACGAGAAAAGATGAGATTAATCGAGCTAGTTCCTTTTCTATTTTTTCTTTCTATCTTTCTTTTTCACTCACCAACGTTCAACTATTTATCCCAAGGCTATTCTGAGCACCGTTTTTTTTCATTTTGTAATGTTCATTCTATCACTTTATTATTGTAGATCAACAAACAATTAGTTTTCACATAAAACGAATGAGTTCTACTGACGATACTTACTCAATGACTTCTTCATTGCCATCATCACTCGATCAAACACCATTGTCATCACTTTCAGCAGCATCAAGTTATGCATCACTTGTAAATTGTGATGAAACAATTTCAATTCATAATGAAGCACATCATCATCCTCACCATCCTCATCATCATCAACAACAACAACAACATTTTAATAAAAAACCCAAAAAAATTTCAACAACTAATGAATCAAGATTATTATCAACATCAGAGTCAAATAATATAAATAATAAAATAAATAATGGATCTAATAATATTAATAAACGTACATGTTATTCAACATTACATAATCGTCATGTAAATAAATTATGTTCAATACTTGAAGAACCCATTGAAATTCATGGTCAAGGAAATTTTCCAACATTAAATATTGTTTCAAAAGATTTTTTACTTGAATTACGACGAGCTTTTCATTCAAATCATATTGATATTAAAGATGTGCGTCTCAATGGAGGTATGAGACAAAAAAAACAAAAATCAATCAAATCATAAATATTTTATTTATATTTTTCTTTTTTTTTATCTTAGGTGCCGCTTCCTATGTTTTAACAAATGATAAATCATTTTCATATTCGGATATTGATTTTATATTTCGTTGTGATTTATCATCTGAATCAACATGGACACAAATAAAAACAACTGTATGTGAATGTTTATTTCGACATATATCATCAACAAATTCTTCCAATTCTTCTCAATTATCATTTTCACCTATTATTATTCAAGCAGCATATGTAGAAAAAGTAGTACGTGTTATTAATCCATCAAATAATGATTCATGGGCATTAATGTCTTTATGTAATGTCAATGGACAAAATATTGAATTAAAATTTGTTGATCGTATGAAAAGACAATTTCAATTTAGTGTTGATTCATTTCAAATTTTACTTGATCCATTACTTGATCATTATGAACAAATTTTTAAATATCAACAACAAACGAATAAAAAACAAGTACATCATAATCAATATCATTATTATCATTCAAAGCAACAACATGGTAAGCATCAGCTGGTATTAGAGATATAAAACTGATAAGGCAAAAAAACAAAAATGCAACAAACTGCAGCTGTAGTTTACTTATATGATTCTGTTTTTTTTTCTGCTTATCAATCAAAGCATAGAAGTGACTTATTTTTTTCTTTTGTATTCCGATCGCGTGCGCAAAATAGAGTGGGTGGAAGAACCTCAATCAGTATAACAGCACAGATGATAAAGGAAAAAAAAAACACACAGAACTAATCAAAACCCACAGGAAAGATATAAAAACCAAAGAGTATGGACACAAATAAGATCGATTACAAAGTAAATAGCACTTAAAAGGTTGTATTGAATACGATAACGAAAAGAAAAAAAGAAAAACTAACTAATAGTGTTAATCATTTGTTTAATTGAATTAAAGAAAACAAAACAAAACAATATTTTGTTTTTCGAAATCTTAATCTGAAGATTAACAAAAGTCTATTTTTTTCTTTTATGTAGAATATCGTTCAACAAAAAATAATCGTTATTTATCTTCATTACATCATTTACCAACAATATCAGTTGAATGTGTTTATGGAAGTTTTGAAAGTGCTTTAACACATCTTAATCGTCGTCTTATTGCAACAACATCACCTGAACGTATACGTGGTGGTGGTTTACTTAGATATTGTCTTTTATTAACACGTGGTTATCGTCCATATGATAATGGTATAGCATCATGGCAACTTGAAAAATTAATGTGTTCAAGATTTTTTATTGATTATGCTGATATTAATGAACAAGAATATAAATTATTAGCTTTTTTATCATCACATTTTTCTAATGATGATTCAGCTAAATATCGTTATTTATTACAATTACGTTTAATTATTGAACGTAGTACAGTTTGTTTAATGGCACATGAACGTAATTTAACATTAACATTAATAACACAATTAGCAACTGATTATTATTATCGTTTATATGATGAATATAATACATATAGTTTGAATGGAGAAACAACAACAGCTGAAGTAACTGTACCAAATTCAATAACAATTGATGTTATTTATCATAATGAATGGGATGAATGGAAATCTTTACATACACCACCAAAAAAACAAATACAATCACAACAAGATAACTAGTCAAGATTTTTTATTTCCAAGTAAATATGAAAAACAAAACTATAATAGATCCGGTCTTTATGTTCAATTCATCATTAGAATTGATTCAGATAGTTTTAGCCAGTATTTTTTTTTCCTGTTTTGTGTATCAACTGTTGTGATTGTACAGCAATGAATGATAGATTGATTGATTACCAATGAAAATAAACAAGACTTATGTATTATTATTTATTTGTATTTATATTTATATATGTATATGTATACTTATCATTCATATTATTATAATGTGTCTTTTTTTTGTTTCTTTTTTTGTTTTATTGTTCGACAATGATACAAAAAAATCAGAAAATTTTAAATGAGAGAATAAAAAAAATAATATTATATCCATTATCATACAGCCTATTTTTATGTCGTTACTGTTTGTTTTTTGTTGTTTCTCTCTGGTGCGTTTTAAAACATTACATTTCGTCTCTATTTTGGACAAATATAAATAAAAAATACAGATAAACAATGTAAATAAATAACAAAATTATATATTTGTGTATATATATTTTTTATATTCAATATATATATATATATTGAGGCAATGATGCAAGATACAATTGCATTTTATTAAATAACACATCAAGATATTTTTTTGACGCATCAAAATACTTTTGAAATGATGTTATTATTGCTGAAGCATATTTTTTACCTCAGGGAATATGTCTGTTTCTTATGTTTTTTTCATTTGTTCTCGTTGCTCAATGCTATGTTTCTATGCTCGATTTCATTCATGTTGCATTCATTTAACATCATACTATTAACATATATAGGCTTATAATATACTGTTGTTTTCTTGCGGGTTCTTTCATTAAAAATTTTCTTTTTTTTTTGTTTTTCAATATAATCAACAACAAAAAAAGAACAAGGAGAAAAGAAAAAAAAAAGATTCATTAATACTTTTTGTCGGTCTCCTTTGTACATTTTATTAACTTATTAATTCGACAAGTTCTGATAATATAATAATGTTTGATCATCATATGTTCGGATCTGGTTACGTTACTGATGGTATTCATGTTTATTATCGTGGAGAACGAATTAATTCAATGACAACTATGTCATTTGAAGACCTTGGTTTTGGTTATGGTCGTGATCCTTTTCAAATGTGTTTTGCTGGTCATATTATTAATGGAGCACATCCGAATTCATTTCAAGTACTTGATGATGGCTATGCAAAAGATATATTTCATGTTTATTATCAAGGTGACAAAATGCCTGGACTAATGGCATCAACATTTGTTTCATTAGGCAATGGTTATGCTAAAGATTCATTGAATATTTATTACTATGGTCGTAAAGCAGAAAGTATTAATCCAATAGTATTTTATACATCTTTGCATTAAATATATATATATATATATATATATCATGAGTGTGAGATTGTTTTTTTCGTAGAAATTCTATGAAATATTATATATGTAATAAATAGACATAGACAAATAATTATTTGTATCACTTCATGAATACGAGAGAAAAATACACATAATGACCTGAAGGTTTGATTATATTTTGATGTAAATTATTTAGAATATTTGCGTTGTATTTTTGTTAATAATTATGAAAGAATAAATGATTCGAAGTATAAATGATAGTTGTGTGTAATTTTAAATTATAACAGAATATAAATAGTAAACAAAATGACAATTGGAGTATTAATAATTAAAAACAAAAAGATTGAAAGAAAACAAAAAATCAAAAAAACGACCAGTCATTTACCTGTAAAATTATTCGACTCTTTTACTGATGTCCTTCAAATTGAAACAGCCAAAACAAACATTATCATTAAAATTGTTTCTTTTTTATTTATAATGTGCATTTATTACACTATTGCTAGTATTTTTGTATTTATTTTGATTTCGACATGATCACAAATACACACTATTTCGTAGATTCATCACCATCAAACGTAAATTTTATACCAGAATTAATCGATTATAATGTTTCACAAATCACTCCATATGTTTTTGTTACGGCTGAAAATACAGCTCGACAATTTACAAATATATCTTCACATGGTATTACTTGTGTAATTAATTTAGCAAAAGAATTACCACAAATTACATTTCCATCTCGAAGTGGTATTGAATCATTAAAATATCCTATAATAGATAATCCAACATTTCCTGCTTTACGTTATTTTGATATAGTTGCTGATCGTATAGCTGCTAATGTTACTTCAAATCGACGAACACTTTTATATTGTCATCATGGTCGATCACGTTCAATAACATTTATTTTAGCTTATCTTATAAAACATCATCATCTACCATTATATATAGCATATTCTCTTGTCAAATCTAAACGATATTTAGCTTCACCTAATGTTGGTTTTTGGTCACAATTAAAAAAATATGAATTATATCAACGAAATCAAAAACAAATTATACCACAAATTTTAACATATTTTCAGGATTCTCTAGCATATAGTGGCCAAATATTAAATAAAATGTCTAATGGATTTGAACGAGTATTAACTCAACTTCCAATTGTTAATGTATTTGCAAATACTATATATCCAAGAAATCGAAATTTTCATGTACGACGGTATTATCATACTATGCAACGAAGACCATCAGCATATTCATATCCATACTATATTCGATTACCACGAAGAGTCTATCGTCATAGATTATAGTTTTCAAAGTGAAGTTTATTTTTTTTTTTGTTTTTTTCTTTCAAAAAAATAGATGAAATTGTTCATGAAAATTTTTTCTTTTTTTGTACAAATTTATGATTTATTTTATTCATGAACAAACTATGTTGTTGTTAACTATCTCCATCTATTTTCTTCAACTCTATTTGAGAACATTGCTTATTTTTCTATGATTCATCATTAGCCATTGATGATCTTTTTATAGTTCACGAGATGAGAAAAAAAACATATTAAATAAAATACTAAAAATAAAATATATACGAATTTCTTGTCATAATATATTTCAAACTACACACACACGCATATATATATAAAATAGATGTCATTTGTACAAGCATTAAAACGTTTGATTACAACAAACGATTCATCATCAACAAGTGGAACAGCAATTAATGATCCTAATCAATCGATACCAGATAATGTCACAAATATAAATCATACATCAACAAATTCAAATGGATCAAATTCAGCAATGTTAACATCAAAATCACATGAAAATTTTAAACCACTTAGTCAAGGATTACAAAAAAAATATGCTCGAGGTGTACAATATAATAGTAAGATATTATTGTACTCAAGGACATTCAATTGTTTGTTTTTAACATATATTCTTGATTTTTAATAGTGAAATTAGTCATACGTGGTGAATGTAATACAGGCAAATCAGTCTTATGGTCTCGTTTACAAGGTTGTCAATTTGTTGAAGATTACGTTCCATCAGATGAAATTCGTGTTGCAACAATAAATTGGTCATCACGTGTATGTGGAGATGCAATTATTAAAGTTGAAGTATGGGATGTTGTTGATAAATCAAGAAAAAAACGTCGTCCAATTAATCCATCACTTAAATTATCAAATACAATAAATGTACCTGTTGCTGAAGTATCACTTGATGCTGAATTTCTTGATGTTTATAAAAGTACAGCTGGTGTTTTATTTATTTATGATATAACAAAACCATGGACATGGGATTATATTGAAAGAGAAATTGTTAAAGTACCAGCACATATACCAATATTAATTATTGGAAATCAATTAGATATGTGTCATCATCGAAAAGTACCAATAGATGCATGTCTGAGTTTTATCGAAAATCTCGATAGGTTAGTATTTATTTCATAGATGACAGAAGCATGAGGCTTGCGCAGGCTGAAGGCTACCTAAGATACAGGTGTGTCCTAGGCTCAAATATATGTTTCTCATTTCATTAGATTGATAGATTTATGCAGTAGATCGAAATTCTTGTATACACACGTCAAATATTTTTCATCGTCTTTGATGGCGGCTAGTAGCATTTTTGTAGTGAACAAGACTTAGAAAATATTCTTGAGGAAAGATTCTTTATAAACGCGCTGCTGTTTCACTATTATTCTGTTTTTCCAGTTAAACAGATCGAAATTAATTAAAAACAAATGTTGACTAGTTTCTTCATGTGTATGTTTTATAACACAAGATGCAAATTTTTTTCTGAACAATACTAACTTTATACAGCGTAAAATATGCATTGAGAAAAGGAAGCACTACGTGTGCTTCATCTAAATAGCATGGATTAATTCGGCTTCCTCTCCTTCCTGTTCCTAACTTCTCGATGAGAATTTTTATAAAAGTTGTTGAACCTACTCTAGATGCAAAACATTCTGTCACCTATTATTTATTATTTTTCAAATAAATGTCACAAATTATATTTTTATTTGTTTTATTTGAAGAGGTACAATGGGTTCAGTAGTTCGTTATTGTGAAAGTTCAATGCGTAATGGATTTGGTCTACAATATATATATCAATTTTTAAATATTCCATTTTTACAATTACAACGTGAATGTTTACTTCAACAATTACAAGTAAATGCACGTGATATGGATACATCATTAGAAGAAATTGATACATATTCTCATAGTGCAGAGAATAATTATGATTTATTTATTGAAATGCTTAATAATAAACGTCGTTCAAAACAAGAAGCACTTGCTGGTGATATTGTAGCTAAAGCAAAACCATTAGAAGAAGCAAAACGTATCCATGATGAAGCACTTCAAGCAGCAGCTCTAGCTGAACAACAACAACAACAACAACAAACAAAATCATCATCAATAAATACAATTGTACAAGTTATTAAAAAAACAACTGAAAGTCCACCATCATCTATTAAACCAACACCAACAACTAAACAGAAACCACCTATTGTTGCTGTTCAACCTATTGTTCAACAAGGTTACTTATATGAAAATATTTTTTTATTCAATATATATGTTGTAGTCAAAATTAAAATTCAATCAAATTTTAAATTTGACGGATTTTTTGACTAGGCAAAAAAATTTTAAATTTGCCTAGACGATTCGTCAAATTTTAATTTTGACCATAACATATATATATATATATGTTTTTTTTTAGCTGTTTCAAAATCAGCTATTTATAATGAAGTTAACGATAATATTGTTGATAAACAACATCATTCATCAGATGATTATACAGAAACACAGTTATCAAATCCGTTAGTGACATCAACTGTTGATGATTTTATACCTGATGATAATGATTATGAAACATTCCTTGTCGATGATAATACTACATCTCAACAACAACAACAGCAACAGCAACATTTATCTATTGATACATTACCTAAATCTTCAACAACAAAACTTTCAACTACAGATGAGTTAGTTATTTTTTATTTAATTTATTTTCAAAAAAAAAAATCTTCTATTTTATTATTTTTTAAATAGTGAAAATGAATCAACAGTAAATCCAATGGTAAAAGGATTTTGTGAACAATTAGATTCCGATGATGAACAACATCAACAACCGATTATGTATGTTACTTTAATAAAAATAAATAAATAAAATTTCATATTCATATATTATAGTACTAATGAATCAACTGAATATGAGCCAGTATCACCAACAGTCGAAATTGTAAATATATTATTTGATTTTTATTATACAGGATGATTCACAAGTCATCGGACAGTTTTTTATTGTAATTAACTTTTGATAGAAACAAGAAAGAGAGCTGTGATTTTTACCGTTGAAAAGAGAAAACTTTGAGGGGTTTAACCATATAAGAGACATAATATTCATCATTTTTTGGAAGGTTTTTAAAAAAATCAAAATTAAACAAGCTGATATACTCAGAATTTAAAGTTCTATGACAAATTCAAAAATCTCGATTTTCTGGAAATCTTGGATTTTCAAAACCTTCCTAATAATGTTTTTTAAATACTATGTTTCTTATATGGTTGAATGTTGCCAAGTTTCCACTTTTCAATGGTGAAAATCGAAGCTCTCTTTCTTGTTTCTATGAAAAGTTATTCGTAATCAAAAATTGTCCAGTGACTTTTTGGGCCAAGTTGTAGATAAATCATTAATATTTATTTTTAATAGATTACTCAACCAATATCACCTCCTGTATACCATCAAATATCAACATTTGATCTTGATTATCTTGATCGATTATCTTCATCAAAATCCCAACAATCAAACAATGAATTACATATATTTGGTAGGATTTTACTAATTACAGAGTTTATTGATTAAAATTTATTGTCTTCTAGATTCACAAAGTACTCATAGTGATTCAACATTAACAAAATCAAAAAAAAAGAAAACAACAACAAAACCTAAAAAAGTTAGATTTAAAAAAAAAAATTTCTAACAAAAACAAAATTTTTTTTTATTTAATTTATTTTAAGGAAACAAATGTTTCGACAACTGAATCAGCAAAAACAAAGAAAAAAAAGAAATCTTCACCAATTAAAACAAATAATTCGACTACTAATGAATTACCAACCGCAAATACAAACGATGATGATGATCTTGAATCATTTCTTGCTGATAATCCAACGACAACATCTAAATCTAATCATGACTATGAACATGTTTGAAAACAGTATTTTCATTATATCTTTTTTTCTTTTAAAAAAAACCAATCTAGTCCATTTGACATTATTTATCATTCTATTTTTTTTCTCTGTAATAAATGTCTTTGTTCGTTGGTTTCAATTTCTTTATTAAATATTTATCTTCAATGTATTTCTAGATTTTAAAAGAATGTCTTCACATACTGGTATGAAAACATATCATCATCTTCGAATAAAAAAAAAAGCAAGAAAATTTTCATATTGTTTTTTTTTGTTTCATTTGTCTAGGTGTTTCATGTGACGCATGTATGAGAACAAATTTTCCTGGTCGTCGTTATAAATGTTTATTATGTGATAATTATGATCTATGTGGTTCATGTTATGATCTTGATGCTGAAAGTCAAAATCATAAAAATGATCATCCAATGCAATGTATATTAACTGAAACAGCTTGTGGTTAATTATTAATAATTAATCGATTTTATATAAACATGTTTATATTAATTTTATTGTAGAATTATTCTATGCAGGTGAATCAATACCTCGTCGAACTGTTGTTTCATTAACATGTCCACATTGTGGTATATCCGGTTTTATTCCACGAACATTACTTATACATTGTGTGGAAAAACATCCATCAGTATCACCGCAAACAAAAAATAGCCAGGCTGTTGTATGTAAGACCTTAATTATTTCTCATATACATAGATCAATTATAAATTCATTTAAAAACGAAAAAAAAAAGGATTTTTGTGAAACACGATCTAAAAGAAGTGTTAAAATATATAGAGTACAAATTTTCATTTTCCATAGATCATGACAGACATTAGTGATATACAATCAAAGGTCGTATATCCGTAACGTCTTTTTATAATATATGAACTACTTTCTCACCGCATTTGTGGAGCATTAAGTAAAAGGATGATGAAGAAATGTGCCCGAAAATAGATAGAATAAAACAATATTCTTATGGTTAGCAATAGCTACTATATTGTGTTTCACATTTTAATACTGCAGAAGTTGTGCTAGCAGCCTTCTGTTTTTAGAATTAGTTTTTGTCTTTGAGAAAAGGAAATCGTTTTGATTTTTTTTCGTTCTTGTTATTAGGTGATTAATAAATATTTCTTTTTCTTTTTGTTTAATTTTATTCATAGATGTGTCCAATTTGTGTGACTTCTCCATCGCATAGAAATCGATCTCGTTTTACTGTACTTACTGATCATATGCTAACAGTACATGATGATGGAACTGGAGGTGATGATGAATATGCAACAATTTCATTATCTATTACTAAAACACGACGTGGTGAAAATGAAGAAGTAATTGAAATTAGAAAATGAATTATATATTTCTATTTAAAAAAAAAATAAATCTTTTTATTTATTATTTAAAAGGAAGATTCTGATGAAGATGATGATGAAGAAGATGAATCTTCTTTAAATGATCTTGAACATCGAGCATTTATCGAAGAAGAACAACGTCGTCAAGAAGCTGCTCGTCAAAGACTTGCACATGCATCATCATTAGCAGCAGTTATTAGAAATGAATATGCTGCAGGTTTAACGGGAAATACAAATTCACAACGACGTTCTCTTGTAAGACAAACAGCAATTCGTGGTATTCGAGGAGGTTTACGAGGTACAAAAAAAAACCAAGAAAAAACTGAAGCGAACAAGATTAATTATATATTTAGGTCATTTTACTAATTTTCCATATGGAACTGTATCTCGTACAACAACTGGACCTACGTCTAGTACATCAAATCGTGGTTCTTCTGATACATCAACAGGAAATTCATCTCAAAATATACCTGCAACTGATCCATATACAGCATTGATCTTTGCTCAAGATCCAATGCTTGAATTTGTCTCACGACTTGTTAATAATCAATCATCATCATCATCATCATCAACAACACCACCAATCAATTCATCGAATAGTCCATTTCTTTTTACACCATCAATGCCTATTCATGTTCCATCATCAATGGCTACAACAAGTGAACTTGCACGTTTTCAACAACAAATTGAAAATAATGAATCAATAAATTCATTAAAGTATTATCTATTAAATTAATTATTAATTTGAAGATTTTTCTTAGGTCAACTTTATTAAATAGCAAACAAAAACGATCTAGTCATACTCAACAACAACAACAACAACAACAACAACAAACACCATCATCACAATCGATGATTTTATCTTATCCATTAGGTTATGACTATCAATTATGGCAACAAAATTTTTCAGCTTTACAACCAACAATTAATAATCTTAGTTTTTTAACAGGAACTGTACCAACTGATTTAACAACAGGAAATAGTAATTCTTTAACGAAAAATTCTCAACAATTAAATCGAGAATATAATCCTCGATCATTGCTTGGCAAGTAAGTATTTTCGTGTTTATTTTTCTTTTTTTGCTAATAATTTTTTTTTAAAAATAATATGTTTTTGTTTCTAATTTAAGAATATTACGAAATGATTATGATGTAAATAATGATGAAATGAATGAAACTCGTACACAACAATCACAAAACCATATATCATTTTTACAATCAATTTTATTTTCATCAATGACGACTAATTTAAATGAAGAACCAAAGGAAAATGAATTAATTATTAACAAAGAAAATCTTTACTAAATCAAAAAACACGAAAACATTGAATGTTAGAAGAACAGGCACACACCAAAAAAAATGAAAAATAGAGAAAAATAAAATTTACTTATTGTTTAATCTAACTCTGCATATAGTAAACACGAGCAAGTTTTTCCTTTTTTCTTTTTTTTTCTAAATAAATAGTTTCTTACCGACAAATAAAATAATTTATCATGTAAACAATTGCAAAAAATAGTTATCATAGAAATATCATCTATTTCAAAGTAATATAAATAATGTAATTCCAAGGTTTTCACTCCCACACTATCGAATGTATTTTTTTTTGTCCTCCTTTTTGAAAAAATAAAATATTCGTAAACATTTCTTCACGTCTGTCATTTTTATCTTCCATACTCGTTCGAACATCCTATCATTACTAGTATAAAATTAGTATTAAATCATATATACATCAAAACATGGGTCTATATCCACGAGACTGGGTCACCCATTATCATTTAATATGTTTAACTGGTTTTGTTGCTATATCACTAACATTAATTATTGTTGGTGGTTCACTTTCATCTTGGTGTATTCGTTATGGAACTGCATTTGAATGTCATTCATTATTACATTCAGATCGAGTTTTTTCATGTCTTTTTAAATTAATTCCAACAGGAATTATATTCTGTTTAATTATTTCATTATTTATGTTTATTATTTTAATTATTGGTCAAGTATGTATTGAATATACTGGTATTGCTAAAAAAGAATATCAACTTGTTGCTCGACTTGTTAATATTCTTACATTATCAATAGCTATTATTTTAATTATGATTGTACTTCTTCAATGGTTTCATCCACCATTAAACTCATCAAAAAATATTTTAATTGCTATGGTGTCAACACAAGAGGAAACAAATGATACATCAAAACCAAAACAACAACGTATTACTTTTGCAACAATTTCACCAGATGATCCTTCATATTTGAATGCAATGGGTGCACAACGTCGATCAATGCTTACTTATCATAAAAATTTTAATCATGGGCCTAATTTATTCTTTGCAGCATTTATTATTCTTTTTATTACTTTACTTGGTTTTGTCATTGGACATCGAATATAAAATTAGATGAAGAAGAAAAATAGAATTTAAGAAAACAAAAACAAAAAAAAAAAGAAAACATATCTTTCTAATAAATATTGATTTTCTTTTTCATTTATTAAAAACAAAAAGAAATAAAATATTCGTTCAAAATATCTTTGTTGTTATTAATTATTTTTTTTCTTTTTGTTTATAAAAATTGAATTAACGATAAGAAGAAAAAAAATAATAATATCTTCAAAGAAAATTTATTTAATAAACATAATCATTATATCTTCAAACGAACAATTGTAAAAAGATCGATAAAGATCTGAGAATAATTAAATCATCAATGAAATTCATTTATTTATGAAAAATATAATTTCCAGATACAAATAATATTTGGTTGTGGATATGGTTGTCAAAGTTCTATTCAATAGCAGTCACACCCACACTGTTTAACATTTTCAAAATATCATGAAAGTTGTTTTTTCCTCTTTCATTAATTATATATCTTCTAAAATTAAATTATATTTTTCCAATAATTCATTAATCTTCTGATTAAATATTGTCTGTTGTTCATTATAATCAAGATCGAAATCTGCTTCGAATATTTTTGTTTTTTTATAATTTTGCAAAATATCTATTACAAATGAACCATAAACTTGAATATTAATTAAAAGTAATGTTCGTATACATGCGTAAACAATCGAAAATGTTTTAGTTGTATTATTAATAATTAAATTTGATTTAATAATAGAAATAATTCGTTCAGTAAAATATGAAATATAAGAATATTTATTTTCAAAATATGAAATAAGATCACTAGCTTGTTCTCGTACAATCCATATTGTTGAATAACTATTTATAGCATTATGATCTATTGTCGATAAAATATTATCATTTTTTGACATATCAAATATGCATATTAGACAAGTTAATAATGTTGGAATGATTGAATGAAGATATTTATCAAATAAAATAAATTTATTTATTGTAAGCATTTTTAATATTGATAAAAATCGAATAATAAAATTTAAATCATGTAGATGAATATTTGTTTCAATACCTTTGGCAATAAATAGAAGAAGACGAGATAAAAGTGGTTGTAAAGCAGCATCTGATGAGAAACAATGAAAAGCATCTGTAGATTGTTTATCTGTTCCATTAAAACATGATTCAGTTAATAATTTAAAATATAATTGTTGTTCTATGCTTAATTCATGTGCAAGACATGCTTGAGATGATTGTAATGATGGTACGGTGTCATTATTTATATGAGGACGACGTACGGATACATTTCGAGGATGAATTGATTTGATAGTTAAATTGTTTTTTGTTAACGGATGAACATGATCTTGAAGTTTATAATTTCTATAGCATAAAGATTTAGTATGAAAAACTACTATTCAACATGCTTCATTGTTTTCTGAATAACTTTTGATAGGAATATCATAGAGATTTGCACTTTTTACCATTCAAAAAAGAAGACCCGTGGTCATCGAAGTATATCGAAATTTCATTGGTCATCTATTGACCAATCAGAGTAAATTTTGTTGAAGATTTTCGAAAACGATATTCTAAAGCTATTTTCCTTTCAATTTACGCAAGGCCGACATTCCTGGCTTGTTCAGTTCGAGAGTTATAAGAGCCCTCCTGAGATCTTCGACTCCAGTCAATTGACCTTTAATCAATCAAAAAAAGCACCTAGGCAAGGATAATTCAACATGTTGAGTCGAATGATGACATTTGTTCTCAGGTTTGAACTGATTTGACACTATCAAATCAAACTTTTTGAAATGTCGATTTCTTCGTTACACAGAGATTGATTGTAGAATTTCAGAAAGATTGATATAACAATGTCAAATCAGTTCGAATCGAAAAACAAATATCACTATTCGACTCAACACGCTGAATTACTCTCGTCTAGCTGCTTTTTTTGGTTGATCAAAGGTCAATAGGCTGAAATCGGAGGTATCAGGAAAAGTCTTATAACTCTCAAACTGGACAAACTAGAAATGTCGGTCTTGTGTAAATCGGTAGAAAAGAATTTTTACTATTGAATAGTCCTATTAAAAGCTTAAATTGCAAGAAAAATAGCTTCAGAATATCGTTTTCGAAAATCTTCACCAAGAACTCACTTGGTTGATCAATAGATGACCAATCCAATTTCGATATACTTCAATGTCCCCGGATCTTCTCTCTTGAATGATGAAAACCGTAAGTCTCTATAATGTTTCTATCAATAGTTATTCAAAAAACAATGGAACATATTATATTTTAAAATGGATAGTAGTTTACCGTGTTTTAGTTGAACTGGCCATTTCAAAGAGTTTTTTTAGTAGAGGAGATTTATTACTAAGTTCTGGTGGAATTATCTTTGTATCGATGATTTTTTGTTGTTTGTTTTCAAATAAATTTTCTTCAATGAAACTTGGAAGTGGATTTTCAGATATGATCGGTTGTTCTCCATCAATAGCAAGCCAATGAATTGTAAGTTGAAGTCTATCGATTTTCGATGATATTTGATCTGTTTGATTGAGCAATGATAAGACAGAGATATTTGTTTCTTTCGACTTTTTTATATTGTTTGTAAGATTTATATATCGATGAATATTTCGAGTATCAAGTGCAGTTTGAAAATCATTAGCAAGAAGACAAATACGTTTACACACACGTGCATAAGTACGTGTTTCAAGAATAAGACTTCGAACAAGAAATAGAAGTTCGATGTTAAGTTCTTGAATACATTCAGGTAAGAGTGAAATAGATTGATATTGATTCCACCAATCATCAGGCAAGGTTTCTAACCAAGCCATAATAATGATTCATTCTAATTAGATTTCTTTCTTTTTATATTGATGATTGCTAATCATTGTTTTATTATTTCTTCAAGTATGTTGATATGTTAATCAAGAAATGAAGTAAACTATTCTTGATTTAAATCTATTATCTCAACAACATATTAAAGAAGTAGATACAAACAATTAAAAAGTCCTAAACATAGACTTTTCTAGACTTGACGATTATAAAATTTTGATTCATTGAAATATTTTCAATAATTTTTTTTCTTTTGTAATTTTGATTAGAAAAAAAATCATCATAATTTTGTCGGCTTATCAATCAACTCTTACTCACTAGATTCAAGACAAAATACTATACATTGAAAATGAACGAAAATTATCGAAAGCTTATAATAGTTAATAGATATTCAAAATATATGTGCGCATACTTTTCTTTGATTTAATTCGTCATAGCATCAAATGGAAAGCTGTTGTTGTTTCATTTATTTGAAATTCATCAAGAACATGACTGTTAGAAATCGGTACGAGATATAAACGAGTTTCGAATTATATATCAACAATCAAAAAGCACAAGAATATATAATATTAATGATTCATTAGCATCAATAATCATACGCAATAACGAAAGCAATAATTGTCAACATAATTCTGCTAGTTAATTATTTCTGGAAGATGAGTATCGAAATAAACAAAAAAATCAAGATACTTGAATAGATTTTTTTCTATTAACTTATCAACATAAGTAAATCAAAGAAGATCTTTATTTAGTATCATCAAAAATATAAATCTATCAAAAGGCAACTGATTGTGATGATTGTTAGGGTGAATATGTTGGTATTCTGTAGAAGAACTTCGGTATTTTGTGCTCGAATCACTATTGGTGGAAGATTGAGAATAATTGGATTGGTTATTCGGCTAGGCTCAAATGAGGTAGTTGATAGAAACAATAAACAATATAATTTATTTCTAAAACTTTCGTCGTCATCTGTTTGTTCCTTCTTTACTTATAATAGCGTCGTAATAAGTAATCACCATCTATTTGACTACACCTGAATAATCTAACCTTCCTATACAAATAAAAGGTAAGGTATATACTTTTACTCGATATTTATCCTATACATACAAAACGAAAATAGTCGTACAATCATCATGGCTCAAGGACATCTTCATGTAGCTATGATGGAAGCAGCAAAACCTATTGATAAAGATACAGTATACTTTAAGAATCCTTGTCTTGAACTATATACCGACGAAAAAAACAAAACAAAAGTTTCTGTATTTAGAGATGTGCAACGACCTGTATGGAATGAAACATTTGATTTGTACGCAATGACCTTTTTCTTTTTATTTGTTTTTCATTGTTATTGAAATTCTATTTTTCTATGTAGTGATGTATGGCCAAATAATGAAAATCTTCATATAAATGTCCATGAAAATAATGAAGGCAAAAAAGGAGATTTAATTGGTTCGGCACAAATTTCTCTTGATGATGTTATTAAAAACGGTCATTTTGAGAATTGGATTAAATTAACTGGTTTTCCCGGTGATGATAACCAGGGAGATGTACATATACGTATGACTTATGAACAAAAAAATCAGTAAACGAATATTTACTAATGTACTGATCTCTGTTTTTTTGTTTTTTTCACTATAACTTCAAGAAAAACAATAAAGAACAAGCACGATCTTTTCGTTTTTCTTAGTCATCACCACACGGTCCATTATCAACTGGTGAACTACATGCACCACTATCCGATGAGGAAGACGATGAATCTGTATCAACGTAACTGTCATTATCAGCTGTTGATGATATTTGTAAATTGTTCATTCGATTACGTAATGCTACGACTGTATGAAAAGCATATTTTCGATTATGATGATGATGATGAGTACAACTCATTCGACGAATATCAGTATTACTCGAATAACAACAATGTGTTGTTAAACGTGAAGGTCGTTCGTTAGGATGATAATGATATCTTTGACCTTTATGTTGATGAACAGTTGCTGTTGTTGCTGTTGTTGTTGTTGTTGATTTTAATTGTTGAATTGTTTGAATTTTACTATAAATTGAAAGAAACATTTTCTTTAAATCATGATCAGCTCGACGAATTTCAGACTAGAAATAATCAAATAAAAATAATGATTTTGTTTTTTTTTTGTTCTTACTAATTCGTTTTGTATAACATCAAGAATACTTCGTGATGATGAAAGTACTTGTTCTTCTTTGACATTATTTAATGATGGATCACAAAGTTGACTTGTTGATTTTGATAGATATTTTTTAGATGAATCTAATGAAATTGATTTTTCATTTATTTTTGAATCTAATGATGATGAATTAGTTTGTATCATTATAATTGATTTTGATGAGTCATTATCAATTAAATTGGTTGTATTCGTTAAGAATAAGGTTGTTTGTTCAGCCGGTTTTTGTTGAGGAATAATTTGATTGACTAGAGATGGAGTGGATAGAACAGAAATAGATTGAGTTTTTTGTTTAGACAAAACAAATGATGGTAAAGGTAAACTTGGACGAGTACAAGCTGATTCATAAGTATTTAAACGTTCTTGTATAATTGGCGCTGTTATACGTCGACGTTTCGTATATGAACTTGTAGATTCAGATGATGAACATTCAGATGATGAAAAAAAACCTGAAGTAGCACTTGAGAATACATCAGATAACGGTGTTATTGTTGTTGGAATTTCAGATAATATTCTTAAGACACAAGATGATGATGATGATGATGGTGGTGGTAGTGATGATGGAATTTTATCGATTATTTCTATTTCTGATGGATGACGACTATAAAATTTGGCATAAAAAGAACGATCACGTACAGAAGAAGGAAGGTGCATTCTAAAAATAAATAACAAATTGTTGATTACATAAGATCTGTCATCTATCTTTAAGCCAATTATGACGACACTCCTCTAAGAATAACATATATCACTATTGTATGCATACTTTGATTGATGTAATATGTACATGGTCCATTCTTTCTCTTGTTAGTACTGACTCAACATAGTTTACTATTGGGGTGTAAGCTTGTTTTAATATGGAAGAAGTGAAAGAGAAGCTCAACATATGAACGCATGCCTTCAAACTACTACCTGCAGAGATACAGTGAAGAGGGTCACCATCAACTCACTTTTTTTTTAATGAACATTGTAGACTTGAGGGTAAAAAAAAATGAAAAAGTAGAGGGTTGGACGTTATCGTCAAACAAATATGAAATACTCAACTAGAAGAAATCAATAATTGTTTTATACGTGTCGTCATCCAAATAAATATATATATATATATGTGTATATTTGTTAAAATATGCTGGTACATAGAACATATAAGTACCGTACGATTTACAATTATAGGTTGTTGGTAACGATAGTATTGCATACTTGTGCGTCTAGTTAATGGGTCTGTTCTCTGCATGTAGGTGTATATGTGTGTGTGTGCGCATCAAAGAACAGACGTGAAACCATTATTACGGGATCCTTTTACACTAAAAATTGAATAGAAGAAGGAGAGAGCTCGCGTGGCTTCATCTGCCATACAGAAAGAGAGACGACAACGCTCACTCAGTCTTTTTTTTATTGTTGTATGTTTCTTGATGCCTACCCTACCTACCGTACTTGCCTTTAGTAAAGAAAAAAAAGGAAGAGAACGAATATACTTTTCCTTTCTCTTTCTCTCCTTTTTTTTTATGGTAGTCTGATCCAATGAACGATAGCAAGATGATGGTGAACGATGACAAGCTAGACAGAGGCATGCAAAGTGTCGACTGTCACTATCGGTCAACAGACGGACAAACTGGCGAGTTATATCATTTATGGATTAAAATGTCGACAATAACGATAGAATATAAAATAATACATTATTTATCAACAAGTAACGCTTCATATAAAACTTAATATTAATGGTATCTAACCAGTTATATTCGAAAGTATAACAAGGACATTATTGTTAAATAATGACGAGTAACGTAAGAGATCGAGATTATAAAATGAATTTTCTCTTCTTTTACTCTTATATTTACTTAACAAATATTTTCTTTTGTGTTATGCTCATTTCTTTTCTTTCTCTGTGGTTACTCTTATATAAATTGCCATTCATTTTGTTATTTCTTTTATTTTCAACATACAAACACCTATGTACAAAAAAGTCATCATTCAATCAATCGAACGACCATCTTTTATATAGCAAAAAATTTGCCTGACATATTAATGTTCACTCTTACTGATTCTTTATTCACGTTGTCCTTGTCAATTTTCGGAGTTAAATCAATAGCTGACATAATATTATCATAAAATTTTTATTGTACCAATTCTGTCTTTTCGTACATTATAATTAGTTGATGGTAATGTCTCACATGCTATTTATTTAAATCGTAGATGTTCATAAATTTGTTCTGATTTTGAAATAATCTTTTGCATTGCTTATTGTCAGTTAAACTCATTTGTTCATAAAACCAATCAATAAGACATACTGGATCATGTTCTAAATTTGGAGCATCTTGTTTCGAGATTTTTAAAACAAATTTATATTTATTTTTTTGAATAAAACACCAATCTAATACACAAATGTTATTTTCTTTTTATTTATGAACAACTAAACTATAGATAAATGTACATATCAACAGCAAAGAAATTTTCATTTATCCAAATATGCACAAGAAAAAGCTTGACTTAAGATGTAGTTATTGATTATGATTGTTCAAATAACATTGAATCATATCTCAAATAAATTGTGAAACATTATTATTTAAAGCCTAGAATAGAATATGAATTTTTAATATTAACAAATATTTTTATCAACTACCTACTTATATATCTAAGTACACCCTCAATTGATGATTAGGCAACCGTATGTTAAATTTCATAATTAAAATTCTAATTTTTGATACTCTTTAAATTGATTCATTTGACTTACTAATAATCAATAAGAAACCTAATCAAGTACTAAATATAATAGGAAAGGAATGAGGAATAGAAGAAAAAAAAAAGAAGTCATAATATTTTATCGAACCTACGTCAATGGTAATAAAAGCAATATAGTTGTCTAATATAACAGCTTCGATGACACAACGAATAAGCATATAAAAATATCATCAGAATATGTGTTGAATAACTTGAAAATAATTTGCATTAGAATGCGAAAAGAATGATGTATATATTTCGAGAAAAAGAAATTTAATCTAAAAATGAGAACAAAAAAAAAAACAGAAACAAATTTCTTATTCACTTTTTAATCTTGTTGAAATTAGAACATTCTGTTCTTGTAATAATTGTTTATTCAATTTTTGATCTAAACGTTCAAATTTTTTATAATATTCATCATTTTTATCGATATTTTTCTTCAGATCATTTTTATAGTCTTTACAAAATTTTTTCATTTCATCACGAATTATTATTAAATCAGATATTTGTTTTTCTAATTCAATAATACGTTCGTTTTGTTGTTGATTTTCTTCACGTAAACGTTCATTATCTTGTTTAATATTATTTAAAACAGATATGTCAACATTTAAACCAGTTTGTTGACGGAATGTTAATTCTTCAAGATCACGTGTTAGTAGATATTCACTGTTTGAACGAGCAGTTAAAAGAAGTACAGGTTCTTGATGACCATTTAATTTTGTTAATTGATTTACAGTTATTTCACGTATATCACAATGTGGTAAAAGACATATATCAATATCATCAAGTTGAGTTTTCGATAGAAGCATACGATGTAAAGAAAAAAATTCACGTATTAAATCATCAATAGGTAATGTCTAATAAAAACAAAAAGACAAATTTATTGAAAAAAAATATTAATAAATAAGATATACTTTTGAACCATCAACAAGTATTCGAGCAGTTAATGGTTGTTCTGTATAGACAAGACGTATTGGTTTATAACCTTTTTGTAGACAAGCAGTTTCATTTCGGTCAAGTGGCCGAAGCCAAGTTGATCTTCAAGAAGAGAATATTTTGTAGGTTAATTAGAGAAAATAAGAGGTCGCTTACTTACGAGTTCGATGCCATAATAAACAAAGTCAAAATAGAAAATAACACTACAACTAAGAATTAATTAATTCATTATTTGACACTTGATGTGTTCAACTAACTAATAGAAATTAGCTTGTTACCTCTATTGGGAGTATAATTATGAGATATTAAATTTATTAAATTTTTGAACATTATAAAATATTTTAATAGAAATTAACATAAGAAAATGAAAGATATCATCAACGAAAACAGATGGCGCTAAATAATGGTTTTATCGAAAAAAACAGACAGTGATTTAGAGAAGTTATTATACTTATAGATTTTACTGTAGTGGCAAGACTACAGGGGACAATGGATGCGAAAGCTGAGCTTCCTAAAACTCTTCGAGCTCTAAAAATTTTTAAAATGGTTGCTAAAGCTGATCCCACAGAAGGGCTATGAGACTCCATCGCTATTTTGTCGGATATATTGACACGCAACGCTCATCGATAGTCAATTCACTTGGTCCTAGACTGATCGAATAGTGATATGGATATAGTTGTATGTAGACATAAATGTGTATTAGAAAATATAATAGATAAATAAAAATAATAACATAAATCGTATATAATGAGAGGTCCTAAAATTGATGTGTACAGTTGACATGATAAATAAAATCAATTTTTTTGTTACATAAAACTTGTTATTTTGTTGACAAGAAAAGGTTTTTGAATACAATAAACACGTTCAATATATATCAATTTACACTTGGGGTGAAGTTGAGTTTTCCTTAGGGAAATTCCATGAAATATTTTGATTGTACGACTGTTACTATCGTGATGAATTTCGTTTTTGTTGATTCCATTCTTCAAATATTATTTCCAACTTGCAATGATAACTGAATGCAAGAAATTGAATTTTTTTCTCGTATATTTATGTATTTCAAATTAGTACAGTTAGTATGAATGATATGCAGCTATTAATCATATTGTATCCATTTAAAGATCGAATGTTTAAAGTTGGAGAATTTCAAATTACAAACTTAAATTGACAAACAATTATAGTGTTAGATAAGTGATTGAATTATCACAACAAAAATGTATGATTGACTTCATCATTTATGTTTTCGGATGTTCACTTTGGTAATGTTTTAGTATAAATAGATTTTATTGAATACAATCTTATTTATTGATGCATTTTATTACCTAGAAATTTTCGTTAGTAATTTATATTCTTGTTTGTGTGCGATTATTAACCATTTTGTTAATGTACACAGAAAATCTACGTTGATATGAGAGTCTTTTTTTGTATTTGTATCAATTTTGTTATTCGGTGAAGAAAAATATACTGCATGGAAAAACCATCAACATTTGCGTTAGATATTCTGAATTATTATGTACTCGAACATTCTGTTACAAAAGCTATTGGTATTTTGCATCGTAATATTGCGTTCACATCGCCATTATCCTCGAAGATATTCCCAAAAAGACTTGGCAGTATATCAAATACTAATATGCCACTGTCGGACATTGATAATATGAGTAAACAAACAACACATGGATTTTTACGAAATATTTTCAAACCTATGAAAATAATAATATTGAGAATATTACCAGTCATGTCAAAAATGAAAATAAATAATCCGGCAGAGATAGTAAAGTAACCAATGACTAAATCCAATGTAGTAATGGAGTCTAGTGTAGATGACATTTTTCTATGTTTAATATGAAACAATCTTATACGTGTATCTCTGTTAAAAGCCACTCCGACCCTCTCTTCAAAAAGTGATCTTAGCCTAGATGCATTCGAATCGCATGAAACTTTCAGGATATGTTGGAGCTATGCTAAAATTTTCAGTCCTATATCTTGATGTTCGAGAGAGACATTCAACAAATAACGGTCAAAAATAGCTCATTTAGCAATCTAAAACTCTCTATGGGCCTTCATTCTATAGACTTAATTTTTTTCTGTCGGAAAGAGCATGTCAGGATGCTGAGTACGACAGAGCCTTTCTTTTTAGTCTCACTCTTTAAATGAAAAAAAAAGGGAAGAAAAGTTCAACATCTCGAGAAACTCTGAAAAAAAGGGTATGGGTGTGGATCTTCTTCTCATGCACACCCACACATACACCCTAACCAACTGACTTGATAGTAGTGTCCTGCGGGAACGACTTTTTTCCCTGATTTTCTCATTCTCATTCCCATGGGAATGGGAATTCCCATTTAGACTCAGGGAATGGGAACACGGGAATGGGAACAGAATTAAAAATTGACGTTCCCAAAATTCTTTCTATCTTATTTCAATACACATAAAAATATTTCTATCTGATAACTGTTTATTTTCAATAACTTTTCTTATTCATATACAATTAACACGAAGTATATATAGGAGAAGTCGAAGAGCGTCTCCGTCTGTTTAGACAATGGACAATAACACGTCAGTTAAGAAAAGAAGGTCAGACGAACAAGAAGGCATTGGTTAAGCAGGTGTTCATTCGTATATGCACTACACATTCAAGGTGATGTTCCTTTTCATTAAAAACGTGTTCCATCGTCTAATAAGAAAATGTATAGTCAACATAGTGTTCATCATATAGAGAGAATATTCCTCTTACGGCAAAGTGTTTCCCTCCCTTCCCCCACATAGAAAATAAAAAAAAATTATAAATAAATATTAAGGTTATCTACAACAAAAAACAAATGATTTATCAATAAATAATCTCAATATTTGTCTATAATTTTTTTAATTTTCTATTTGGGTGAGGGGAGGGGAACACTTTACTATAAGAGGAACATTCTCTCTATATGATGAACACTATGTTGGACTATAAATTTTCTAATTAGACGGTGGAACACTTTTTTAATGAAAACGGACACCAGCTTGAATGTATATGTATAGTGCATATACTCAAGAACACCTGCTTAACCAATGCCAACAAGAACAACAAAACAGAAAAAGAAAAGAAGTGAAGCACTATGTAACAGCGTCGCGATGCGCAAAACGTGATGTCGCGAGAAACTGGTATACATATATGTCAATGACACTTTCGCATAGATGAACAGAGCCTTAGAAAACCTTATGGGAATTATGGGAATGGGAACGTGGGAATGGGAACAAAAATTTTTTTTTAGGGAATGGGAAAAAGGGAATGGGAACAAAAATTTTTTTTTAGGGAATGGGAA
>CAJNOL010000001.1:487247-499740 GCA_905250125.1 Rotaria sordida
TGGGAAAAAGGGAATGGGAACAAAAATTTTTTTTTAGGGAATGGGAATCAGAAAAAGTCGTTCCCGCAGGACACTAATTGATAGCCAAATGCGTTCGTAACCATCTGACTTGGTATGATGGATCAATTACCTAAACTATAATTGTTATAATAAGACCGATCATATTCTACTTAGATTCATTTTTGATCATTAATTCATTCGGCGATAGTGAATTCACCGAAAATAGATTAATTCATTTGCGTAGCTTAGCTGATAGTGGCAGCAGAATTAATAAAACTAACAAAATCTATGATGTCGTTAGTTTACAGTATGAAGAGAATTAAAAAAAAACAGGAAAAATGGACAAGATGGAAATATTATATAACAATATCCTAAGCTGCGCTTTATTTTTCTGTATAATTATTTTTTTAATTGACCCACTTATAAAATGGCCTGAACAAGTACATCGGAGGAGTCATTTTAGAAATGCGGAAATGAGTCATTCGCATCACCTAGAAAAGCCAATCTATTGGTCGGACTTTTTCATCCAATCTGTTTTTAATGAAAATATAAAATTGTCATCGTCAGGCATCAAGCATACTGCAAGGATTAAAAGTGAATTAAGAAATGTTATTGGTGTTGCTGCGTGGAAACACTAATGACCTTTCTTATTCGTTTTTAATTCTTATAGTGTATTTGAGGCCTTAGGCATCAGGGGCGACACGAAGGGATCGGAGCAGGGTTGGAGTTGATTTTAAAATCGGAGAAAGTCAAAAAAGTCTTCTTCAAACTGAAATTTTCTTCGAATCAGAGAAAGTTGTACAGATATATTCCTCTAAAATCGGAGAAAATTGCCTAGTAATATTCTCCTAAATTGGATTTCTGCGAGTTCGCAGAAACATATTAAACAACTTTCTTCAAATTTGGATTTTCTTCAGTTTTGGAGACCTATATTAAGCAATTTTTTAATAAATTCGGAGAAAACTCAAGTTGCAGAATGTTTTTTTTGGCAATATTCTTCGATTATGGAGAAATTTATATAATATATTTCTCCAAAATTGGATAAAATTGCTTAGTAAAATGCTGAAAATCGGAGAGAATTGATCCCCAAAATATTCAAATTTGGGGAAGTTCTATCCACAATTTTACAGAGCAAGAGAATAATGACTCTCCATTTCCTCGGTTGCGCTGTCCCTGAGTGTGTTTGAGACTTTAGCCATTTATTTATAAATAATAATTTTGATCACTTAGAACAATAAAAAAATTACGCTGACATCCTCATCTATGGAAGAATCAACACAACATATTCGTATTACTGGTATGACTTGTCAAAGTTGTGTAAGAAATATTGAAAATACAATAACAAAATTAAATGGAATTCAATCAATTAAAGTATTACTAAAAAGAAATTTTATTTATTAGTAAATATGAAAATTTCACGTTTTAGGTTTCTCTGGAAGATAAATTAGGAGTTGTTGTTTTTGATTTAAATGTTATTAATATAAATGATATTATTAAACGTATTAATGGAATAGGCTTTAATGCTGAACTTAATCAAACAATACAAAATGATAACCTTGATGTTGAGCTTGGAGGAATATCAGATGAAAATATTCACATTGCTATTGAACGCATATCATCAATAAATGGAGTCTTAAATGTTAATTTTCCTTTCAAAAATGACCATACTCATGTACAGATTTCTTGTGATAAAAATCAACTAGATCCCTATACACTTTATCAAAAAATACAATCAATTGGTTATAAAGTAAATCCAAAATTAGAGAATATTTTTCAAGCTTATTTGCGCGTACAAGGAATGCATTGTAATTCGTGTGTTGTGCTTATAACAGATACCGTTGAAGATCTACCAGGTATACATCATATTAAAGTATCATTGGATGATCAATTAGCAAATGTTTTATATGATCCAAATATAATTAAGTTATCTGTTATTATCAAAGAAATTGAAAATTTAAATTTTCAAGTTGCCATTTCAACGACAAATGATGGAAACAAGCCACAAGGTATTTATATTGGAATATAAGAAAAAAAAACATTTCGATTTTCTTCTTGTTTAGATAATATCGACAACTCAAATACATCATTATTATCAGGTTAGATATTAAAAGTTTTTAAACCAAAATGATATACTATTGATGTATATATAAGCAGTATCTAGAGTTAAATGTCAATTATACTTGATATGCGAACTTAAAACTACTTCTAGAATAAATTTCAAAGACACAAAAAAATGAAAAACGAATGAAATCAGACATTTTGTGATACAATAAAAATATAATTGAAAAAAGTGCTCAATAACATTTTTATGGCAGCTGATAGTATGTGTTAAGTTTTTCTAATATTGCGAATATGTGTGCCAGTAAAATATTCAATTTTTGCATTAAAATTAATATTAACTTCGCGAGTTTTGATTGAAGCTTATTCATATAAATTTTTAATCCAATATTAAATTTTACCTAAGCATATAATGTAATCCAAATTTCCTTACGCATTGATACATATGTTAATTTTTTTTTTCATGAGTTATTGATGACTCCGGGTTATTCAAATAATCTTTTATTTGCTGTAAAAAAAAAACTCAAAAAAAGTATACCATTAGCATTATTTACAATAAAGAAAATAGTATATATTTATTCAAGAAAGTGGATTAACTCAATTGATAAATATACATCGTCGTAGATTGCGAAGAAAAATATAAATATTGACCTAGTGACGACATCAACATTTTTTCAAGATTTATTGATATAAATCTCTTAACATAAAAATAATACAATTGAAGCCTGATCGAAACTCTTGAGATAAGAGGTTTATCTATTTTTCAATAGTTCATTGAATTCAACTTTAGCTCTTTAAAAAAATAAATATGAACATCTACTTGATTGATTAACGTTCATTCGAGATTTTTCTTTTTGATCTAAGATTCATCTTCATATAGCCATAAATAATGTACATTTATATTCGAATTCAATTATTAAAATTGAAAAAATAGTTAATAAAAAATTCGATTTTTCAGGTGATAATAATCTTCAATCAAGTTCAAAACTAAATGTTCAACGAACTAATGTAAATAATGAAATGGAAACTTGTTTTATAAATGTAATCGGTATGAGAGGTGCTAGTTGTGTTGATTCAATTCATCAAAATCTTTCTAAAGTTGAAGGTAATAATAAAATATCAGTATTTTTTATTATATATTATTTCTTGATAGGAATTCATTCTGTAATTGTTGCACTTTTATCAAATAAAGCTGAAGTAAAATATAATCCTGAATATATCATTCCATCACAAATTGCTCATTTAATTAATGAACTTGGATTTCGTGCTGAAGTACTTGATACAATCGAACATGGTATTGATATTATTGATTTAAATGTATGTGAAAAAAATATTAGAAAAGAATCTTTTAATTTAATATTTAATTTTTTTAGATTGAAAATATGTCATGTGCATCCTGTGTACGAAAAATTGAAACTTCCATAGGAAAATTACCTGGAGTACAGAATGCTGAAGTAGCATTACTCACTCATCGTGGTCGATTTAAATATTATCCTTCACAAATTGGTCCAAGAGATATTATTGATAAACTTAATGTAAGAATAATAATGTCCATATAATTGTTGGAAAAAAAAAGTATTTTCTGTTTTAGTCGATTGGTTTCCCTTCTTCATTAGTGAGTGAAGATTCAAAAGCATCCAGTTTAGCAAAAATTCATCGTCGAGAAACTCGAAAGTAATTTATTATTGAAATAATTATTATTGATTCTGAAGATCTTTCTTTTTTTTCCTTAAGATGGCGTAATTCATTTTTACTTTCTGCACTTTTTGCCATTCCAGCAATGATAATAATGATGATCTTTATGATTAAATGGAAAAATCATGAACAAGCACCACAAGTAATACGTGGTCTATCTTTAGAAAATCTTATTATGTTTCTTTTAGCAACACCAGTACAAGTAAATATTTATTTTTCTTTGAATTATTTAGTTTATTTTTTCTTTTATTAATAGTGGATTAGTGGTCGTTATTTTTATATTCAAGCATTAAAAGCATTAAAACATCGTTCAGCTAATATGGATGTTTTAATTGTAATGGCAACAACAACAGCATATATTTATTCATGTATTGTCGTTTTGTTTAATATTATGCAAAGTCTTCCAAGTCCAATTACATTTTTTGATGTACCACCAATGCTTATGATGTTTGTTGCACTTGGTAGATGGCTTGAACATATAGCTAAGGTTTGTTGGAAAGAAAACAAATTTATCAAAGCAATAATATTTTTTATACAGGATATCATATAAATAACTAGATAATTAAAAAAATGTAATATCTCAAGTCTGCTTTAATCAATACAGAACTAGCACTATTGACTTCAACAAAGAAATACACTATTGACTAAAAGTACTTCATCCGACAATCTCAGCCATTCTTAGAGATAGACATATGAAATTTTTAGTGTATATACTACCTGAGAAATGTAGATCAGTGATACCAGTGCGGCTTTATTTGCTTGAGCGGATTTTAATGCAACTATTTGTGTTATAAATTTCATTGAACCTCATCTAAGCATTCAAAATTTGTGGACATATTACATAATGATAATTGACAAGGTAGTAAGTTTCTTCCATTCTAGAGTTATAGGACTCACAATGAGAAGAGTTGCTATAGATTACAATCCCTCTTTCACTCAACCGAACGAACTCGGACTGGTCTCATTGAACAACATTTCTAAAGTAGTATATACACTAAAAATTTCATATGTCTATTTCTAAGAATGGCTGAGATTGTCGGGTGAAATACTTTTGATCAATAGTATATTTCTTTGTTGAAGTCAATGGTGCTAGTTCTGTGTATAGTATATTTTTAACAGTTTCCTTGTGAACAAAAACTTTAACAAATTCTTTTTCATCGAGAAAAAAAATCAGCCCAACGGATTAAAACACACTAGAAATATTGAATTTTTTAATAGCCTAGTTATTGATAGACCATTCTGTATATATGGGAAAAGGTATACTTGTCAAAGTTGACGTTTTTGTTTATATTGAATATTCTGCAATTAACCTGAAAAAAATTCGAAATTTTTTCAAAATAATTTGTAGAATTAAGACTAATAAAACATTTGAAATGTAACTGAGAGATTTATGCTCAGTCGTTTTCTTTGACATTTCTTTAAAATTACTGAGTTTCGTCAATACTCTTGAGATCTTCATTATGTTCACATCTCAATCTGATTTTTCCCTCTTCATAACAAGTTCTTATTATAAAAAAAACAATGTCTTTCATTTAATTTAAATTAAATTTATAATTTCTATTTAGGGAAAAACATCAGATGCTCTAACAAAATTATTATCATTACAACCTCCACAAGGAACATTAGTTCGTTTAGATGAACAAACTGGTACAATTATTGAAGAAAAAACTATTCTTGCAAAACTTATTCAACGTAATGATATATTAAAAGTCTTACCTGGTGGAACAATTCCTACTGACGGTCGAGTTATTGAAGGTACATCAACATGTGATGAATCATTATTAACCGGTGAAGCAATGCCAGTTGAAAAAACTGTTGGTTCACAAGTTGTTGGTGGAACAAAAAATCTAAATGGAATGTTATTAATTTGTGCAACACATGTTGGTCATGAAACAGCACTTAAACAAATAATTAAATTAGTTGAAGAAGCACAAACATCAAAAGCACCTATACAAGCGTTAGCTGATAAAATTGCAGGTTACTTTGTACCTGTTATTGTTGGTCTTTCTGGTATTACATTGATCTGTTGGCTTATTATTGGTAATAATTATTATAATCAAATAGAAAAATACTCAATGGTAAAGAATTTGATTTCAATTTTTTTTCTCTTCGATATGATTTATCGAATTTTATTTTAGTATCATCATTCTATTTTGAGACATCATGAAGGAAAAGTACCAAGTCGAACGGAAGTTGTGCTTGAATTAGCTTTTCGTTTTGCTATTACAGTTCTTTCAATTGCTTGTCCTTGTGCTCTTGGACTTGCAACACCAACAGCAGTTATGGTTGGTACTGGTAAGTAAATTTTTGATCTAAGAATACTTTTTCAATAATTAAGACAACTAATATTGTTTAAGAGTCTATCATACGTCAGGTATGAGATCACAAGTCTGATTATGTCTATGTATTGATAATAAAGAACTGAATTTAATAAATAGAGAAACGTATTAATTACTTCATTTTTATTTACGTATAATAATTATAAATAACAAACTACTAATCAGTTACTTTAAAAGAATGTTAATTTTCTTTGGTTTTTTTTTGTCATAGGTGTTGGTGCTTCCCAAGGGATTCTTATTAAAGGTGGCGAACCACTAGAAGCTGCCCATAAAATTCGTACAATTGTTTTTGATAAAACAGGTACAGTAACTCAAGGCAAACCAACAGTTGTCGATACACGTTTATTTGTTCCAAATGATTCCTATTGGACATTACCACGAATGTTAGCAATAGCTGGTACAGTTGAAAGTTGTTCTGAACATCCATTAGCTAGGGCTATACAAACATATTGCCAAAATTATTTTGGCTGTGAACAATTGGGCCATTGCGAAGATTTTAATGCTATTTGGGGTTATGGTTTAAGTGCGAAAGTAAATGGAATTGAATTTTTAATTAATAAACATATTGGATCAAGTGATACTGTATCTTTACGTGATACAATTTATTCAGTTTTAATTGGAAATCGTGAATGGATGGAAAGAAATAATATTCATGTGACGAACGAAATTGATTCAGCTATGTCAAAACATGAATATGATGGACATACTGCCGTATTAATTGCTATTGATAGTAAATAAAGATAAAAAGTGGTTGAAATTTTGTTTTATTTTTAAAATCTACATTTTAGATAAAATTATTGGTATGATTGCAATAGCTGATCGTGTAAAATCTACTGCGGCATTGACAATCTTTGCTCTTCAGTCAATGGGTCTTAATGTTTTACTTGTTACTGGTGATAATGTTAAAACTGCTCGTGCTATAGCTGCACAAGTTGGTATAAAAAATGTATATGCTGAAGTTTTACCTACTCAAAAAGAACGTTTTATTGCTATTTTAAAAGAAAATAGTCGTAAAGGTGATAAAGTAGCTATGGTTGGTGATGGTGTAAATGATTCACCAGCTTTAGCCCGTGCTGATGTTGGAATTGCTGTTGGTACAGGAACTGATGTAGCTGTTGAAGCAGCAAATATTGTTTTAATTCGTGATGCACTTGAAGATGTTCTTGCTGCAATACTTTTATCAAAAAAAACTGTTCAAAGAATAAGATTGAATTTTTTATTTGCTGTTATTTATAATCTTATAGGTATACCAGTTGCTGCTGGAATATTTCTTCCGATTGGTATCTCCTTAATGCCATGGATGGCAGCAGCTGCTATGGCTTTATCATCAGTTAGTGTTGTTATGTCATCATTACTTTTAAGAAAATTTCATAAACCAAATATACAAATGTATGCTAATCAAGAATTTATTTTTTGGTCAATGAATAAAGAAAAAAATATTATTGTTCATCGTGGAATTACTGATGTTGAACGAATACCTAATGATTCATTTATTTCAAATTTACGTGGAAGTCGTTTAGCACAGATCTTTTCTGGTGCTGTATCAGCTATAAAACAACAAGCATCACATTCATTTTATGATAGACAAAAAGCCGCATTATTACTTAATACAAATTCACATGATGAAGAAGCGGAATTGCAAGTGCTAGCATGAAAATAATTGCCAAAAAAAAACCCAACGAGTGTTTTTTTGTAATATACCTGTGATTAAATGTATTTTTTGTCTTAATATTCCTTTATTTGCCTTTGCAAATTTACCGATTATCTTGTGTCTGTTTTTTTTTATTAATTTATGTTTTGTATCACGAGATCAACTTCATATCCATAAAATATTGTTTCACTCTTTTTATATGCATATATAATTGTCTTAAAGAAAATAAAATCTAAATGAAAAACAAAAGCAGCAATGGACATTTGTTCATGAAATCGATTTTTTGTTTGTTCATCTTGAATGAACTAATTAAGTAACTATTATTCTACTTATAATAGAAGACCAATGTCTTCTAATACATTTGAGCGTATGAATTTTTTGTGACACGACATTTGCTCGCTGAGACATCTTCGTCCATGACACTATCGCGCCGACATTTACCACGCAACATGAATTTTTTTCTGGTTTGTTTATGTTAAGTTAATCATTCTCTCAAACTTCAGTTAACTGTTATGGGTGTGGAGATAGACGTAATTGTGAATAAGAACGAGGTCTCTATTCTACCCATAGCCCACATTCGTCCACATTCCAAATATGCTCAATGAACTTGACATAATCGAAACCTATATCAAATTAACTTTCGTGCTATAAATCTAGAAAATTTCGCATACGATGTTAATTCATATTGCTCAGCTAGGACAGCTCCTGAAAAAACTCATTAGAAAAAAACCTAACCTTCTTCTTTTGGCAAAAAAAAATTTATGCTAAGTTAAAGCCCATTGCAAGGATTATCAGAACATGTATAAATCTCGATATCGAATTTTTCTCGAAAAGCCGACTTTTCTGAGGCATGTGGTGGCTTAAAAGCGTCTCTTGAGCAACCAGAGTAAAGTTATAGATAAGTCGATACTGTGATAACAATTCTGTTAAATTTTGTTCATGTAACGACTAATCATACAGTGTCTTTTTTAATTCTTTTAATAAAGTTTCTAGTGATTCATAGTTAGAGCATTATTTTTATATTCTGCGCTACTTCAGAGTACTACAGAAGACTTTGAGCCAATACACACGTATTTTGAACTTCTTCAAGCTACTTTAAATGCTTTAAATTACTCCCAGTCACTTCAAACTGTTTTAAGCTACTTTAAGTTAAGTCAAGATATTTAGAAGTAGAGTTAATGCACTTAAAGCGAACGCATTTTACATAGGTGTGTATTGTATCTCTCATATCCCCGTCATTCTACATCCTAAAACTATTATTTTTGTAGTACGAGAAAGAGCATAAAATTTTGCATCTTCTCATATAAAGAAAAAGTTCATAGCTGCCAAAATAATTGAGTAATGAGTGAGTGTGGATGACGGCACTATTAAAGCATAGACCTCCTACACCCACACCCAAATTTCGATAGAAAGATTATGTTCTTGGAAGTTCACAAATATGTGTAAAATGTCGCAGCTATAATGAAATAATGTTCAACCTGATTATGGTATATCATTTTTGCATATAATGAATTTATGTCGAAATATGTGAACTCAAAAAGAAAATTTGTAACTATCGAAAAGAAAGTCTTTCATGGCTACTATTGCGCATGGAATCTCAATAGAAAAAAGAAATGTATCCAATATAACTATGTCATTCTACTACGATTGTGCCATAGCAAAAAAAGCAAAAACATGATCTGTACTCGTACTAATATCGGCTATAATATTAAATATTGTTAGGCTTGAAAATGTTCAAGGAAAAATATTCCGTTGTATCAATACTTGTTAAGTCAATATTTATAGATTTTATTCGTCCTATCTTAGTGATTAGAAAAGAATATATAAGACTAATTGTGTATACGTGTTCTGATGAAGACATCTGATCGAATGTCTGTCTATTCATATTGAAGACAATATTTCATTGGTCTATTTCAATAAAACGTTATCGTGCTAAAGATGCTCTCTTTTAAAATTAAAACGTGCTCATCGACTGAATTTATATCATCTTTGGAAACACAGCATTGAAATAGTGAGAAAATACAGCAGATAATACAAAGTCACAAAAAATAGACTTGGAATTCGAATATACACATGCGCATGTGCTCCGTTTACAATGTCGTCGCTTGAAGTTCTATTTCCTCTTGATAACTATGAGTGACCGATCGATTGTCGTTGAAGAGAGCAGCTGTCTTCTTATCTTCATCCATCACAGCATTTTTAACTGCCTTTATTGAGTTAGACACAATTTGTGAGAGTCGACTACCTTTAAGACTGGATATAAGGCTCGTTGTTTTCTTGCGATTATGTGATACTTTATCGATGCCACGTCGAACTATAATATCTGATGATTTCTTCTGTGACCATTCACGAAATCGATTGTCACTGTTATATTTATCCATAGTGGGCTTGCGAAAGTAGCGCAAGAGTAGCGACGAAATGACGACACTCACTGAAGAAAGAGCCATCGCAGCTGCAGCCATCCATGGCATCATTCGAACACCAGCAGGAAGAAGTACACCTATGCGAGAAATAGTATGGATATGATAAAAAGCTTATTTATAAATATTCTCAATTAATTAGAAAAAGAACATCCCAACAATTTGTACATTTATCGAACTTTTCCTCTCCTTTTTCCTAATCATCATTTCAGATGCAGGGAATAATAATAATGACAAAGGGAACTATTTTGCTCTATTGATCAAATAAATCAAAATAAACATTTTTCTAATCAAGGAGGAGATGAAAGAATATTGATGACACTATATAAACCAATATGACTATGGTTCGATTCACAAACTTCTAGACGATATAGCTATATGTCATACCTGCAGCAATCGGAATGCCGATCAAATTATATGCAATGGCCCAGATAAAGTTGAGTCGAATTCGCCAGACAGTCTTCTTCGAGAGCATAATGGCAGCGACAACATCAAATAGTTCATCTCGAACAAGTACAATATTAGCAGCTTCTATGGCAACATCAGCTCCTGTGCCTACAGCAATGCCAACATCAGCCCGAGCTAGTGCTGGTGAGTCATTGATTCCATCACCCACCATAGCCACTTTATTCCTTGAACCCATCTGTTCTTTAAGCTTAGCAATAAAGCGTTCTTTTTGTGTAGGCAACACTTCAGCATAAACAGTTTTGATTCCAACCTGAGCAGCAATGGCTCGAGCCGTCTTGACATTGTCACCCGTCAATAAAATGGTGTCCAGACCAAGTGATTGTAAAGCATAGATAGTGAGTGGAGCAGATGCCTTGATTTCATCGGCTATAGCCAATATGCCTACCAATTTGTCTTCACAAAGATAGAGATGATAAAGTGTACATTCATCTTCTGTAAAACTTACTGTCAATGGCTATCAAAATAGCCGTATGGCCGTCGTGTTCATGTCGTGACATGATTTTATCGATACTATCAGCCACCTTGAGATTATTACGCATCATCCATTCTCGATTTCCGATGAGAACCATATAAGAACGTGATATATTATCGTCAGATACAAGACATTCGATGTCAGTGACACGAGCTGTCAGGCCATAGCCCCAAACGGCTTTGAAATCATGACAGTGGCCTAATTGATCAGAACCAAAATGCTCTTTACAATGAGCTCGAACGGCCAAGCCAAGCGGATGTTCTGAGCCACTTTCGGCCGTGGCTAATACAAGTGAGAACGATTTTAAGTTTAAAATTGAGAATCTGATAATAAAGCTGTTAGAGTAATTCCCAAGGGGGAAACGGCGGACTTTTGGACTTGAAGTTACTTTGAGCTACTTTAAGCTACTTCAAGTTACTTTCAGTTACTTGAAGTAGCTTACTTTGAAGTATTTTTCAACTTCAAATTTACCTGAAGTTACTTGAAGTTACTTTAAGCTACTTGTTCCTACTTTGGGCTACTTGGGTGGTACTTTGAGCTACTTCAAGTAGTCTACTTTGACGTACTTTTCTACTTCAAGTCCGCCGTTTCCCCCTTGGTAATTCCCGTAGGATTAATATATGAAATACGATGTAGTTAGTGTTGTTAATTACAGGAAGATTATTCTATTCTATTTATTTTAGGACATATTTCTTCATCATCCTTTTGCTTAATCCTTTAGAAATCTAATAAGGAAGTAATTCACATATTATAACGGCGATACTATTGACAGACGATCTGTGATTGTATATCAACAACGTCTGTCACGTCTATGATGAGGTATTCCTAACGTGCAAAAGCTAACTTACCTGCAATAGCCAACATCCGATCGAGTGTTATATGTTTATCCCGTATAAAAATGTGCTTGTCGACAACATTAGGTTTTCCCTTAGTAATTGTTCCTGTCTTGTCAAAAACAATTGTATGTACCCTACAAGCCGATTCAAGAGGTTCTCCACCTTTGATCAGAATACCATTTGATGCGCCCACTCCTATAATTATACGCCAAGTTACATACAAGTTTCTTGAAGTTAAGTAGTCTATTATTACAACGATCTACTATTTCATTGGCATTCATTAACTCGAACAAAAAAAAATATCGACAAAGAAAATATCGAAAAAATAAATGTCGAAATAGCTGTTGTCAAAGCAAAAGATGCCACAAAAATATCCCAGCACGTTCTCAAAAAATAATATTAATTTTTTATCTTCTCCTCTTGTCAAGCAATTATGTTTTGTTAAGTTAATAGCTTTCTAAAATAGATTATTATAAAAAATGAATAAGGACAACGAATTCAAGTCTTTTGTTATTGTATGTTGTCAGATAGATTCCATTTCTTTTTAAACTTTG
>CAJNOL010000001.1:499750-603103 GCA_905250125.1 Rotaria sordida
TCACAACATATTTTCTATTCAACTATTTTATCAATCTTTTAATAATAACCACTTTCGTTTCGGTAACGGTTGGTATATGTTTCGTTTTTTTTTGAATAAAGTTAAAATGTTCAAATTGCTGAATTAGTATTTTGATGATAATTTTCTTTCGATATTTGTTACATGGACATTTCTTCTTTCAGTTAAATGAATAGTTATATGATATTTTAACGTTTTCGTCTTTTTTAAAATTAGTTCAAATAGATATAGCGTAATTTTGAACTCTGTCTTCTCTTGAACTTATCATAATACATCCATATAAAGACACATTATCTCACCTGTCCCAACCATGACTGCAGTTGGTGTGGCCAGACCAAGAGCACATGGACACGCGATTGACAAGACGCTAATTGCATAACGAAAGGCAAGTTCGAAGACAACTTCATTTTTTGTTGCTTGATAGGTGTGTGACTGAGCATACTATATAATTAAAGTAATGATAAATCTTTTGATTTATATCCAATTATAGCAAATAAATAAATCGCATAATATCATTTGTTTTCGAGTTCTCTTTTTATATTTTTTTCCATTTAACTTATTTTTCTCGAGATATTCTCTTCATATGAAGTGCCGTATATCAAGTGATAGGATCGAAAATTTTTCAGACAAACTAACATACCGATGAGTAGTGTTTGATTTTTTCAAATATTGTGTAGCCAAGAATAATGTACATGATTAATACAGTCGTAGACACTGATACAACAAATGGTACAAAGTAGCTAGCAATCTTGTCGGCCAGCTCTTGAATAGGTGCCTTTGATGTTTGAGCATCTTCAACAAGTTTAATGATCTGTTTAAGTGCTGTCTCCTGGCCAACATGTGTTGCTCGTATGATGATTAAGCCAACAAGATTCTTTGTACCTCCAACAACTTGAGCACCGACTGTTTTGTCAACAGGCATCGATTCACCAGTGATAAGTGATTCGTCGCACGATGTTGTTCCGTCAATAATTCGTCCATCTGTGGGAATTATCTCACCGGGAAGAATTTTAAGAATATCATCGCGTTGAATGAGTTGAGCTAGAATGGTTTTTTCTTCGATGATCTTTCCCTTGTCATCGAGCTTGACAAGTGTACCTTGAGGTGGTTGAAGTGCTAACAGCTTCTTCAAGGCTTCCGATGTCTTGCCCTATAAATAGTAGCTCAAGCAAATATCTTCATTCTGTCCTATCTTTACTTTGGCAATGTGTTCAAGCCAACGGCCCAAAGAAACAAACATAAAGAGCACTATAAAACAATGACATATTTAAATCAAAGAAAAAATAAAAGATCATCATTTGTTACTGGGAGACACGTCGAAAAATGACATGGGACTGGGCATTTTAAGAATCATATTTACTATCACAACAATCAGCGAATAGACATAAGCAATTGTTGTTGCCAAAACAATGAGTACATCCATATTTGTTGTCTTGTGTTTCACTGCTCTGTATGCTTGCACATAGAAATATCGTCCGCTAATGATCTAAAAAAGAGGCAATCACAAGACACGAAAGTCAAAAAGGATTGACAAGCAAACTCTGACTTGCACAGGAGTAGCCAGCAAAAACATAACAAGATTTTCCACGGATAAGCCTGCTGTAATATGCGGTGCTACTGCATGATCTGCATATTTGAACATGAAAACAAGCATGATGATCATCGCTGGTACGCCGAAGACGGCAGCGAGAATAAATGAATTTCGCCATCTAAAAATGTAGAAAAAGAGATTGCGTCAGTTGTCTTAACAATCATATGATGTATTTTAAAAAATGGATGATTATAAGTTTATAGGGAACAAAAGATATGTTCCAATATTTAATGAATAGTTAAGCTTGTCGACGTCGTAGAGAGCATCTCAGAATCATCTTGTTTCAAATAGAAAAATCTGCTTCATCTCAATTTACATTAATGTATCGCATCTTTTGTGTATCATCAGTCGACCGACAGATAAAATTTCGATGAGACTTTGTACTTAAGATAGGCATTATGTGTTAATATTATTTCGCTCAAAAATTATTAGAAACTACGATAAAATCGAAGTTAAGCATTTTACTCTTATTCGCAATAATGATCTCAGAACTTTAGGAAATTGTCTATGTTCCTTCATCAGAACTGGAGGACATTTTTTGAGTTCTACTGAATTTGATGATGATTTTCATGGATACAGCCCCAAACAATGGTGGCTTCACGACAGTCCTTCTAATCTTTAAAATAATCTATTTGTTTATAATTAATTAAATTATCTTCCTGTTAGTCAATGAATCAATTTTATTTAAATAATAATTAAAATTAAATATTAGATTAATATATATTTGTTTATTTATTATTTCAAAATGTTTTGAAAAATTTGTTTTTCCTTCGTCAATTCATTTGTATTTACATTAGGATTAAGATTAAGACTAAATTTACATATTACTCTTTGCAATACGTATTTGCCAAGTTTTCTCTTTTCTAATAGTGAAACGGAAGACGAAAACATGCAGGTTATATCGTTTAGTATTATCGTCTTGTTATTCTATTTTATTTTCAGAAAAAAAGAAAAAGAGACAAGGAAAATAGGTAGACACGTATTGTCAAGAGTCATATGTAAATTTAGTCATAATCTTAAAGTAAAAATAAATGAATTGACGAAGGAAAGTAAGATTTTCCAAAATGTTTTCCAATAATAAATAAACAAATGAATATCAAGTTAATATTTTATTTTAATTATTATTGAAATAAAATCAATTCACTGACTAATACATAGAGAATTTAATAAATTATAAATATTTACAATAGCCTTCTTTAACATTTCCAATTATAAAATGATGTATAGGAAGTCTTGCAAAGATACATCAGATTTATCTGATGTGTGATATTATTAGGTTTATAAGTCTTACATGACTGTATACACAAAAGTGTCTTTCAAGTTATAGGAAAACCATATCATGATGTCTTTTTGCGTTCACAAGTTATTCAAAAATTAAGAAACTCTACAAAAACGTGCAGAATGGTCTACGCTGGTGCTTGAATGTTCAAAGATCGCTTCCGTTCGTCTCATAAAGGTTAAAGTCCATCATTCTTGTATTTTGACAGGAAAATATATATGGCGCACTATACTCATCACACCGATAAAAAAAAAGGCATGAAGTAAATTCTGGTTGTATCGACTTTCATATGATCATACAGTTCTCGATCGTAATTACATGGCGATACAATACTTGCAACGAAATTCTTTTCTTGGAATAGCAATAACAAGTTTATTCTTGACAAGTTTATATATTTAGCATGGTTGTTGCAGAATTAGGATCGTAAAATGTAGTGTGACAAAATTAGGAACAGGAAAAAAATCTGTTGCGCACCTTTAATTTTTCTAGCTATGAGAGAATGGAGCAGACAAGTTCGATTTATCTGAAACATTATGATTGGATGTACATTAATGAGTCAAATCAGATAATAAGTCTTGTTTAATTTCAAACAGACTTAATCTTTTCCTTCAAATCGTTTTTCTTTAGAGAACTCAGTCTGTTTTCCATAGCAATGCCAAAATCCGAAAAAAATGCACAATACACGAGATTTCGAAAAAGCAAAATATAAGGAAAACTTAATGTACTTCTTTTGTCAAGTCTCTCATTAAAAGCCGTTTAATTAGCTTTCAATCATTCATACATGAATAGATGCCAAAATGTTTGTTTTATCCTAGAAACTAAAATTCAACTCTTTACGACGTCGACAAGCCGAATCATTAATTAAATACTAATTTTTTTTTTCTTGGCAGACTTAGCATCAACTGCTGTATTTATTTACCTGCGTGTTACTCGTCGATGCAATCGTGCCAGATCTTCTGATTTGATATTTTCGGCGAGTACCGATGCCGTAAAGCCAAGACCCTACAGAGAGAAATAATATGGCATGAAATATTGGAGAATTATTATGTAATTTACGTCAATATGATTGATGATGTCTCGCGGTCCGATTAGACTTGCATCATACTTGATCCGCCCTTTATGAGTGAGAAGAACCACATCGACCGATTTAATACCTGGCACCTTAGCCATATGTGTTTTAATATTGATGATGCACGAATCGCACGTCATACCCTCGATCTTGAAAGAAACAAAGATAGATCATCAGATGCACGAATATTCTATTACTTTCTTATACATACATTGAGGTCGATTACTTCGATACCGCGCGTCACTGTGTCGAGAACCTCGGCTTGAAAACCAAGGTCATTGATTAGACTAGCAATCTGTGATGGTAACAGATATTCTGGATCATATTTAACTTCAGCACGTTGGGCGAGCAAGGCCACTACTATCGAGTGAATACCTATAGCAAAACATAAAAAATATGGAATAATTTGAATTTATTGTATGATTTCATATCAAGTCTTACCTTCAATTTTCGAAATATTACGTTGAATTCTATCAACACAGGATGCACAGGTCATACCAAGAACATTTAAGAAACATGTTTCTAAACCATCGTTCTCTTCCATACGTTTACTCTGCGTCTCATGTTTTCGAGGAGACTGAGGCTTGAACACGACCTTGCTTGATATATCTGAGAGAAAATTTTGCGAATTATACGATGCTGTGATCAAAATTTACGTGCTAACTAAATACATATGCTTGATTATATGAACTGAATTTAACCTGATTTGTTCTCTCTGGTATTTATCTATTGTCGACTTTTAGAAGTGACGAGATGTTTTAAAACGTAAGTTATTTTAGTAGTATAACTACTTTTCTGACGAAATATGAAAATGCTATAACGTTGAAAATGTTTTAAAATTCTTAGAATTATCCTTCATTTGGATGACGACAAGAAGTTGAATTAGAAATAGACTAATTTGACTAAAGTAATTTCTGCACAAAATAAGAAAAGACATAGATAAGACGATAATGGAGTGAAAATTCTATTAAATTATCTTCATGTCACGATTAGTCATAAAGTGTTTTTTTTAATTTACAACCAAGTTTTTAGTAATTCATAGTTAGAGTATTTATTTTTATGGTACTTTCAATTCATTCAAAGAAGTTAGATTTGAAAAGAAAAAGCTATTTCATGCTTCTTTATCGTCTTCTCAATACTCTATTCAAATTTCCTCCCACTTTCATCTTTCTTTTTGTTAGTGTTTCTTTTTACGAAAAGCCGCCGAGAAATGTTAGTTGTTTTGTTTCTAATTAAAGCTCGAATATATGTAACCTATTCGTTTGATGAATACTATACTTGAACATATACAGTTTTTCGTTCTCTCTAAACATGATTTGCTAGAAATATCGAGAGTAATAATAATTTGGCATTCTTATCATTTCCTGAATGTCTTTTCTTATCTTTTCCTATCTTCTGTTCCTTCAACAATCAAATTAATGTGTTGTAAAAATGTTTATCTATTTCTCTTTCCTTTTATGTTCCTTATCTCTTATTGATGAACTTATAATGCCACAATGAAATTAAATCGAAAAGTAAAGCAAAGATATACGTTGAATTTTCATTTAATATATGTTTTCACAAAAACCTTGATTCCTTTTCTGCTTATAGATTAAAAAGTTCTTTTGGATAAATATCAATTATTCTTGCACAATCTCCAAAATTATTTGTTAGATGGCGCTTATAGATATAAATGATACTTGTAAATATATTTCTGATAAATATTGGATTTTACGCAAAAGGTACATTATTTATTAGAAATGTCATACTATATGAACTAGTTGAGGTAAGCTACATAGGAAATTACTCTATTGATTATCGACACTACTGATATGAATCAAAATATTTCAAATGGACAACTGATAGTATCAACGATCGATAAAGTGAATCTGAATGTAGTTGATCTCAACTAAAGTGGTCTAAATGAAAAGCTGATGAATTGAAGCAAACTAACGAGAAGATATACTCTGAATATCTCTCACAGAATCAATTTCAAACTATCTATTTTCATTGATATTTCTGCTCGGATGACAATCATGATCATATTCACTGGTCAGATTCACATTTTAAGATGCTAGCATAGCTAAAACTTTGTTTTTTTTTCCTCTGAAAAAACCTTTTCCTATCCGTTTATCTATATTACTTATTCTATCACATTTAAATTATTATAATGCACGTTTCCAAGTATCTTCTTTGCTGGAAATTCTAAAGATTCTAGGCAAAGTATAGTAGTCCGTACAACGAAAGTCAAAGTATAGTCAATACACATATGCCTCCTCTATTAGATTTATCCTTTAACCTCTTGTTTGAATAGAATGAGATACTTAAATATTTCAACTATACGTTGAATTATGCTGTACTGAGTACCATATATCTTTTCTAAAATTCTCAGAATTTTTGCTAAAGAAGTTACTGGAAAGCGTACAATAGAATGGTATAATATATATGATGAATAAGTAATATGGATAAATTGACAGGAAAGATTTGCCAGAAAAAATACATTTTATGCCACTAAAACCATCACAAAGAACAAATTTTCCAACGGCTTCTTTGCATTTTTAATGAAAAAACAACATACTTCAACGCGTTTGAAAAATGCGTTTAAAGTTTAGCAAGAACATAAGAGCTGAGAAAAAAAGCGCTTAAATGAAGACTTTTTCAATTCATTTTTCAAGGGTGATATTTCATATAGTATTGTACAGGAGTGAAAAACTTCTGGTTACCCCAGTGACCTGTTCTAATAATATCTCTCAAAAAAAAAACAGATAGATATTCACGTCATAAAGACTTCATTTTTACATCATATTTCAATATAAAATTGGGTATGAATGATTCTTAATATAGGTCGATTAGTTTCTTTGATATTTGTATCAACATATAAAATAATGCTAATAAGTTTAAAATTCATCAAAAAAGAGGCGAGTAACCAACCTTCTATAGGTGTCTGACAGGTTTTAATGCTTTTGTTGTCGCATGCAATGGTTGCATCTTTTACTGGATGTTGTTTTGATGCTAGAGAAAAACAACGAAATGAAATTATGTGATAATTGTCTAGAATAGAAAGTATCGCGATCGATTTTTGCCGTAATGACACATCATGTTTGATTCTTAATATGAATTCAATATTCCCAAATATTCGTTGTCAACTTGCAGATCTGAAAGAATTTTTCACATCAGAATAATGTCAGAGACATAAAATTTAAAGCATTTGACGCTGCTATCTATCAATGAGCAGCTCTATGGTTAGAGACTACAGTGTGACCACCAAAATATTCAGTTGTAAATCAAACAAACGAACCTTTGCCATTCTGAATAATGTAACTGTTGGCGATTGCTGTTTGGAAGCCGAGCTTTTCAATTTCTGTGATAATGTCGTCAATTTTCAAAATACTCGGATCATAGATGATAGTAGCGAGTTTATCTTGAAATGTCAGATGAATGTCAAAAGCACCTGGCAGATTTTCGACAGTGTCGCAAATATTTGATACACAGGAATTGCAATGCATGCCTTCAATACGAATTTCAACTTGAGCTGTTTCGATATTTGCTTGTGAGTCTGAGGCAATAGGTTGTGCCGCATAACCGAGCCGTTGAATGGCTGATAGCAATGCAAACCGATCAAGACGACGTGTATCAAACAATAGCTTAGCTTGATCATCGTCCACGAAATAACATGATAAGAGTCCATCAATGCCATGATATAGTCGGTTCGATACATAATCATGATTAGCTTCGTACACACCAGCTAACTGTACTTCAATTTGAGATATGTGCGGTCCATGGGCATCATATACAGCCATCGCACGATACCTAAATAATACTATATAGTTCTAGCTTTCTGTAGCATCTAGAGGCTTGTTCAAATTGATCGGTTATTTTATGATGAGCTTTCCGACAAATGGTGAAACCAACTCAAGTGATCAAGGCTATTGAAGTTAACATGGTGTCCAAAATTTCACGGTAGAAACTATAGCATCAGAATAGTTGATATTCTAACAATGATAAAACTTAAAAAGCATAGCATTCTTAACAATAGTCCTATTAACCACGTGCACAAATTATCATTTTAGTGTTGCATATTATTTTGTTTATTAAATATATACTCTTCAATATTTTAATTATAGAGAATAAACAGTTGAGCATTTTTTATCTGGATATTCAAGTAAAAATTTTTTGAAGATGTAACGATTTTATGATTATTCATGTGATATCTTTGACCGTGAAAAGACGTTAAAAATATTGTTTCAACGATAATTTGCGCTTGTGTAGCGTTAAAATGCAATCAAATAGCTTACAATAATGCATTTTAGCATAATAGAGATCTCATTCATAATTGAAAAAAATATTTCTGAGGATTTGCAATGAGACTTTTCTTTATGAAATACCCCTCCTATGTATGAGGAGATATTTCTTTTCGCATAAATATGCCTCGTTGCTTTTCGAAGCAGACACAAAAGATTCCAAAATCACTCTCAACGTTTATTAAATCGCTCTTTTTCTGCAAATTGTTTCTTCGTAGACAACCATATTCATTCAAATTAGCTACAAACTAATAACTACGCTGGTGGTACATTTTAATTTAAACCAGTTCTATTTATACGAACCAATCCTCAACATAAGCAACTAACTTAAATAACTTTGACTAAATACCCATGTGTTCGAATGTGATCGAATTGCGACGCAGTTACGCGTAACTGCGATCGCACTGTGACCCGTAATTGCGGAAAATTGCGGCGCAGCTACGCGTAACTGCGTCGCAGTCGATCGTAATCGAACATATGATTTTTTTGGTGCGATCAATGCGCCGCAGCTACGCGCAGTTATGATCAAAATTTCGCAGTTACGCGCAACTGCGACGCAGAATTGGCTCTGCGCGTAACTGCGAAGCAGTTGTTAAAAAAGTGGCGACATGGGTAGGATTTAATTTTCTTTCTTTCTTTAAGCTATTTATACCCCTGGATAAAAGCCTTTTCCCTTCTTTGTTTTTATGCTATCATACTTTGCATCAAATTTATGATCAGATAAAGATATGACAGAAGTCTTTTATTTCAGTGTTTTCTATACCATATTGAAATAAAATTCTTATGTCATATCTTTATTTGGTCATAAATTTGATGTAAAGTATGAGAATATAGAAATAAAGAGAGAGAAAGACTTTTGCCCGAAGGTGTATTTATATAGAACATAAATGCCACCAGTGATAAACTGTATTCTTTAGAACAAATAGTGCCGTTATAAATCGCACAAAAATCTTTGGATATGATGTGTATATTGTGTTGTAAGAACACCCTTCTAACCAACGATAGTTTTCTTTTTTTTTGCATTAAAACATTATCCGCTTCTTCTCCATTGTACGAGCGTGACATAAGCAAAATAAAATGCACTTTTTTTGACGATAGTGCCCTCAGAAAAATTTCAATATCTCAAGAACGGAACGATATTTTTTTAAACGACTTGTGTCAAAATTCTTAGAAGTCTTGCCTCTACAATATATATTAAATTGAGCAGGATCGAACGATCCCCATTGAGCAGCTTTTGTGGAAACCGGTCGTGACTTATGTGGACTGACTCATAAACAAGGTAGTAATATTTGGTGCTAACACTTGTCCATGCAAATTTCCAGATCCCAAAGTTTTTATTGCATATTTAAGTAGTGTCAGATTAGTAGTCTTTGGGAAAAAAATCAGCAAATTCTATGACGCTTTGTACTGGAGTAGAAGTTTTTTCAAAGATGAACAAGAAAGTTCGAGATAGAGCTATATTTTGCTAGAACCCTCAAAAGGTTCGGTATGACACCTTTTTTTTTAGAGGGTAGACGACGCACCTTTTCGTTTCTTAATGCATGAGTATACCATGATTCGTAACAAAATGATAGTGTGAAAAATTCTTGCTTTTTGACGTTTACTTTTACGCAAATGTATCGAAAAAATATACATTATAAGTGATCACATTAGTTTCACGTAATGATAAAGCTCATGACGCATATATGCGTTTCTGGTCACCAAAGAACTAATCAAGTTCTCGACACTTTTCTGTGTATCAAACTGAGAAAAAGTGTAAAGATATAATGTGGAGATTACTGGATGATTTACTCACTTATCAAATGTTAGCCAATCTATGAGCATGCGTTCAGTGATCGTTATTGTCGCAGTGAGATCACATTCAATTATGCAAATACCATCCGTCGACATTCGACATCCGATTACACCGGACAACAAACGTCCTCGTTGACTTACTATAGATGCACTTGATCCGTCTGACACACCATCAATGAATAGTCGAATCTCCATAATAGGCTTGAGTTTCGGCATCGTGTTCAGTATTCAATAGCAGTTCTAAAAAGAAGCATACAAATGAGTATATTTTGATAATACAAAGATATGGGCAAAGTCATGTGACATCATTCATTGTCTTATCATGTAAATAACCTTTTCTTGTTGCAAATGTCGCACAATACAAAGGTCGAAACATTGTCCGATAACAGAGAGAAGAATTTGCTGTTCTTTTGTCTTCTCAATCTGGAAGAAACATTAAGTTATCAAATCTTTGTCCGTTCGTTGTTCTTTCATTTTATTCGAATAAAGTAGTGACGATTATCATACAAAAAGTAAAAATATTGACATTAGATAAAAGGTAAGAAGATCAGCATCTCTTTTGTTCATTATTGCTATCGAAAATATACCAATATTCTATATGTTGTGCAACAAAAAGGATTTGTTTATGAAAACGCAATTTTCTCACACAATCAAAATACTTAAATATGTACGTGTAAAAAAGAATATCTGTGTCGTCTCTCACAGTTGTTATAACATGATTAAATCCAGATTTTTACGAAAAAAGCAGGAACATATCTAGCATTTAAATATAGTGAAAGAGATGGTAAACAACTTTTCAGCATAGATGTAAAAATAGTTCTCCACCGCTCTTTCTCTATACAGCTTTTCGGAAAAATTTCTTGCAGCAAAAAGTTTCTTTTATTTATTACAGTCTACACTTACGTGACGATAGAGTGTTCGTATAACAACTATCAATTCAATATTTGTTCCAGAAGAAAATCAAGTTAATGCCAGCCAATATGGTAGCATTTTAAAATAGAATTTTAGAAGTTTGACCCGAAAAATTTACAATTGAAAAAATGACAACTCATTTTTTCAGAGAAACAGCAACAAAAATAATAATATTCCTTATTTTGTAGTCAGTCACAGAAAATGGCTACTCTTTTACTTGTCATCTTGAAAGTTGAGTATGAATCTGAAAGAAATACAAGCTTTTCTTTTCCTCAATCTCATTCTATACCGATGAAAACATGGATTATTGTGTAAACTGAAATAAAGAGAAGAAGAATTATCAAATACAAAATTATTGAAAAAAATACTATGCGAACTGAACCATTTTTCAACAATACAGGAAACTTGTGTCTGAGAGAACTGTTTTCTACGTAATCTTCATCCAACAGTTTATAGTACATCTATTGAAAGATCACTTCCTATTGAAGTTTACGAAGATGCAGTTGAGATGACTCCCTGACACTTTACGCCTCTAATAAAAGTCATGATTCTTCTGTAATCTGTAACTAAAGCTTTTCTTTTAATCAATGACATCAGTATATGAAATATTTTCTTACAGATATTTTTTATTGATATTGATCAACACTTCCGCATTATTAGCGGAGATTGTTTCTTTATCATCTATAAATATATATAATTAACTTCGTGTATAATTATTAAGATTATATAAAACAAACAAAAGCAAAGAAGTCTTTTTTGAGTCTACTCCATTTTGTTACTGCGACTCTTAGTGGTAACAGTAACACTTTCTCGCACATTGATGAACTTATAAAGATCGAAAAAATTGTTATAAAGTGGCATAAGTTCTACACGAAGTATGCCATCGCAAACATCGATCTAAAAAAGAAAGATATAGTTATTTGAGACTTAAAAAAAGACGAGTTGTGCAGTCTACCATAATGGAGACTTTCTCCAATTCATCATGCACCTATTGAGTCGATATTGTTGTCGGTAGAAGATAAATTAGAGCATTTTTTTAGACGGATTTCTAGGCGTGAGTGCTCTGAATAAACAAAATCCCTGGTTTAAAATAAGAAAAAAAGCTAAACGCAAGGATAAACTAGTTTCTGATACACGATGATACATTCTCTTTATTAACTCTTTTCATTGCCAGCAAAATAGATATCACACGATTGTTTAGTTGACGTTGTTCTTCTGAGTATTGCCAATGATTTGCATGATCGTCCTTTTGTAAGATTCTTTTCATATACTCTAATGTCAGTCTGCGGAGACCACTGATCGATCAAAATAAGAAATCGAGTGCTTATTATATTGTCTAGAACTTCTCGAATTCAATATTCTACAAGTGAGTTACTTAATTTCTTAGACTTACTGCAAGCTGTCACTACATTTGGTGCTGAAAAGCTTGTTTTTGTGGTTCGAATTCGACCCATCGGTCCTTGAGGACAAATGAAAACAGGACTAATCAGATGACCCTGTGGCGTGGATGATCGGCAGTACTGTGTAGGAATGCCTTGTGGCATTCACAGACTTCACTGACGAGGGAACCTCTTCAAGTAATAAATCGCTTTTCAGATGAGTCTTACCTTATTAGGTAGAATCTATTGAGGCTAGAAAAGCCCAAAATGATTCGTGCTCGTGGATCTTTCTTCTTGAGTTATGATCATTTTACCGATTATTTTCAATAAAATGCTGTGGTCCTGCTCAGGCCACCTTCAAAATCGATTTTCGAATTTCGACTTTAAACTTTGTACAAATAAAGTTCTCAATGGGACTAATACAGAGTGTCCAGAAAGTAGTGTCCTGCGGGAAAGACTTTTTCCCCTGATTTTCCCATTCCCATTTAGACTCAGGGAATGGGAACACGGGAATGGGAACAGAATTAAAAATTGACGTTCCCAAAATTCTTTCTATCTTATTTCAATACACATAAAAATATTTCTATCTGATAACTGTGTATTTTCAATAACTTTTCTTATTCATATACAATTAACACGAAGTATATATAGGAGAAGTCGAAGAGCGTCTCCGTCTGTTTAGACAATGGACAATAACACGTCAGTTAAGAAAAGAAGGTCAGACGAACAAGAAGGCATTGGTTAAGCAGGTGTTCATTCGTATATGCACTATACATTCAGGGTGGTGTTCCTTTTCATTAAAAACGTGTTCCATCGTCTAATAAGAAAATGTATAGTCAACATAGTGTTCATCATATAAAGAGAATATTCCTCTTACGGCAAAGTGTTTCCCTCCCTTCCCCCAAATAGAAAATAAAAAAAAAATTATAAATAAATATTAAGGTTATCTACAACAAAAAACAAATGATTTATAAATAAATAATCTCAATATTTGTCTATAATTTTTTTAATTTTCTATTTGGGTGAGGGGAGGGGAACACTTTACTATAAGAGGAACATTCTCTCTATATGATGAACACTATGTTGGACTATAAATTTTCTAATTAGACGGTGGAACACTTTTTTAATGAAAACGGACACCAGCTTGAATGTATATGTATAGTGCATATACTCAAGAACACCTGCTTAACCAATGCCAACAAGAACAACAAAACAGAAAAAGAAAAGAAGTGAAGCACTATGTAACAGCGTCGCGATGCGCAAAACGTGATGTCGCGAGAAACTGGTATACATATATGTCAATGACACTTTCGCATAGATGAACAGAGCCTTAGAAAACCTTATGGGAATTATGGGAATGGGAACAAAAATTTTTTTTTAGGGAATGGGAATCAGAAAAAGTCGTTCCCGCAGGACACTACCAGAAAGTAACAAAACAAAGGAAAATTTGAATACATATCTCTGCTATATTTTGACCAAATAGGCTAATATTTTTACCACTGATAAAGGAGTAGACATAGCTCATATTCATAAGGGAAACGTTATCAAAAATTGTTTTGAAGTAATACAACTAATGCCAACAAAAACTGTAACATTTTCCGAGTTGTGAAGCAAATAATATATTTATTCACTTAGCCAAGAATAAACGACACCTAATTTTTTCGATTAATCAATATGAATATACTGGAAAGAACAAAAAAGTAAGAGATGCGTGTCAAAGATGCATGACAGGAGAACAAAAAGAAATATTTTTAGCTTATTTGTAGAGTACCGTTACGGTATGGTATTATAATAGTGACAAGTTACGAAACACATTTCGTTGAAAAACATCTTAGTACTACACAACAGTAATCACACAAATAAAGCTTCAGCTTCTGAATGTCTAACAGAGTTTTCTCCAAGGATTGCTAAAATATCTCAAAATATAATAATCCAACAATTCAAATTCAGAGTGTTGGTTGAGTTGAGTTAGACAAAGATAAACTGTTCTTCCGTCTATTTGTGTATTATATAATAGTGGACTATCATACAGTGACGGGTCCAGAATTTCCAGTATGCTGGATCACAGCTTCAGAGCATGAGACTCAGATAAAACTTATGGCGGATGATATTGAAACCAAATGATGAGTTTTTATCAAAAAATTTTTGCAACCGGAGTTTGGAAAAAAAAACTTTTTCCTGAGTCCCTGAGATTTTTCTTTTGCTGTTAGTAGTATTCCGTTTTTTATGATTCAATGGTAAGTTACATTGCATTTCATCGTCAGATTTCAAATTTCATCTAAAAACATGGATCCGTTCGGATGTTATAACGTTTCGAATTTTTTCTACATGCTGCTTAAATTTTAGCAAAAATTCAAAACGTTATAACTCCTGAACGGATCCATGTTTTCAGATGAGATTTGAAATCTGTCGATGAAATTCAATGTAATTTACTATTGAATTCTAAAAAAAGGAATACTACTAATAGCAACAGAAAAATCTCAGGGGCTCAAGAAAAATTTTTTTCCAAACTTCAGTTGGAAAAATTTGTTGATAAAAACTCATCATTTGGTTTCAATATCATGCGCCATAAGTTTCATCTGGGTCCCATGCTCTGAAGCTGAGATTCAGCATACTGAAAAATCCTGGATCATAGATAGAACTGGTCTAATTTTTTTCAGACCGATATCGGCACCGATCCGGAATTTTTAGACCGGACTGGACTGATTGGTATACCGATTTGACCAGTCTACGGGTAGAATGATGGGCTACCGATAATATACCGATCTACACGCAATAGACCGAGTCCGAGAATGAAATCTCGCTCAATAGTGAACTGTTTTGAGTTATACTGGCATAATGCTTCACTATTGACAACAATAGTCTCATTGAGAGTGTTCTCTAAAACTATTTGTTAAACTAATTGTTACGTGATCAGTAAGATAAGGCTTGGTTCCACTTATTGTTTTTTATATGGATACGATCATGGATCAGGTAAGTGGAAAATTCAGACTGGTATAAATCGGTTTGGGCCGGCAAATACCAGTCTCGGTCGATTGATCGGTAGACTGATCGATCCGAAATTCAGACCAGTACCGATTCCATTTATGTTTTGGATTCGTCGCTGCTATTCCATATGACGTTGTTCATGTTTAAATATGACCATTTGATCTGTAAATATGCTTGCAGACTCAAATTCTTAACAGATGTCTTGAAACTTATCCTAAGTGATCATACATCCATAAGTAAGATCGATCACTTTTTCTCATTTAAAGTTCCATGGAGAAAAAAGCAACATATCACTACAATCAGCTCATCGAGCTCTACAAACTGGATATATCCAATTCGAAACTGAGGCTCACACTTGGGAATGTTCCATCATGAGCACACTGACTATAAATAAATGTACAATTAAAGAAAATTTTTAATATCACAGATCGAATGAATTAGAAAAACTTGAAAAATAGGTTTATTTTACAATAGTAAAAAAGAAATCTTCATCTTTCTTCAATTATAAATGACTACATATATTTAAATGCTCTTTATGACATATGAGCAGATTCTATTACTGTCTAAAAATTTGACATTCGAGATTTCACTATGAAAAAAGAAGATCATTTGATAAGAAAGTTATTGATCAGTTGACCATCCTTTAATATGCATTCGATGTATATTTCGCAAACGTGGTGTATTCGGTTGAATATCACATTCATCAAGAAATCGAGCAACTAATGTACTTTGATTTCTTAAACCAAACAATTCATTTTCAATTTGTGCACTGTTATTAAAATTGGATGACACATGCTATTTAAAAAAAAACAAGGATTTCTCATTCATTGAAAAGAATAAAAGCATTAATAGACCTTTCTCGGTGTTAAATTAGGTGTTTTTGTTACCGCAGATCGAGTAGTTTCACCTCCATTGTCACCGCCTAAGGCTTCAAGTTCCTCTTCAAGACGAAGAATTTTTTTGTAAACTTAATTATCAAAAAGAAAAAAAAGAAACGAAAAGAAAATTATTTATATAAATTAAAATACTAACTATCATTTGATGATGAAGTTTTTTCCAAGGTATTATCAGATGTTATCATGGTTGAATCAGCACGAATTTTCCAATTTTTATATGATTCAGGAGTTGCTTGAGCTCCTAATTTGAAAAAGAGATTTTTTTTTACATGAAAGTGTTTTTCTTTATTGAAATCAAAAAATAAATATACTTGATATCCATTCAGTTATTGTACTTGCAACAAATTCTTTAAATTTATCGGTTAAATTCATTCGTGAATCAGGACAAATATCAAAAAATGTTTGATAAACTGCTTGAGCCAAGTAAGATGCATAAGTCTTTAATAATGAGAAAAGAAATACAATGAACATTTATGATAAACAAAATTTTAAGACTAACATTGAAAAATTTATCTCGAAACCATGGATCAACAGAAAGAAGTAGTTCAACATAATTTTTAGAAATACGTGTAAAATATTTTTCACATTCATCATCAGCATCAGGTAATTTCTATAAAAAAATGAATTTTTCTATAATATATTCATTAATTTTAAAAATTTTATTTTACTATGAAATATTTTAAATAAAACCACCAAAATGCATCAATAAGTAAATATTGACTTGTATCACTTCGAATTATTTTATTCCAATAATAAGAAAAATTTTTCTAGAAAAAAATTATTTTATTATTTAAGACATATATAATACTATCAAATAACCTTAAATTTCTGTGCTTGAGTTACTTTATCTAAGATATCAATAACTTCAATGGTGGTATCCGATGCCCAATCATGATAAACATTTGGTTGAAAAGGTTTATAACGTAAATTTTCTATAGTTTTACGCTCTTTTTCATTTTCATCTGTTGCTACAGTTAAAAAGATTTGTTTCCGTCGTTTAAGTATAGCACTTAATTCACTGTTTGGATCGAGTTTATCAATTTCTGTGAAAGAAAAAAAATTACATAAAACAAAAATTAAATGTTCTTTTCCTAACCATCAAGTGATATACTAAATGAACGAGCTGCTTGTTTCATAGGTATAAAAGCATCATTTTCTTGTTTAAAAAATAAATTAGTATATTCATTCATAGCTGATTCACATTCTTTAAGACGATCTTCAATTGGTTGTAATACAGTTAATGTAGTTTTAAACATACTTGCAAAGTCCTATGATAAAATTGATAAAAATAAATATTAATCAATACGACAGAAATTATAAAACTACACACATTATAAAAATCATCATAACTAGCAGGAAGAATATCCGTTGTATCGACAAGAATAGGATCTGTTATTGGAAAATTATTCTATATAAAACTAAAATAATTCATTAAAATAAAATAATAAAATATATCTTACAATTATTTCACTATTACATAATTCATTAAATAATTCTAGCTTTTTTATTTTTGTTTGTTGATTATCCATTATGATCTGTACGAGAAATAAATGTACTCGATTTTGTTTCAATTTAAAAATTAATAAATAAAAGGCAAAGAAATTATTTTGTTTTTAAGTATAAAAAAAACAGAAAAATAAGAAGACAAGAAGAATTTTTTTCTAATCAGTCAATAAGAGAAAGTATCTTGTTCAATTTATTTTTCTATGCTGATGTATTTGTCATGGCTGTTGGTGTTCCACGTTGTCGTCCGATTTTAATCGCTGTTATAGTCATATCTTTTGATGTATTAGCTTGTTGTTGTTCTTGATTGTTGTTCACATGTTCAACAAGTTTAACAAAATGACTTCGTGATATAGCATGTTTATAACGAATTTTTTTACGAAATGGTTCACTATAACTCTATTTAAAATAAAGAAAACAAACAAATAAATAAATAAATATTAATTGTTTTTAGTTAATTAAACATTTATTTACTCCTTCAACATCTTCAAGTTTTAAATGCGCTATTGCTTCTTGTAATGTTAAGAGTATACAATTCCATGGAGAAAATTCTTCACGACGATTCCATCGAACAAATGTTAAACTATAAACGTCGGATTCTTCACTTAATGCCGAATGACTATCCCAAATATTTTTAAACATATATTCTATATCATTAGTCTAAATAAAGAAAAAGGTTCAGTAAATTATTTTTTTTTATTTTCAATAATTATACATAATATACACAAATGAATAATGACAAGACAATGTCAATTTCTCCTTTATTTATATAATTTCGAACGAATGTAATAAATCTTTTTAATAAAATAAATTATTCTTACCGTTAAAAAGAATATACAACGAGCTCCATCATTATAATCACATTCGTCTTTTTCAATCTTTTTAAATAAAAATCTAAATAATAATAACATGTTTGATTAAAATAATTTCAAAAACAAAGTTTTTTAATATCATACTTAAATTTAGTTTGATCCGTTCGTTTATTAGCAATATTTTCCAATCGAAGACATTGTCGACATTTACCAACTTTTGCATTAGTGCTACTAACAGAAAATTCTGTTGATGGATAATACTTTTGACAACTACGACAATAAAGTGTTTTTTGTTCCGTGGCGACGACTGGATCTTGTGGTACCTATGTAGAGTTTTAGATGAATAGATGATATATGGAGAGTTTTTCAAAAGTCACTATTCAAAAAAGAAGCTAAATTTGAATATCTTCCTTATAATTCTATTGGATAGACTAGTTTTTTTGTACTGGTAATAGAGAGTCCTTCCAAGTTTCTATCTATATATTCAAAATGCTTAATTACTCCTACAAAAGTAACAGTTTCAGGTTCAACACAAAATGAAGTCCTTTTTCGACTGCTGAAAAACAGTATGTAGAGTTTTTCTTATATTTTTTCAATTTTTTCATTACTACGGGTCATCGATTACCTAGGTCTGTAAAAATATGCCTTTGATACTTCTGAAAAAATTAGACACATTGATCTGAAATCAGGTAGATGTGAACACTCTAAACTCACGTTAGTTTATTCAATACACCTTTCTTCAAAGTTTTTGATAGAGGGAAAAACAAATGGTTTTGAAGAAATGTGCAAATCATTCTAGGTTTTTCACAAATGTCAAATAAATGTTTATGAAAGAAAAAATATAAGAAAAAGTCTGCATACTATTTTTCGAAAGTCGAAAAAAGGAATTGATTATGTGTTGAATCTGATATGGTTATTTTATAGGAGTACTTAAGAACTTTACACATATGGATAGAAACTTGGAAGTGTGCTCTATCATCAATGTAAAAACTAGTTCCTCTGATAGAATTCTAAGGAGGATATTCAAATTTATTTTTGGTATAGTGACTTTTGGTGACACCCTGAAAATAGAAATTCCAAATATTACTTTAAGATGTCGGACAACACCCGGATTGAATGTAGGTGTTTTAATATATTGAAGAAATAATGTTGAAATGCGTTGACGAAGACCAGATAAATTTTCTTCTTTTATTCCACGCATGAGAAGATCAGCTTCACGATCAATTAATTGAATTATTTCTTGTGTAAGACGACTATCATGTTCCTAGAAATCAATTTATTTATTTTTTTTTTTTGGTTCAATTATATTAAGAAAATTTTCTAATCGATATACTTTCACAGTATGTTTTAAAGTCAGAAGAATATCAAGTCGTTCATCAAGTGTTAAAAATTTCATGGTAATTGTATTGTAAATTTGCATTAATTCACGAGCACGAATTGAATAAGGTGTACTAATAAATAGAAAATATTTTTTCGATATTATTCTCGTAGATATTAAAAGATTTAATTAAAATCAAAAGTTGTATTTTGTATTCTAAAGAAATGTTTACTCTGATTTTTTTTTTCATTAAAAGAAGTTTGTTTAGAAACCTCGACTCCTTTTGTATAATAATTATTCTTGTAAAACTGTCTTTATACAGAAAAAGTCAAATAAAAAGCATTCTTTAACGTGATTATACACTGATCTCTGCAACTCACGTAGTAAGAAAATTTGAACACTAGAAACGTCTATCATATTGAAAAAAACAAATTAAATGTTACTATTTGAAACATTGACAATGAAATAGTAGACTAAGTATGAGTCAATTCATCAAGTGAATATACTTAGTGTCATACATTAATTCTGTTTTTGAAAGGAGAAAATTCTACGTAGATCATAAGGATTATAATTTAAGAAATTGTTTTTCTTTGACTTGGACTTTTTATGAATGTATTATTTTTTTGATTGCTTTCATGAACCATTCTGTTCTGACAGTTCTTACAAGGGAATGTTTTCAACTGATTAATCGCTTTTGAATTCGGATTCTATACATAAGAGAGTCTTCAGTGAAATATCAAAAACCTCAAAAACATAAATCTCCTTTAGGTCTTCTGTCCAGAGTTACAGGCATTTCACTAGAATTTTAGTCTCGACCATGGTATATACCAACAAATCAAATGACGATATTTTGAGCTGAGTTTTTGCCTATAAATAGATTTATTTGTCAGTACAATGTCTTGAAAATTTTAGCTCAAATGAATATTTCCTTCTCAAGATATCAAAGTTCCCAAAATTACTCATATTCGACGAAAGATGCTAGGTTTTTCTATTTTTTGAGACTTTAATATCTCAGGTCGAAATAGTATCATTTGATTTGTTCATATGTTATCCTTTTGCAATATTTCATACCTCACTGTGATCTACCTTATGCACTGAGTCCGAATTGAAAAGCGATAGATCAGTTGAAAACGTTTCGTCGTTAGTAAACCACATCTTAATTGATCTTTCACTAATTTTCTTTTTTACTATTCAGTTTACTTTCTGTCTGAATGATTCTTGACATAGAAGAGAAGAATTTGTATTAGAGTATAATTCATCGACAGTTCTAGCGATTTTCTAGGTAAAACTCTTTCCTTTCAAAGACAGAATCGATACACGACATTGATTATATCCATCAGACGTATTAGGTATCTAATGAATTATAAAATAATTCTAAGGTTTTTTTCACAACGTGAATTGATTATTTGAGTCACGCATAGTTGACTATTTCATTTCATATTTTATGATTAAAAAGAAAGACAAATATTATAAAAAGCCTAGAGGTTTTACAATCATGTGAAATCACACGGTGATGTAGAGAATAATTTCATTTTAGAAAAAACATCTTGAAAGATATGTTATCATCTGGACTTTCATTTAGTTTACTTAAATCAGTACAGAAAACCTGATGTAGATGGATGTTCTTTCCTTTCATATTGAAAGACTTTTTTGATAAAATCAATATATTCTAGAATAGTTTCTTCTTTTCACAGTAAACTAGAGAAGTTTTACTGCAATTTACAACAACTTACTCCATTTCTGTTGTTGAACCATCTTTGTATTTCCATCTTTTTGGTTGAGCAATACGTTCAAGAAAACGTTGTATATTAACTTCTTTATTATATTTTTGAGCTTCTGTTTTATATCGATCAATAGTTGCTAATAATTCTGTTTCTTCATCAACTAATAATGCTAATGCTGCTTTTCGAGCTATTTAAAATACATATATATATATATATATATTAATCATATTAATACTTTTCTTGATTTTCTCTTACCAGCACCCTGTTTTGTTGCATTTATTTTTGCTATTTCTTCTTCACGCCATTCTAAATAATAGAAAATGAAACTTATTGATTTAGATAATCAAATTTTTTACTTTCAAGTGCAGCATAAAGTACATCAAAATCATCTTTTGTTCTTGGATGTAAACGTCTATCAAGATCATGTTGATAACGTCGTTGTCGTTCATCTAATTGTCTTTGTTTTTCTTCTAATTCATATTGAATTCGTTGTTGAAATGCTTCTCTTAATGTATTTACATCACGTTTAGCTAACCAACGGCGAAAATATTTTTGTATTATAATTGCCTATTAAAATCAAAATAATATTATTTTCTTTCTTAAATCTTCATTTTATTACTTTTTTATTTAAAATTTCAAATCTTTCTTCAGCTGTTTGATAACGTTTTGGTGTTAATAAACGATCATTTTCAGTTGAAATATAATAACCAGGTTTACTCATTTGTGTTGATTGTTCATTTGTTGTTTGAATAACTCGATGTCGTGACTGAATTGTTTGTGTATCACGACAATAACGTATTATACCTTTATCGGGTCTTTGTGGTGGTAAAGTTTGAGCACTAGCATGATGATATTCTTTTCCAGTCATACGATGACGTACACCACCCAAATAAGGTTTACGAAAATTATTTCGTTCGATTTCAACAACAACATCACGACTCATATTTTGATCTAATTTTAATAAAAATAAAAATTTTTTTAATCAAAAATTTAAAAAGAAAAAAAGATTTTTAATACCTTCATCAATTCGAACAGTAATTACATCAGGCATAGAAATATCTTGACGTGGTTTATATGGTCGTAATGGTTCATTTAATGGATCTTTTGAATGTAATTCTAGAAGAAAATTTAAACAAAGAATAAATTTAGTTTTTTGATAAATTAACTAACCCATGCTAACGGTAGTATTTGGTTCAACTTCGATTTCTGAAAGAGTTAATTGATTATCAAGAACTTTTTCTAATAGACAAAAAAAAACCACAAATAAATATGAATAATATTGTTTTTTTTTTTTTTTTTATTTCTCTTACCTTTAAATGTTATTTGTAATATATTTTCTGGCATGCGTAATTCCTTAGCGAAATGTGTGATTAATTCACTTATTGGTGATCGAAGTGGAAAAGCAACTGTTACAGTTTGACCGATTGTTTCAAGCAACATTTTAACCGTTGCTAATTTAGTTTCTTGTTCTTCATTTGAATCTTTTGATTCATTATAAACATTATTATTACCTTCATTTCTATCATTAACCATTGTTGGCAGTGATGGTAATGGTAAATTATGTTCGTCAGACATTTCTAAAATCTTTAAAATATTCAATTGTATAGAAAATCTATTGAACCATTTAAAATGTTTATATCCTAGCAACAATCCTTTATCAAGATGTTTCATCTAGATGACTCTAGAATCGATAAATATTCGATTGGATAAAATCAAATTTCTCCCAAAATAATTTTGTAAGACGTATTTTTATTAATGTCAAGCATGGATAATTTGAAAGTATCAGGAAATTATGGACGTGGTAATTCAACAAAAGATATGTTACAAAATTCAGTAAATGATATTATTTTATTTATTTATTTATTTATATTTTTATAATCATAGTCGAATTCAAATCCACCAGCACCATCAATAAATATTAATAATAATTTAAATGTAGCTAGTGGACGTGCTGCACAAGTTTTACGTCAAATAAAGTTAGTTACACAAATGATTTATTTATTTATTATTTTTTTGTATTATTATTTCTATTATAGACAATCATCTTTATCAAACTCATCAAAAGATCTGTAAGTTTTCTTTTGAAAACAAGAAAAAAAATATATATAAAGAAATATTTCTTCTTTTGATCAATAAATGATTAAATCTTAGTTTAGAAAATCAATTATTTATTCGTTGTACAATAACTCAATGGTATAAATATTTAGTTGAATTTCAACCAATAATAACAAGTCGAACAACTCGTTTTACAATGATTAATCATCTATCAAAATATCTTGGTGATTTACATAAATTATATGATGGTCAATTTATTTATGTTTCACGTCAATTATTAAAAGAAGTAGAAAAAAAAAAGTTTTTTTTTATTTTTATTTATAAAGAAAAAAAAAATATTTTCTTAAATAGACTTTTATTTTTAATAATACAACAATAAATACACCAAATGAAGTACGTATACAATATATTGAAACAATTAATATTGAACAAATACCAATTGATCTGATTAATGTTCTATTTCGATTGTAAGTTAAATTTTTTAATATGAAAAGCAAAAAAAATGAAAAGAAATTTTTTAGAGCAATTGATCAAGGTCGAGAATCAATTATGAATTCAACAAATCGAAATGGTGGACATCGACAAAAGTAAATTCATAAGAAAACTAACAATAAAACATACCCAACTATTGGATGTCGTTCGATTTCAGAATTTGGCTATGAGTTGGACTTAATGAAACTAAGAGAACTCTAAAAGGGTTTGGATCCAATTAAAGTTACGATCGTTTTAACGAGTTTTCAGTCTCTGAGTCAGCTATTCATGGAAAACTCAATGATAAGATTTTATTCATAGACAGACCTCACGGCTATTAGAATATCTCAAGAATTCCAGCTCAAACAAATGTATTCTACTTTAGATATCGAGTGTTTTTAAATGTTCGATATCTAAAGAGGAATACGTTTGTTTGAGCTGAAATTTTGAGAATATTCTAGTGGCTATAAGATCTATTTAAAAGTAGTATTTCAGATAAGAATCTCATAATTGAATTTTCCATGAATATTCAGTCAGAAGACCGAAAAAATACTAAAATTGTTACAATTCTGGCTGGATGATGCATGAATCTGAATTCATTTAGGGTTTTCTTAATTTCACTGGATCCTTCTCATTACCAAAAAATAGGATCGGGCGACGTCCGACAGTTAGATATATTTCCTCGTAAGATTTGATTATTTTATTTAAGAGTACGTCATTGGAATGGTAAAATTGTAAATATTGAACGTAAAGATGATGGAATATTATTAACTATTGATTTTGTACAAAAATCATCAACAACATGTTATGAAGAATTGTAAGATTTTAATTCAAAACAAACATAAAATAATAATAATAATAATTTTATTTAGAGAACGTTTTTATATGTCAACATGTGGTGATGATTATCAAGAATCTGCTAGAAAAGAATTAATTAATAAACTTGTTTTAACACGATATGATAATCGAACACAACGTATTGATAATATTGATTTTCAACTTACACCAGCTACATTTACATTTAATGATGATTCACAAACAACATTAATTGATTATTATTTGTAAATTTATTTATTTATTTTTTTTTTTGAATTAAGAAAAAAATATATAGAAAATTATTTATTATTATAGAAATAAATTTGATATGACAATTAAAGATCCTGATCAACCATTAATTGTTTATTGTCCACGACGACCTGGTGAAAATACTGTACGAAATAAATCATTTCATTATTATTTCGATTTAATATGAATTTTTTTTTTCAATTTTTAGACAAATACAGAAGTTAATTATCTTGTTCCAGAATTTTGTTATTTAACTGGTTTATCTGATCGTGCACATCGAGATGCTCGAGTAAGAGAATTATTTTTTTTAATAAATAAATTTATTTTTATCATTCTCTTCTATAGGCACGAAAGACACATAATCTCATTCCATTAAATTCAGCTGGACGTCAAGCCGAAATATCTCATTTTCATCATATGATTCGACGAAATATTGCAACAGTTAAATATCTTGCTTTATGGGGTATTAATATTGTTTCAACGAATATTTCAATACATTCATCTATAGATGAATCATATCGAGTATATTTAAAAAAAAAGAAAAAAAAAATACATATGATTTTTATGAGATTTATTCTTTTAGAAAATTTCTTATAATGATGTAGTACTTGAAGATGATGAAGAAAATGAACAGAAAGATACACAAGATAATGATCACTCTTATGGACATTTCACGAATCCGGTATGAAAAATTTTGTCTTTGAATTATATTTGATTATAATTAGTTTTCGACGATCATCAGTTGAGATTGGCTATCAATTTCATCCTCTTGGATCATCAGGACACGTTATTGTTCGACTACTCTTTCTTACTTAAATATTTATATATTCATGAATGTGAACATAGATACAAAAAAAAAACCATCTAAGAATGATTGGAAGGAAATGGAGTAAACTTTCAATTTATGCCTATGGGCCCTCTTGTATACAATAGGAATTGGAATTCATTGTCCTAAATCTATTTTGTCAATCAGATTAACATAAAATTGTGATTCTCTTCGAAATTTGACTGAATCCTAATGTTTCTGATAACATAAATAAAAGATGTCTCATAAGCCTTGGACCTCAACAAAAATTAGTTTATATGCGAGCAAAGAGTAATCCCTACCGGACTATATCTATATGAACTTCGAGTACTTAGGACAATGTTTTAAACAGCATATTATCCAATGATCTCATTTCTTTTAATCATATTGATATAAACAGAAGAAACGAGATAATTAAAATCTTGAAATCGATCAGTATTTTTTTAAGAAATTTTAATGAATTATGAATTCATCGTATGTAACGTAACACACGGGTGTGAGTATTGGTATCTTCTGTACGTACACCCTAATTATGACTTTTCTTCTGTTTATATCAATATTATTAAAAGACATAATGTCATCAGATAATATGCCATTAAAAAACATTGTCTTAAGTAGCTGAAGCTAACATAGATGTAGTTGGGTAGAGATCATTCTTTGTTTACATATAAACTAATTTTCGTCGAGATCCACAACTTATAAAACATCTATTATCAATATAGGGTGTTTGAAAAGTTTGTAGAAAAAGTAAACATAATTATCTCCTTTAAAAATTCAACTGATTCGATTATCGTTTTTTAATAATATGAAAGTGTGTTTTTTGAAGTTTTGTTGAATAGATAATTTAATTGAACAACAAATATTACTAATGATTCCTATTAACTAAAATATATAAAGACATTACTTTCAAGAGATAAAAAAAACACGATAGAATTTTCATAATCAGTTCTCATTTGAAATTAAACCTGATCATTTAAAAGCATTCTACCGACATTAATTTAACTGAAGCATATTAATTCATAATGCGATGTATAATTTGTCGTGAAAATCAGCAAACTATTGCAATAAGGAAGAAGAAGAATATCCCTGTCTTTGCGCTACCGAACGCTGCCTAATGGCAGATTCAATAGCCCAATATCTTCCCTACACCTAATATTAAGTGTAGCTCTGAATAGAACAGCCGACTTAACCCAGAGTTCTTGTACTCAATGGCTTGAGTTGTTCATACACATTAATTGACCATGTATTAGTCACACGAGCAGGTATATGTCACAATATAGTCAGCATGCTATCAGACAACTTATCCTAGACAAAAAAGCGTTGGTGACTTGTAGTATCGAAGTTTGGACATAGTACCTTGTGATTATCTATTAAACAACGTAGCCATAGTGATCGTCTTTGAGTTTTCTTTTGTAATATCAGAAGTTTTTTGAAAATATTATTGATTTCCGACGATATCAATTTCACAACATTAGTGTAAATATCTTTACTATAGTCTACATCTAATCTTTTCTTGGTCTAATTCAACTAGATCAGTAGAAATGACCTGGATTTGATCACGAATAAAGATGATCTTATTTTAATGTTAATAAATAGAAATATTTATTGAAAGATATGTTAAATAAAACTTCAAAGAACTTACTATTATATTATGAGAAAAGCAATTAAATCTCTTGAATTCTATAAGATATATTTATTTGAATTTGAAGATTGAACTCACTAATTGGCTATTAATTTATCCAAAAGTTGACGAAGACCGAGCATCAATCTATGTGAATATGCTTCGACAAGTAGGTCAACAACAAGGAATGCCTATTAATGAGCCCATTCATGTAAAAATGGATGATGATGAAACAGACACATACGCAAATGCTCTTCGTAGTAATCTCAGTGAACAAGTAAATTGCTTTGACTTTCATTAAAATTTCTTTTTTATTCAAAATTTTTCTTTAGATACAACTCGTTTCATTAATTGTTAAATCACGTCGAATTGATCGTTACAATACAATTAAACGTATCTGTTGTATTGAAATACCAACTCCGACTGAAGTAAGAAGATTATTATTTTAATTCTATATTTAAGTTTTTTGTTTTTTAATTCTATATATATATTTAGATTGTTTTAAGAAGTACAATTGCTGATGATGATATTCTACCAAATGTTGCATTGAATATTGCTCGAGATATTAATTTTAAACTTGGTGGACAAATTCGAACAATTAATATTAATATAGTAAAATTTAATTTGAAATAAAAAAGTTAAACTATTTTTTTGAATATTCTTTTAGCCAAATATAATGATGATTGGTTTAGCTACATGGACATCAGCACAAGTAAATTATAAATCATCAGAACATCTTGATTATGTTTTGGCTATTGTTGGTTCAATTAATTATAATATGACAGAATATTTTAGTTATGCAAAATCATATACAAATGAAAATGATCTTCGATCTGATATTGGACTTTTTGTTCGATTAGCAATTAATGCATATTATGAAGTATAGAAAATTTTCTTTTTTTGTTTATTTCTATTTAGTATTTTAATTTTTATAGGAAAATAAAATTTATCCAACAACAATTATTATTGGACGAAATGTTTTTTCATCATTTGATGATTTAAATATGATTAAAGAAAATGAAATTCAATCAATTATTGATATAATTACACATAATAATATTATAGAAGATTATAAACCACGATTAATTATATTTACATATATGAAACAAATGATTTATGATTTTTATAAATATGTTCAGGTATATGAAATTTTACTTTTATCAAACACAATCTAAAAGGAATATTGACATATAGAGATAAAACTTTGAATTCCCCACAGATTATGACACATATTGTTGATAAACAATCAACGACTGTATATCAATAACGTCCCATTATTATATATGAACTACTTCCTTGTAGCATTTCTGAAGGATTAAGTTAAAGAATATAAAGAAATGTATCCCTCAATAGATTGAATAAAGTAATCTCCTGTGGTTAGCAACAACAGCTACATCATACTTAACATTTTAATCCCGAAGGGATTGTGATAAAAGCTTTTTTCATATAAGTTTTCAGAGCAAACATGTAATAAAGTATATGCAATGGTTTTGAGGACAAATTTTCAGGTCAAAATTTATTTCATTCATATAAGTGTGTCGAGTACAAAGATAAATAAGTTGCTTATAGATTGTAGTGGTGCTTTCCGGAGGAAATCAAACTTTTGGGAGAAAAAAAAACGGAAAATCAAAAAAGAGCAGAGAGCATATTTACTGCTTTTTTTCTTTAAAGTCTCTTTAGTGTTAATATTTATCACAATGACCCGACTGACTCTATTATTGATCAATACATTTATCGTGTTTTCTTTTATTTTAATCTACTCCAGGGAAAGTTCTGTATTTCTCTTGGACTAAACAAATGATTATAAGAGATAAACTTCTGATATTTTGTTTTAGATTTCTTTTTCAGTCATATTAAAATAAACAAATACTTTTGAATCTTCTTCAGTACATTGAAATGTTCTTAATTCATATTAATTTAATTGCTTTTAAAGCAATAACTTTTTTAGAATCAATAAAATCATTAATTTTTATATAATAGTTGATAAGGGATGGCTTCCGAATAAATGTCCCTCTCAGTATTTTTTGTTCTAATATCTTGTTCAATCTTGATCGTACAGATTTGATCTTTTATCGAAAGTATACGCTACTTAATTCTTAATAAAAACCTATCGAAAGCTTTTCTAAAACAAAGTTAAGCATGAAAATTGTAAGTTAACACTTAATAAGTATGAAAGAATAGCCTTTCAAACCGATAAATTTGAGAATATTTTTTTATATTACAGTACACAATGAAACAATTATTAGGCCTGAATGCTCAAAAAAATGAAAGGAAATTTGTGGGAGTATATCTGAAACATAAATTTGAAGGTTTTCCAATTATAATTGATTGAGAGAGTATTTTCAAGGGCTACAAAATGGCTATATTGTCTTAATTTTATTGCAATTAGTCAACAAAAAATTTTTAAAAATTGACTTTCCACCTTTGAATCCAGTGTTTTATCTAGATTCTGTGTTTCGAAGGAACGATTTTAAACTTTCAGAACGAATATCTATTTTTGGTAGCATAGATACACAATATATAGTACAGTAATCGCAAGTTCTGACAGGATCAATTCAATCTTCACAGGGATACTACTCTCTAAGCGTTCACAATGGATAAAATACAGTTTGAAAAGTTATCTTTGGGTCTACTTTTAGTATTTAGGTATTCTATTTTTTAAATTTCTTCATTAAATTTCTTGAAAAACATTTTTTTAAAAATTGAGTAAAACTTTTGTTGAAAAAAAGTTCAAGCATACACGATGAAGATTGAATGAGATGCTAAAATAATACATCGACGGATATTTATTTTGATGTATTCATTATTACGGTTCTTCTACAGGATGCCCACAGTGTATTCGCTAATTGCTTTGGTCATAAACTAATTGGCGTGATCTCATAATGCACAACATTGCATGTGAGTTAGGGTGTGGGTGTATCCTATAGAATTATCATTAATTTTTTCGTTCATATTATCTAATGACATGACAAGTCAAATATGGATTCAAATCATTGGTCAAAATAGTATCATGGAGTACAAGTGAAATTAATATAGTACAGATATATATCATTAGATGTTTTTCTATGCCGGAAACAAGATATTTTTATTTTTCATATACGAGTTCTTATTAAACTGAAAATTATTTATATTTATATTTATTTTAGCCAAAGAAAATAGCTAATGTTGATTGTTTAATTGCAAAAGATTCGTATGTAATCTTATATTCTATCGTTAAATAAACAAAATATAATATTGTATATATCTAGACCAAGTTATTGTTTCTATTTATCATCACATCGTGATCATTGTTCAACATTACAAGCTCGTCAATTTCTTGTTCTATTTGATAATACTGATTTATCAGCACAAAAAATTCAACGACTTATACTTTATTTAACATTACACATTCCACAACGTAATCAATTTTTTTTGCCATCAGTTTGTCGAGTAAATTTTTATTTATTTATATTTTATTATAAAAAAAAAAAGAATCTTTTTTTATTTTCTTTAGTTTGCTCAACGTCTTTCATCATTAGTTGGTGAAACTCTTGGTGCTTTACCAAATTTTTCACAATATAAAAATTTATTCTATCTTTAAATATTAACAGTATTCTTGTTTGAAAAAAAAAAACTTTGTTTATTCTAGTCGAAAGATTTTGTTGTTTTTTTTTTTTTTGTTGTTTTCTTCAGATAATATGAAATGTTTTTGTTATTGTTATTTAAATGTTTTCTATGTGTTTATTCTAGATGTATATTCAAATTGGACATCAAGAATATTTAAATTATTCATCATTAAATACATTTGATGATTTAACTCAAGAATTAAATCATTTATTAGGTGAAAATTCCTATATTATTGAAAAAAATGGCAAAAAAATAGATTTATCTAATGAATATCAATTGTTAGAAGATGATATATATAAAATTTGGCCTAAAGTACTTGGAGGAAAAGTAAGTCTTAGAAAAAAAAATCTATTTATTTTGATACATGTATTTTTTCTTTTAAGGGTGGTTTTGGATCTTTATTACGTTCATTTGGTAAACAAATTCTTATATCGAAAAATAAAGAAGCTTGTCGAGATTTAAATGGACGACGAATGAGAGATGTAAACAATGAGAAAAAGCTTAAGGTATGTAAATTTACAAGTAATATGTATGGGTACTTATCTTTTGTTTAACATTGTTGACAGAGAGAGAGAGGGCCATTGGGTACTCGAGATTTATGTGTGCCTATAGAATAAAATATGAGCATTTAATTTCTCTTCCATTTAGCAAGGTCAAAACGTCTGTCTGTGTATGTGATCTATTCTTAAACAAACGGGAACTTTTGAGGTGACATTTTTTTAGCTGCATTCTATTGTCGTTAAAGTAGGACATATTTAATCAATAGAAATCTACTTTTTATTTGCTAATTATTGAACAATAACATCTGTTTTTTATTTTAGGAATGGATGCAGAAACAATTAGAAAAATCTGCTACATCATCAACTGATCAAAAAAGCAAATCATCATTAGATGAAGAGAAAAATGATTATCGAAGTGTTCCACCACCACATAAATTTTCTGATACAGCATACGATGAACAAAAAAAACAAATTGCTGAAGATATGAACGAAGCTGTACAAGTAGCTACTGCATTAATTCATGCAGAAAAAAAGAAGAAAAAATCATCAACAGCAGTTAGTACACGAGATGATGATAATGATGATGATCAGGATGATAAAAAAGTAACAACAACGAAAAAAAAACGACGTCATTCAGATGAAACACTTGAAGATGGAGAACTTAAAACTAAGAAAATAAAAAAAGAAAAGGGTGCTAATGCAGCATTTTTTCTCGGTATTGATCTTGGTGATGTATCAAGTGACGATGATGATGAAGAAGCAACTCATGCAAGTGATGCAAAGAAAAAAAAATTGGCTAAGAAAAAGTAAATAACTGATCTGTTTTGGTTTTTGTACTTGTATGTCTTGTTCATTTTGATTCTTACTATCGTATAATAAATATTCGATTTTGTTCAGTATCTATTTAATTTTCTTTCTATAAAATATCTTCAACAATTGATCATTATATTCTTATTTTAATAGAAATTTTCATGACGAAAGAAAATAAAAATAAATAACAACATGCATTAATGATTAAAATTCAAGATCAAAGATAACAAATGCATATTCTTTTTTCTCTACAGCAAAATTTTTGACGGAAAGATATAGATTTTATATGATAGATTGCTGTAGGGTTAAATCCAGACACCAAGATAAAAGAAAAATTTTTCGTAATCCTTTGGGAGAAATACAATCGTTGTATGAAATAATATTTAATTAACCATGTTACTTATTTTATGAATGATAACTCGTGCATTTTTAAGAGACTTGCTATATGATAAATAATCATCATAGAGCAAAAAAAAAATTAAATAATAACCTAAAATATTTTTAATCTTCATTTTTTCCTCTTAAGTATACAATTATTTTCTTTACTCCATAATTTATTATATTGTTGAACTCAAATAATTCACATTTTGAAAAGAAGAGTTAATGAGGGAAAAATTTTTACGTACTTCTTAATTTCTAAAAAAACCTAAAGTCAAGTAGTATACATATGATTGAATACTTATGGTATATTTCTTTTCTTCATTAAAAAAACTTCTCATAGAATGGATTTTAGTCTTCGAGAAAAAATCATAAAAAATTGCATAGCTTTATTTTGCCCTAGGAATCTTAATATTTTCTTTTCTTCTATCGATAAAATTTTATTGTTTTATTATAAGTATTCTATATTGTTTGTATTACGTGTTTTTTCAACTCGATGAAACTCTTTTTTTTTTCTGATAAAACAAAATGTTATTTTCCAATTCATTAATTATCAATTTCGATAGATTTGATTACATAATACAAAAAAAAAAATCTATTTACTATATTTAGACACTATCAGATTTCTTTTTCAATAGAATCTGTAGATGAAAATGCAAAAAAATATTATAGGATAATATCCATTTCCTTATCCAATGCGTAAATCTCTACTTAATTTATAATATATTCTATCACAAAAACAAAAATTGTTTAAAGTAAATATTGAATTATTTACAGTAAATGTTAATATATTTCTGAGCGCGCATCATTAACAAATAATACAAGGCCGGAAATATTTATACAGAATAATTGTTCTCATAAAAAGAAATCATTGAAATATAAATATTGTAAATGAGATAACGAACATTTTTATTTATTCTAAACATGATCAAGTGAGTAATATATATTGATAGTTTTCTTTTTACATTCAATGCAAGTTATAAAAAAAAAGAAAATATTTTTAGAAATTTAGTGTAATATATATAAACTTCGTATCTTATTTTCAACTTCATTTAGAAAATATCCTAATTCTAGAGTCTTATCAGAGAAAACATTTGCAGTAAAATAAATTAAAAAAAATTATTGATATTGACGGTATAGATAAATATTGTATATTTGAATATATTTACAATCACTCAACATCTGTTAATTGAATATAAAAAACATGCTTTGTATTGATTATTTATAAAATACGACGACAGCTTTCTATGGATTATACGTCCAAATTCTGTCAGTTTTATAATCTTAAAACAAATAATTTCCATCTGTTCTATTAGCATAACTTCCGTTACAGAAATAACTAAAGGATACTATCTATATTTTCATTATTTTCTCATTGATCATTGATTTTTGTATCTTAAATTGATCAATGATGGACAGAATAACAGAATGAATATTCTTTCTTGCAAAAGGTCAGCAGTGAACCTTTCTAATGTTTATTAGCATAATAATGATAACAGTAAAATCATATAGTGTATTTATTATATTTATAATAAATGTCATTATTCTTCGAAATATATACCAGATATAAGTCAATAGAGCTGTTTTGGGATCTTTGATCAAGGTTCAAACAGAAGTATTTATGCATAAATTTCCTATACGGATATGAATATTGCAATTGACATCTGGGTTCTAATGTTTATTTTTATTAACCAACTGAAGAAAAAGTTATACTAAATAGATGATACTTTTCTTTTTCATATTAGTGAAAAGTTTTAGGATAATGAATTTTTCCATTCTTCAATAGAAATATATATATATATATATATATTCTATTTATTTGCTATTGAAAGATTAAATCTGTACGTAGTCAAATGTTTATCACTAGTTATACTTTACATTTCATGTTCATCAATAATTTTGTTGTCAACATATATCAGTTTGACATAAAATAAAAATAAACATGTATTACTCTATTGATTAAGAAAATATAACTTCAAGGCATATGAGATATAATAATATAGGATAAGATAGTTCTTGTTTTCATTTCTTCTGTGTGGGATTTTGCTTTTCTTATTTTGCTTTTTTTTTTAAATAAACATGTAATCCTTAATTGACATTCGATATTGAATTAATGTTTATAATCACAAAAGAACAACAAAAGCAAAGCAAACAGTAATCTGAACATGAGAGAAAAAGAAATATAATTATAACTTATGATTAACAATCATTTAACTGTCGGTATACGATCTTCAATTTCAAAGAGTAGAGCACTTTTTGCTGATTTTAATGGGCTTTCAATTAATTGTTCTTTTGTTAAATCGTCAACATTATTATTTACAGTAATTGAATATCGATGATTGTTTATTAAATTTATTGATGAAGGACATGGTTTTGTATTTTGTACGAAAATACTTCCATGACGATTTGATGGCATCACTCGTGTTACACCATTTCGAGCATCGAAACCAGCTGGTAATGGTCGACAAAATAAAAAATGTTGACCAACTTGTCGAAATCTTCGATCGAAAAAAGCATAAAGAATAAATGTTGATGATGCATTTATAACAGATAAAAGATTATTGATAGCTAAATATTGCCTTGCACGTAAATCAGCCATTAAACTTTGACCAAACCATGAATAAAGCACATTAAATATAAAATAAGGAAATTGTGTAGCAAGAAATACAAATACAATTGATAATAATAAGAAATTAATAGCATTTGATGATCGATTTTGTTTTTTTAAATTACCCAATAAACGTTTACGTCGACGTACAGTGTATAATTTTTTAATAATCATTGTTTTACATATTATTATTGTTGATAATGGAATAAGAAAAACAAAAACAAAATAAAGATATTTACGCATTAATGTACGAAATAATGGATGTGCTCCAATATCTGATACATATATAACTCGTATATTATCTTTTTTAATAAGAGTAAATTCAAACCAAAATGGTATACAATATAATATACAAAATAACGAAACACATAAAACAACAAATACTGCATGCCGTGGACTACGCCATTTTTGACCTCGAAATGGTAAACATATAAGAATAAATCGATCAAGAGCTACTGTTGCTGTTAAATATATTTGTATTAATAAACATGTTACATGTATAGGAAAAACTCTTGTAAATATATATTGATAAAATGTTTCAGCACGAAAAGTTGATCGTATTCCATGTGTTAATAAAAAACCAATTAAAACACATGATGATGCACATGATAATGCAAATATATAAATATTTGTTGTTGAAGTACGCATAATTCGACTGGATAATATGACACATGTTAAAGCATTACCTAATAAACCACATATACATACTATTGATAGTAAATAACCTTCGACAATACGTTTAAATTCCACAAGACGTTGTTCAGAAAATGCCGTCGCCGTTGTCGACGATACATTCATGATTGTTCGTTATAATAATCAATTAAGATTTTCTCTTACTGTTACTTGTATTTGTTACTCGTAAAGTATATTATGATGAAAACTAAAAAAATATGAAAGAGATTTTTTTTGTCTTCTTATTAAAAATTGATAGCTGATAAATATATTCAAAAAAAAAATGCTTTGAACTATGAATAAAATTTACTTTTCTTTCTCTCGATTTCTTTTTCTCATTGAATAGAGTGTAAAATATAAAAATAAAATCTACAGAAAGTGAATTAGAATAAAATATCCAATAGGTTTTGGATAACGAACTAATCCTCTTATGGTTTTAACTTACACACGAGACAAAGCCAATCTTTATTTATGAATGCAAACTATGGAATAAATGTAGAACTGATTTCTATACTCTTTTTTTTTTTTTACATATTCAAAAGATGATTGCATATAGGCGGAAAAAACAAATGATGATTATTCCCTGAGCATCAAGGTCAATTATAGTGTTTTTTTTTTAATTCTTTTTTTTTGTATGTTTGTCACATTCACAAAAGTACTAACACTGAAGAGAAAAAAAAAGGGAACTCGGTTTTATTGTCTGTGTCAATCGTCAATGTCAAACTGCCTGATGAAAATCTGACTAAAGATAACAAAAACTAAACTTTTTTTTTACTGGGTGTTTTATATAACTATCGCATAGTTTATAGTAACTATAGAGGTGCCTACATGCAATTAGTTTAATCTGTGTATACGTACGTGTGTTTGTTATTCCAGGACACCCTAATGAGAAAAGAAAGCTGAGTAAATTGACAAAGAGTGCAATTCAATTCTATCAGATTACTTTGTGCGACAATACACAGCTGGTAATAAAACTATCTTTATGGGTGATAACGGGAATTGTGCGCAGCGCATATAATTTAATCAATATGAACGAAGTACGTTTATAACATTTATTCTAAAGGTCTTTCTAATTTACAATTGTATTACGAGTTCCAATCTCGAAATTGAGTGGCAATAAAATGAAAATAGAGAAACTATTCTCTAATTGCCACTTATATCCGTTTTAGTATAAATGTATATACATGTATGTTATTTATTGTGCAGCGAAATAATCCGAACGATTAGAAGTATAAAATACACTAAGGGCATATTTCTCTTAATAATATATTTTCAAGATTATCTATTTATGTTGAATGAAATAAGAAGAGCATTATAAATACGTCACATCGAAGTAGATCAACATATCTATCATCAATATTGAATTTCTATCTATGTTTTTTTTTTATCTCTCTATGTTTCTGTCTATTGATCTTCTTCATTAACCGGAAACACTGCGTGCTCATCAGTATTATTGGGACGATGCACGCACACTCTTTTTTTTTTTCATCACTGCCTAACAACTGAAACGAATGTCTCTTCTTCTTAGTTATATATAGGAAAAAAATAGATTGAGAGAAAACCTTCGAAAGAAACAAGAATGGAGAAAAAGAGAAAGAGAGAAAGAATAGGCCAAGGAGAATAGAAGAAAGAAGTTTTACTTGCTTACAGAAATTATCAAATAAGATATTGGTATTATTATGTATGTCATTGATTGATGATTGTTTTATTATATCGAGCATGCGATTATGTTTAGATTTTTGATGACCTTCAAAGCTGTAAAATCAAATTGATTTTGTTATATTTAACAGACAATAGTTAGATACTTGATAGAATTAATAGGAAACGTATGAAAGTACTCCAGTCAAATATGGATGCTAATTCACTGAGAAAGACTGAAAATGTCTTTTTTTTTATAAATCGCAATAGTTCTACAAGTTCATATGACTGATAGATAAGCAAAGAATCTCTTATTGCCAACAGCAAAATCCATTTATATAAGAGTTACAACGTCTTCGTTCATTCAATTTACTTTATTCAATCAATTAATATTTCATTTGTTGACGATCTCGGATACTCATATCTTTGCCATTCATTTGCTATCAAAACATATTATCTTTCTAACAGCAAATAGACTATTATAATCTTTCAGCTTATGTTAGTAATGCTTTTTTAGCTTCGTTATCATTTTCTTGTCGATAATGTATCTGGTCAATGTCAAAATTAGATGAGTAGTCCACGTACTAGAATTGACAACAAATGCCATTCAGACTCAAGCATCTTTATTCAATTGTATATGTAAAAACCATTGAAAATGTCTAGTTAAAATGCCATAACAAAGCCACTCGTCTTAATGTATTCTTAAATTCCCTAAAGGCCTTGTAGATAAATTGATGACAACAATAAAAATAACAAGAACTTTGTGTTTCTAACATTTGTATTTTATATAAAGGAAATAATTTAATAAATCTGCATATGACAAATGAATACTGATTGATAAGTTTAAAAAGAAAACGCCAAACAATAGAATTGTTTTTCTGTTATTATAGTATGATAGATTGTTTTTGTTCTTCTCGTCTTCATTGCTTCATTTATTTCATATCCTATCTATCATTAATATGCAATGTGCAACAGATTCTATTAATCGACTAAACAAAAACCATTTATCATCTTCATCATCAATATCACAGAATCAAATCTACATCAACACACAAACAAAAAAACACATCAAAGACACATACTAATCGATGTAACGAGAGAATATCTACATATATATTTATATAGAAGCAGATGTCTAGAGAAAACTTATTGAGCTTTGATTACGAAACAAAAAGTAATTGAACGTACATACTTAATAAAATAATCAATAGTTGTGGTACTTGCGTACATTACTAATTTTTCCAGAAAAAAAGAAGTATATCAAATTAGATGAATACCAAACGGTATATTTTTGTGTGGTGGTAATTTTTCTTTCATCAATAATTAATGTCACTCGCTGACATATATATGATAGAATACAGCTGAAGGACAAATAAAGAAAATAGTAAACAATAAGAAAGAAAAATCGTATGTTCATAAGCCAAAGGAAACAAATTGACAAGAGAAAAGACAGCAAAATAAAAAGAAAATGTATCATCAGGCAAAAAACAACAAAAAATAATGATAAGAAAAAGCGATCCACGTTAAACATGTAACTCGACGTTGAGCATTGTTTACATCATTTTTATTTTAAATTAATTCACATATTTGTTTTTTGTCGTCTACAAAAATAAGAAAATAATTGTTAATATCCCAAATATTTTGTTTAATTATAAATTCAAAAATAAGATTCCTATCACAAAAATACTGATTGGTTTTTTTGTTGTCTTAGAAAATCTTTAACGAATTTGATTGATTGTTTATTTGTCAGATTTATCTTATTATATTATATGAGACTTCCATACAAATTCTTATATGTAAATTGATCAAAGGGATAAGCTAATTTTATTCTATTGCTCAAACAAATACTAAACAATATAAGAAAGTCTGTCTCCGGTTTCGCTTAACAAATCTATTGAATTATTAAATACATTTGAAACACATGCACCAAATGTTCTTATTCGATTGCTGATGTAAAATATATTGTTTTTTTTAGTAAAAACAATAATAGGGTTGAAAATGATATTAGTATTGAATTTATTATGTACAATAGTTGTATACAGTCTTTAATATATTCATAATATTTTGTTTTCTAACATAAAGAAAAAACTGAACAGAATAAAGTTTTTCATAAATGGATATCTATACAAGGGATTTCAATAAGTGTTTTTTCTCTGAAGAGATGTGTCATAATTTTAGAGCTCCTCGTTGCTTGACATCTGTGACACAGACCAATAAACATTTTACTGGGCTTTTTTCTAAATAATATTTCTCGTTAAAAGTTTGCCCATCAACTGTTTAGTGGATATTCTAGCTAGTTCTGTCATGCTGCAAATTGCTATTTCTGGTTTGGAGATTGTTCTACAAACAGAAATAATTGAATTTCATACTCTTAAAGAAGACAGAAAAGCCTAAAAACTGTCTTATAATTGATGCTAAAATAAACAGATGGCATCCTATTTGTTTGTGTCTAACATAGGCTTCGGTGTATTTTCTTTCAAACATAATTATAAAATAGAAAATTTGAATCAGAATTTTATTTCTATCCTATTATAGCATCAGTTGTTGAAATTAAAAACTGTATAGTAAAATATTTTTTCGATATTTAAGTGAAAAATGTAAAAATTTGTCTATTGTATAAAACCTATTTGCTTAAAATGCATATATTTATCTTAGGATTATTATCGTACTGGCTTTCTAAACAATTAATTAGATACTGGCAATAATAATGAATGTAATGAAAAGTTTCTATTAGAAGATAAGCAGATGTCAATACAAAGTTGATCAGATACTCAGAGAAAATCTGTTTTTATGATATGGGTGAGATAATGCATATGTGTTATATTAAATCACTGACATTTCATTATTCTCAATAAAGCATATACATGAAGAATATGTTGATATTCATTTATAAAACAGAAATATTCTTTTCACCCAACGTTTTCTCGTAGGTCTTTATTCAGCATAAAGGTCGAGGGGTTGGCGCTCCTCCGATGATTCAATTTGCTTGTGTGGAATTTGTGATTATTGTACCACATATACCAGGTTGTTTGTGTACCCAAAAAGAGGTGTTCGCCTTTCAAAGTTTGTAAATTGCTCCTCTGGCAGACAAGATCTGGATAAAACACTATTGCATTGTATATGAATATGTCATAAAAGAATATTTTTTTTGGGTCGTTTCACAGCCAAAACAAATGATAACTAACTATTTCTGACTTATATCTACTGGAATGTCAGAAAAATCAAGATTATTCTGTAGAAATTACTTTATATTAAATAATCCAGATATAAAAAAATAATAAGCTTTTGTTCTTGAGAAAAACATCGTTTCAAGAATTCAGTAGAAGCAAAATACTTGGGACACTATCAAAAAAACGTTTTTTTTTTAAATAGTAACCATTTTCTGAAGGTTGTCGAATTTCATATGAACAATATTTTGAACAAAAAAACATACACACACGCCGATTCGATCAAAGTTCCTATGAAAAAAATGTTGAGCCCGACAGGTTGTATTATGTAGAAGAAAAGTGAGGAAAACTTTCTTTTTCTTTTGTTGAAAAACTGATTTTGATAAAAACGTAAAACAATATAAAATTTTGTTTTATTTTGGCATATATCTTTTTTCTTTTTTGCTCATTCTGAAACATGATAAGTTATCTTTTGTCGTGCATCAAGTATGTATATAAAGAACTATGTGTAACAAAATATTTATAGAATTAAATAGAATTCCTCAGTTATGAGCATGATGTTTAATTGAAGGAGTTAATGAGTGCAAGTCATGATCTTTCTTTCTTCTCATACATTAATTATTTCCTGATCAGAACTTCGTTCATTTACTTCGTTAGTATCTTTCAAATAATTGAAGGTATTGGTGTGAGTGAAGGAAGCCCTCAACAACACCTCTTGAAAAAACAAGACAACATATAACCCTGGTCATCATCAATAAACCAACAATGATCAATAATTTATGAAAAAAATTTCATAAATAATATAAGTGCATTAGATTGGTAAGTAGAAAAACAGACTTTTTTTAAGATAGAATTCTCGTAATTAAGCTTTGTCAGAATTTATACAGATTGACATAGTATTAATTTTTTGTGACAGATGATAGGAGATACTTCAAATCATCTTTAGAAACAAAATCGAAAAAACAATTTTAGATCTAGAAAGGGTGCGCTCTTAAAAGTGAATAGAATCGATGTCGTTCAATCGTTGTTTACATAATCATAGTGGAATGTAATACAATTTGATCATAATAATACTTTGTCGTTAGATAATTTCTTGAATAAAGCTTGTAGACATTCATTTTAATAATAGATTACATTACTAGCTAATGAGTCTTACATCATTGCTCGGAAACGAATAAGAAAGTCTCGGTTTGGATTCGATTGGATTCATACCGAAAAAAATGGACAATACTTCCAGTCTCATAAGTAACATGTATCAGAATTCCACATAAAATTTCATTTAGGTTTTCGTGTGTCTACATCATAAATCTATCGATTTAAAGAAATGCGGAGGCTTCAAAGCGGAGCTACCGTGTAAATTAGGATTTACATATTACGATGAGAAGTGTTTTATTCATCGGTGAAGGTAGTAATCTCAGAATTTGCATCATTAACGCTGATATAATTACTTTCTTGTAGGGGAAAGACGCACGTATTAGGAAAGAGAGTAAACTAACTTCTATTTTCAGTCGAACTCTATCTCAATTTCCTAATCTGAGCTACAGTTAGTAATTCGTAATCTTGGTTGGAACAATTCTGCAGTCTTTGAAATAGGAAACCTCAATATTTGGTTGTAAACCAAGTTTTTCAAAGTCAGTTATCATCTAAAATAGCGAATCAGGATATTTAGAACAATAATAAATCATCAAATCTATACTTATATATAATTATACTATTGATCATACAATCAAAGCAGCAAACATCTGTCATAACAATAATAGAACTCTATTTATGTATCGACTAAAAGAGTATAAAACATCGATAGAATGCTCGATAGCTCTAAATATCACATAAACCTAGAAAATCCTACTAGGTAGGTGGAAAGAAAAGTGGACATGAAACCGGATGCACATATATCTATTTCCTCTAATATTATCAATCTTACAATAAATCAATAGAAGCTGACATTTTTTAACGGAAATGCAATCAATAGTTGAATTAGTAGACTTCTCATACAAAGAGATTTATTTAGTTTGATAAAAACACAACATACACAGAACATAAACCCTATACTGAAGTGAATTTTATTGGTTGCGTTTGAGAGTTAATGAAGATATTGCTTTTGAGTTGAATAAAGAAAGTTACATTCGATTCAATTCGACAGAGTCTATATGCAATCTAAACCGGTTTCAGTCTCTATTATATATATATATATATATATATATATATATGTTTCATTGAATACAGCTTTCCACTATATTAGAATCATAAACTTAACACAGATTACAACAATTAAACCGATCGGTTTATGATGATTTTTATTCTCTCACAAGAAGTTAATTTATTATATTAATGCATTTCGTTATTTTATTCAAAATTCTTGTGAAAGTTTGCGTAGTGAGGAGTTGTCTTAATGAGAACTATCTATTTCATATAGCTACTATAGAAAACACTTTATAAAAAGTAACGGTTCATCTATAATGAAATGAGCGACATATTTTATTGTTTTTTGGTATCGTTGCTCGTGAATGACGCTTGATTAATTTCTTTTTTCTCTCTTGGTCTTGATTTTGACTTTTTATTGTGACGGCAAATCCATGTCTTAAAGTTAGCGATAGAATCACCTTACAGTCTTATATCGGGTCATCACGGCTGAGCGGTTATCTTGTTCGGCATATATTTGAATAGGTACTATGTTCATACCTTAGTACCCCTGGCCACGGAATAACCCTGATCAAATCACTAATGGCTGTTTGCCTCAGATCATCCATCCGATAGCATGCAGACTAAGTTATGACATACATCTGCCATCATAGCTAGTATATGATTAGTCAGTATGTACGGAATCTTAATCAATTTTAGCGCAAGTACTGTATGTCAGGCCAGCTTTCTATGCAGAATAACAGCTAGTATTAGTTGTAGGAAAAATATCGAGCTAATGAATCTGCTGATCGACAACACCTTATGCTACAATATAGGCGAAAGACAGAGATATTCAGCTTCTTCAGTCTTATATTGATATTAAACTTCTCCAAGTATTTGAGACTATAATAATCAGCATAATTATGATAATAACCAAGGAACGAAATTCGATACCTATTTTTATCTTTGAAAACATATCTCAAAAGTACATTAAAAGAATAAAACTTTGTATTGAATATTTCGACAACTACTTTGAACGATAAATATACATAGATCGATGGAATACTTTTTCTATGAATAGATTCTTTGAACTCTGAGATCGTTTTTGACTAACCGAAGTAGATATAAATGAGCAATAGAAAGAAAAACTGTCATTCTTAGTTTTTTTTGCTTTACCTTTCAACTACATCTAACACATAATTCCGTCCAAAGTTGTCATCCCAAAGCTCTTGATTATTGGCTTCTAAACAAATAGCAAAATAAATTTGTTTGGGAACCTTGGTATCATCATCATATTTTTCTAAATGTATTTTAATTGTAAATGCATCTGTATTATCATTTGGATAAGTCATTGAATGCCATCCTTGAATATCTTGAAATGTTTCCCAATCATTTCCACTTATACGAGCAAAAACACGTTTTTCATAAGTACGATTATGAACACGAACTGTTCCATATGCTATTGAATCTTTTGTATATAAACATTCAAGCATTACTTGTCGTTCATATATTAATGGAAGAATATTTGTTGGAGAAGTAAAATATTTTGAAATTAAACAATATTGTTTTGTTGATTTTTTAGAAGTATTGACAGATGAAGATGAAGATGACCGATTGAGAACATTTGAAAGATCAAAGCGACATGGAGATGAAGACAATAGATTTGATTGACTTTTAGCTAGACGTAATTGTTCAAGTTTTATTCGAATACATTCTTGAATGAGTGAGTTTGCTGATTGATCTGGTGGAGTCATATAACGAATAGATTCCAAATCAAGACCCTAAAAGTAACAAATAAATATAATATCTGATATTTTTACAAACGATATTCATTCCACTCGATCAATTCTTAAATTATGAATAATTCTTTTCTTAATCGCGTTTTAAAAATTCGGAACATTTTTTAATATCAAATGGTTTCGAAACATCACCTATATATATATTATTATGAATTCAAATTTTAATAAATATTTTTCTCTTATTGAGATAAATATAAAACAACATTCAACGACAATGTTTTGAAAAAAAATTACTAAACCAATTTATTCAATGAAACTTTTCTAAATTTTTTTTCTGAATTTGATGAATAATTGAAAGTTTTAGAATAAACATATAGATTTATTTTACTTTAATTTTAAATCAAAACTAAAAGGGAACAGGACAGAATATGTAATATCATCTCATGTGATAGAAGGTGAACAAAAACCACCCGATAAATTGTCGATATTGTCCGGTATGATGTGCGCTACATCGGTGGTTAACCAGCAGTAATTTGACAGTTAAACAATCAACTATCTTCCGACCGCCCTTCTATCGTGATATTTCGATAGTCGCTCTTCAATCGGTATTTTACCGCCAGCATACCAATAGTGGTGCAAATAGATGTGTACCATTGGCTGATTCAATCTCAGCTGTTTAGAAAAAGGGAGCCGTTAAATTGGCATTGAAAGAAGACTGAAATTGTCAGTTAGACAGAGTTTTAATATTCATTAATGAAATAGCTGTCACAAACTCTGAAAAATTGAAATATCAAATGACATCTGGTGTTCTTTTTTTTTCTTTCAGTGGGCTCTCATAAAAAGGCTATTTGAGATCAAGCATCAGAACATTTGATATGCTTACATTAAATTTTGATGTTATAACAAGAAAAGAATACAAAAAAAATTTCTAGAACATGTTTCTATGTATTGTACATCTCTGTGACAATAGACTCAAATCATAAGTTCTACAGATCTGTACGTTTAAATATTAGAAAAAAGAATGATATTTCAAGATTTTTATTTGATAAAGTTACTACTAAAATGTATCACTTTCTGTCTTGGAAAATCAATGAAAACTGAATAACTGTACTTTTGTTGGTGATGTCTCTACAATTTCAGTTTTGATTCAAAATTTCGCGATTTCTACTTTTATTATTACGAAGTATTAATTCATAAAAAACCAAAAAAAAAGTCGAGATTCCTTCACAATTAATCATGCTGTCAAACAAATATTGTACAACATATTGATCTCAAACATAGAAATCTCTTTCAAAACTCTGATCTTTGAACAGATAAAACATTTTCAAGGAGAACAATTTTTCATAAATAATAAAAAGAGATATGAATACATTGATCTCCATTTTAGCTGATTTAGAGATGTGTAATGTAAGTTTTTTCTATACGCTTACCCTATCCTGCGGATTTTTGTTCTACCTGCCAGTTCTCTACTCTATAGCTATCTAGCTCTGGCTCTACCATACGCTACAGAACCTATGACCTTATTCTAACCTACATTTTTCTCATCCTAACTCTACTTTACGCTCCAGGATAGGATAAGGATATGGTTGTCTTATAAGCCCTATTATATATTCCTTTTACCATACCGAGTACGCCTCATATTCTGACCCTATTTTACCCTGCGTTAACCATAACCTATCTGTGATCTTGCACAGTTCTAATCTCATTTTATATAAATTTTGAATAACTTTTCTTGTATCTTATGTGAAGAGACACTCCTATTATCTACTCATAAGATACTCAATACATACCAACATATCGGCGAAACGAACAACTTTTTTTGGTGGTTGTTCCAATAAAGCTGATTTTCTATCGAATAAAGTAATACCCAATGATTTGGAACGTGTACCTATAGTATGTAATGCTTTATCTTTTTCATGATCATCATTTTCAGTATACATTGAAAAACGATCTGGTGGACACAATGTATATGTTGAATCATGTAATAACGGTACACATTGCTGTTGTTGTTGTTGTTTTATTTGATTATCTGTTATTGTATCATCATTATTAAATTCAACATTACCATTAAGAGTTGCTGAACTATAAGATTTACGAAGAAATCCTTCTAATCCATTAATCTGTGCATCTGAATTTGAATCACCAAAATCGAGTAATGTTATTGTATCTTAGAATAAAAACAATAGAAAATAGAATTTTATTTTATTTTATTTTATTACCACTATTTTTGTTTGAGATTCGTTGATTATCTTCTTCATTTTGTTCATATTCATCATATTCATCAATTTCATCAAGATTAGCTACTTCAATATCATCATTATCACTAATTTGATCAAAGCCAAGGTTAAAATCAAGATCTTCTGATGATGTTGATGTACCTTCTTCTTGTCCAACATCAGAAAATGTACTACATATACCAGATGATGATGTATTTGAACTCAATATACTACAGTGTCTATCGAAATCAGAAAGACTAGAACCATAGCTGAAACTAAATCGTGATGATGTATCAATAGTAGATGGCGCTGAAGTATTTTCTGAAGAAGAATGCATACGGTGTTGATATTGATTATGATTATTGTTCATATATGAATCTTTGATATAAAATAAATCATTTATATGTGCAGATGCTTTATGTTGGCCAAATAATGGATTATCATTGTAATTATTGTAATTATTAGTATTTGTTGCTATGCTTTTATGAGACATGGGTAAAGGTTAAACAAACTATTTTCTTATTCTCTCGTATGTCACAATGTAGAGTATAAAAATATAAACGTTACTATCGATAGACAAAAATAATAAATAAACCTTCTCGTTGTTACTAAGAAAGAGAGAAAAGAAAATAGAATTGTACACTTACATCTACACCTCTTAGAGGGCTTTTTTCGTAGACTTTACCCCTCAATAAATGAGCTGGATGAGATAGTAGCTGGTAATAGAAAGAGAGAAAAAGGAAAAAATATGTCTTAATCCTATTCATTCAAATAAATCGTGCGAAAAGGAAGAACAAGAGCCCAATTCAATAAGTATCTATGAATCATGGCTTATTGCTTTTTATTTACTAGTGAATTCTATTCTCTAAGCATCATCATGTCAGAGAATACTTTTGTGTCAGTATCTATTTAGGTGCATTCTATGTGTCTCTGACACAACGGTGGAGAATCTGTTGTAAAAAGAGATCATTTCCTCGAACAAGAAAATAACTTGAGGAATTTTTACAGCCTCAATAGTTTTGAACAAACATTCCTAGGCAATAACTTCCAAAAATATTTCTCCGAATACAATTTTTTTCGAAAATTTCTGCAGACTGAGAAAAATTTTTCGAAATATACATTTTCACATCCAGGCAAATAATTGTATCTCTATTCTAACATGTCAAATATTTATTCGCTTAGCATTTGAAACAAAATATGCACATTTCTTTGACGAATGCATAATATCTATGACGAAAGAAAAAGGCAATACATCAAAACCAGAAAAGAGAAAAATAAAAGAAAGAAAAACATGCATGTAAACATGTAGTATGCATACAAAAATTTTCAATCATTCTCAACGAATGGTAAAAAAACATAATTTTGCCCTCAGAGTGTTGTACTTTGCCTGAGTTTGACTGGTCTATTATTTCTTTAAGGTTATTTGTCTGTTAGAATAGTATATATCAATATATAGAGAATATATATATTTATGACGTAAGGTAATCATAGTTTTTCGTTCCTCATATAAAAAAATTACTCCAAGGTCATGAAATATCAGATACATTACTTTCTATGATCTAACTTGATTAAAATGTAATATTCATTCAAATATTATTGTTTTCATTTGTCGAAATATCAAAAGAAAATCACAATAAAAATACATTACTTCAAATCATTTACCATTAAAAACCAATCTTTGAATTTCATATGTATCTTGATTGATGACTAATAAACTAAACGTATTAAATATTCGAATTGATCATCAAAGTGTATTAAGACTAAATACTTTTATAAACATTAAAATCAATCGCACAATATCCCATTATTTTGATTGAAATTATATACCGTACAGATAGAATGTTCTAGAAATTTCTATATGGTCACGACCAAGAGATTAGACACCTATCTTTGTTGCTCGAAACTTCTAAAGGATTCTCAAAACATATGAACACAAGTCTCAGTGTATCTATAAGATATCATCAAGTGATATATTCGATAAAATCTCACAGAAGAATAATATATTGATACATATATTCAAATAGTAAATAATATGAAAAGCAATCAACATTGCTATTAATGTTTGAAAGATAAGTTTTAAGAAACACATTTAATTTTAAGTGACATCTGCATGACATTGAAAAGCTAAACTCATTGACATCCCAAATAATCTGATTTGAGTGTTTCCGAGTTAAGAAAAAAACAACTAAATTTATCGAACAGCCTATTGATTGGTTCATGAAACACGAAGTAAAAACAATAAATCGAGAAAAATTATAATCAATGATATGAACCATACGATATATTTGGTGACAAATGCAGACAGATATAAGTCCGCCAAAAGAAAACAAGCCTTCAGGCGTACTCATAAAAGACTACTTTATGTTTTTTATCATCTGTTAGTGGCTACTCATAAAGAACAGGTAGATTAAAGTCGTATTTTTTTTTTGACCTCTCTTCCCTTTTTCCAGGTTTGTCCAGTTTCATCGAATCCTTCTCCTTGCTGGAGATATAGTATAAAGAAGAACCTTTTAGAAAGAGCCTACTTGTTCAAATATATTGCTTCTTGTTTATTAAAGAACAGTTCATTAAATAAATAAATGAAGAATGTGGGTTCTTTTTTGCTGTTTCTTTAATAGAAAGTGAGTCACACAATATTTTGAATTGGAATTTTATATCATAGAAAAGAAATGATGCTCTACACACTGGTAAAACGTGCAAATCAATATGTGTTTTGGTTTGAAATGACAACAATATCAATGTCATCCTGTAGGAGTGGATGCTCAATTGTTATCGCCACTGTAGTTAGCTAGAGTGCGACGAACTGATCAAAAATATGTGCGTTTTCAATTTTTAGAATGAATTTTTAAGAGAAAATTTTCAGTTTTTTCATATGATCTACTTTTTTTGGAAAACAGGTCTATTTTTCATTTCCTTTAAATCTTAAAACTCTATGTTTCCAATTTAGTATAAAAAACTGAATCTAAGAAACTCATTTATAGGACTATTCAGATGTAAAATAATCTTAACTCAGGTATCACAAGGAAGAAGAGTTCAAATTTCGAAGAAGCATTTTGTAATACTATCCATTGGATGTTCCAGAGAAAATGGGACTCTCAATATTGCAATTATATCACTTTTCATATTTGTTTGTTTAGACTTTATTTTTTTTTCAAAAACATTCGTCTTTTAATTCTCTATTTAGTTCTTCAATAGAAATATGTTTAGGCGCTACTTTTTTCCCATTCAGTACAATAACCAAAATTCTTTTAAACTGAACGGTTCAATGAATTTAAATGTAGATTATTCAATGGTGAATGTTTCTTGCTGATGAAAAGAGAAAAAACTGTTCTGATATCATGATTGTATTAATTCAATGATACAAAGTTTCGCATTGTTCTGATGAAATCTCTAATATATTCCGAAGATTTCATATCCATATTTTATTGGTACTTGAATAGCATTATGTACCTATTGAGTGTGATAAAATGTCTCGTGATTAAAAATGACCATTAGTGCCAGATTGGAAATGTCATCAGGACAATATGAAACTTCAAATCATTGAATTAATACAATCATGATATCAGAACTATTTTTTATCTTTTCATTAAAAAGAAACACTCATCACTGGATAGTTCACATGTAAATTCATTGAACCGTTCAGTTTGAGAGAATTTTGGTTATTGTACTGAATGGGAAAAAAGTAACGCCTAAACATATTCCTATTGTGGGTGTGAGTATTCATGTCAGCCATCCACGACCAGCTTTACCTATTCACACCTACACCGACAATATGAGTTGCTTCAATAGAGAAAAGATGAGAAGAAGAAAGAAATAATTATAGATGTGATAGAATGAAGCCGACGAAAGACAAGAGGACACATCCTTGTGTCAGAAGACACCTCTTCTGACTTCGCGCTGTCAAAATAATTATATAATTCAATGAACACTTCTAGGAAAAGAAATACAGAGTATGAGTCCACTTGTTCGAAGATTTGAAGCACTTGCTATTTCACACATTTTTACTATATGCTTCATGATGGGAAACTCTAGCAAAATTTCAAAAGGCAACGATAACTAATATTTTCAAAAAAACTCGTTTTTCCTGATGTCATCATCATCAGTAAATTCTGTGTTAAATCGTGAAAAAGCATCTGAATTCTGATAAATACTATTGTTTTCGAAAATAGACAACTAGGACAACCCAACTGCATAAAAATCTTAAAATGATTTTTTTTGTGACGAAAATCACAATTTTTGACAGAGAGAGGAGGTAATGTACTCTTAAATTCTCTAAAGGCCCTCTACATAAATTGATGATAGCAACAAAAATAACAAGAACTTTGTGTTTCTAGCATTTGTATTTTATATAAAGGAAATAATTTAATAAATCTGCATATGACAAATGAATACTGATTGATAAGTTTAAAAAACCTGTCAAACAATAGAGTTATTTTTATCTTATCAAGATATGAAAAGTTGTTTTTGTTCTTCTTTTATTAATTGCTTCATTTATTTCATATCCTATCCATCATTAATATACAATGTGCAACAGATTCTATTAATCGACTAAAAAACTATATCATTCATCATTTTCATCAACATCAGAGAACCACATCTACGTAAACACGCAAACGAAAAAGTATATATCATACACATGCTAATTAATGTAACGAGAGGATATATACATGTATTTTTGTATACAAGTAGATGTATAGAAAAAACTTGTTGAAATTTGATTACGAGAGAAAAAAAATCAGATGTGCACACTTAGCACGATTGTCAGTGATTGTGGTATTGCGCACATTACTAATTTTCTAGAAAAAAAGGAACATTCCAAACCAGATAAATAGCAGACGACCCATGCATGTGTAGTAATAATATTTTCTTTAATAATTAACTTCACTCACTGGCACGTATATACTAGTAATAGCCAAAAACAACAAAGGGAATAGAAAAACAATAAGAAAGACAAGTCGTATGTTCATAAGCCAAAGACAACAAATGTACAGGAGAAAAATAGTAAAATAGAAAAAAATGTATCACTATGCCGAAAAACAAAAAAAGGAAAGAAAAATATTGATAAGAAAAAATCGATGCACGTTGAACGTGAAACTCGACTTTGAGCGTTATTTACATCATTTTTATTTTAAATTGATTCATATATTTGTTTTTATCGCCTAAAAAAAAAAGAAAATAATTAATAATATAGTAAATATTTTGTTTCAATCTATATATAAAAATAATATTCCTATCACAAAATAATTGATTGTTTTTATTTATCAAATTTATCTTATTGTTTTATATAGTACATTATTAGAGACATCATACAAATTCTTATATGTAAATTGATCAAAGGAATAAACTAATTCTATTCTATTGTTCAAGCACATAATAATTCTGGAACATTATAAGTTATCTTTTGTCGTGCATTAAGTACGTGTATAAAGAGTTTTTTCTAACAAAATATTCATAAAGGGGAATAGAACTTCTTAGTTATGACCATGATCTTTAATTGAAGGATTTGATAAGTACAGGTCATGATTTTTCTTCCTTCTCATACATTATTTATTTCCTGATCAGAACTTCGTTCGTTTACTTTATTAATATCTTTCAGATAACTAAAAGTGTTGGTGTGAGTGAAGAAAGCCCTTAACCATATCCTCTTGAAAAGACAAGACAATATATAACTCTGATCATCATCAATAAACCAACAATGATCAATAATTTATGAAAAAAATTTCATAAATAAGATAAGTGCATTAGATTAGTAAGTAGAAAAACATAGGTTTCCTTTAAGATAGGATTCTCATAACTAAGCTTTGTCAGAATGTATACAGATTGACACAGTTTTAATTATTTGTGACAGATGATAGGAGACATTTCAAATCATCTTTAGAAACAAAAATCAAAAAAAAAAAATTTTAGATCTAGAAAGGGAGCGCTCTTAAAAGTAAATAGAATCGATGTCTTTCAATCTTTACTCGCATAGCCATAATGGAACATAATACAATTTGATCATGACAACACTTTCTTGTTCAATAATTTCTTGAATGAAGTTTTTAGACATTCATTTTAATAACAGATTGCACTACTAGCTATTAAGTCTACGACAGTTGCTCACGAAGAGTATGAATGTGGGTCTTCTCTTCATACACACCTATACTCTGGCTGTTCATGACATAGATATTTTCTAGAGTATTCACATTTCTAAAGAATTTTGAACACTAGAACAATTAAATGAATCGGTTTATGATGATGATTATTCTCTCACGCGAAATTAATTTATTGTATTAATGTATTTCGTTATTTTATTCAAAATGCTTGTGAAAGTTTACATAGCAAGAGAGTGTCTGTGTGAGTAACTGTCCATTTCTCATAGCTACCATAGAAAACAATTTATGAAAAGTAATAGTTCAACTATAACGAAACAGACGACATACATTAGTTGTTTGATATCGTTATTCGTGAATGACGGTTAGTTTCTTTTTTCCCTGTTGACCTTGATTTTGATTCGATATAGGGACAAAAAAATTCATATCTCAAAGTTAGCGATAGAATCACCTTATAGTTTTATATTGAGGCGTCACAACGGAGTGACTACATTGTTTGCCATATATCCAATACGTACTATGTTAAACCTCGATATTACCAGCCATGGATTGACTCTGGACAAGTTACTAACAGTTGTTGCTCTTAGAGTATCTATTCTTGAGCGCAAGGACTTTGCGTTACACTGGACTTCTATGCAGAGCTACAGCTAGTATTAGGTGTAAGAAAGATATCGTGTAAATAAATCTGCTGCTAGACAACGCCTTATGCTACAATATAGGCGAAAGACAGAGATATTCAGCTTCTTCAGTCTTATATTGATGTTAAGCTTCTCCAAGTATTTAAGACTATAACAATCAGCATAATTATGATAATAACCAAGGTACAAAATTCGATACTTATTTTTATCTTTGAAAACATATCTCAACAGTATATTAAAAGAATAAAACTTTGTATTGAATATCTCGACAACTACTTCGAACGATAAATATACATAGATCGATGGAATACTTTTTCTATGAATAGATTCTTTGAACTCTGAGATCGTTTTTGACTAACCGAAGTAGATATAAATGAGCAATAGAAAGAAAAACTGTCATTCTGAGTTTTTTTTGCTTTACCTTTCAACTACATCTAACACATAATTCCATCCAAGGTTATTATCCCAAAATTCTTGATTATTGGCTTCTAAACAAATAGCAAAATAAATTTGTTTGGGAACCTTGGTATCATCATCATATTTTTCTAAACGTATTTCAATTGTGAATGTATCTGTATTATCATTTGGATAAGTCATTGAATGCCATCCTTGAATATCTTGAAATGTTTCCCAATCATTTCCACTTATACGAGCAAAAACACGTTTTTCATAAGTACGATTATGAACACGAACTGTTCCATATGCTATTGAATCTTTTGTATATAAACATTCAAGCATTACTTGTCGTTCATATATTAATGGAATAATATTTGTTGGAGAAGTAAAATATTTTGAAATTAAACAATATTGTTTTGTTGATTTTTTAGAAGTATTGACAGATGAAGATGAAGATGATCGATTGAGAACATTTGAAAGATCAAAGGGACATGGAGATGAAGACAATAGATTTGATTGACTTTTAGCTAGACGTAATTGTTCAAGTTTTATTCGAATACATTCTTGAATGAGTGAGTTTGCTGATTGATCTGGTGGAGTCATATAACGAATAGATTCCAAATCAAGACCCTAAAAGTAACAAATAAATATAATATCTGATATTTTTACAAACAATATTCATTCCACTCAATCAATTCTTAAATTATGAATAATTCTTTTCTTAATCTAGTTTTAAAAATTCGGACCATTTTTTAATATCAAATGGTTTCGAAACATCACCTATATATATATTCATATGAATTCAAATTTTAATAAATATTTTTCTCTTATTGAGATAAATATAAAACTACATTCAACGACAATGTTTTGAAAAAAAATTACTAAACCAATTTATTCAATGAAACTTTTCTAAATTTTTTTCTAAATTTGATGAATAATTGAAAGTTTTAGAATAAACATATAGATTTATTTTACTTTAATTTTAAATCAAAACTAAAAGCGAACAGAACAAACTATATAATATCATCTCATGTGATAGAAGGTGAACGAAAACCACCCGATAAATTGTCGATAGATTGTCCGGTATAATGTGCGCTACATCGGTAGTTAACCAGCAGTAATTTGACAGCTAAATAATGAGCTATCTCCTGATCGCCATTCTATCATGATACTTCGATAGTCGTTCTCCAATCGGCAATCTACTGCAGGTATACTAACAATAGTACGAATAAATTTGCAACATTGGATGATTCAATCTCAGCTGTTTAGAAAAAGAGGGTCATTAAATTGACATTGAAAGAAGACTGAAGTCATTAGTTAGAAATAGTTCTAATGTTCATTAATGAAACAGCTGTCAGAAATTCTGAAAAATTGAAATATCAAGTGATTCTGGTGTTCTTTTTTTCTTTCAGTGGGCTTTCATAAAAAGGCTATTTGAGATCAAGCATCAGAACATTTGATATGCTTACATTAAATTTTGATGTTATAACAAGAAAAGAATACAAAAAAAATTTCTAGAACATGTTTCTATGTATTGTACATCTCTGTGACAATAGACTCAAATCATAAGTTCTACAGATCTGTGCATTTAAACATTAGAAAAAAGAATGATATTTCAAGATTACAATTTAATAAATTTACTACTGGAATGTATCACTTTCTACTTTGAAAAATCAATGAAAACTGAATAATTGTATTTTTGTTGATGATGTCTGTATAGTTTCAGTTTCTATTCAAAATTTCAGGATTTTTATTTTTATTATTACGGATTATTAATTAATAGAAAACTAAAAAAGTCGTCATTCTATCACGATTGATCATGTTGACAAGTAAATATTTTACAATACATAGGTCTCAAATATAGAAATGTATTTTAGAATTCTGGTCTTTGGAGAGATAAAATATTCGTCAAGGAGAACAACTTTTCTTTTTCATAAATAATAAAAAGAAATGTGAGGACATCTATCTCAATTACATTTCATTAAGAGAACTGTAGGAAAAGCATATTTAATAAGCTTACCCTATTCTATGAAATTTTTGTTCACCTTGAGCCTACTCTACATTTCTCTCGTCTTAACATTAGCCATACGCTGTAAGGTAGGATAAGAATATTATTTCCTTGTAAGTCCTACTGTATATTCTTCTCACTCTATCGAGTACTTCTGGTACTCTGACTCAGATTTGTAACCGATCTGGTTTGGACCGGTTGAAATGCTTGCATCGGCCGATTTTCACCGATTTTTACCTGTTGAAAAATATCTTATAGATATATCATTTTTTTCTGATAAAACTTGTTAAGAGTAAGTTTGCTTACTCTTATCAAAATAATCAAATAGTGTTGTTTCGAAAACTACCAGTTAGATTTACTTCTGTTCGTCTATACTGTTTTATTTCTTTAATTGAAGTATTTTTTTTTAAAAGCACAATCAAAACTGTGTTACTTGAGCTAAATGTTATTGGCGAAGTTCAAATATAGATTTGGATCGTGGTTCTAAGAGAACCGTTAGGCTTGTCTGAAAAGGTTAAGTGAGAATATTCAAGATTTTGAGTTTAGCAATCGGTTGATGGATAAATTACTCTTTTTTTTCGTACTATGTATAGAAATATGACATATTCGTCTTTGAGAAACATAGCAGATATTAACAACTATAATATGATATTTTTTCTTAGTGATTTGTAAAAGCCTGAGTGCGCAAAGGGCAATGAATGTTTTTTGAAGCCATTCCTATTAACCGATTAATAATGATCTAACAAATCGGTCAGCTTTTGCCGATTTTCACCGGTTTAAAAGATTTTTTGAACCGGCCGGACTGAGCCAGTTCAAAAACTCCCGACCAGATACAACTCTGCTCTGACTCTATCTTTCCCTGCGCTAACCATAACCTATCTGTGATCTTGCATAGTTCTAATCTCATTTTATATAAATTTTGAATAACTTTTCTTGTATCTTATGTAAAGAGACACTCCTATTATCTACTCATAATATACTCAATACATACCAACATATCGGCGAAACGAACAACTTTTTTTGGTGGTTGTTCCAATAAAGCTGATTTTCTATCGAATAAAGTAATACCCAATGATTTGGAACGTGTACCTATAGTATGTAATGCTTTATCTTTTTCATGATCATCATTTTCAGTATACATTGAAAAACGATCTGGTGAACACAATGTATATGTTGAATCATGTAATAATGATACACATTGTTGTTGTTGTTGTTGTTTTATTTGATTATCTGTTATTGTATCATCATTATTAAATTCAACATTACCATTAAGAGTTGCTGAACTATAAGATTTACGAAGAAATCCTTCTAATCCATTAATGTGTGCATCTGAATTTGAATCACCAAAATCGAGTAATGTTATTGCATCTTAGAATAAAAACAATAGAAAATAGAATTTTATTTTATTTTATTTTATTTTATTTTATTTTATTTATTACCACTATTTTTGTTTGAGATTCGTTGATTATCTTCTTCATTTTGTTCATATTCATCATATTCATCAATTTCATCAAGATTAGCTACTTCAATATCATCATTATCACTAATCTGATCAAAGCCAAGGTTAAAATCAAGATCTTCTGATGATGTTGATGTACCTTCTTCTTGTCCAACATCAGAAAATGTACTACATATACCAGATGATGATGTATTTGAACTCAATATACTACAGTGTCCACCAGGATCGGAAAGACTAGAACCATAGCTGAAACTAAATCGTGATGATGTGTCAATAGTAGATGGTGTTGGAGTATTTTCTGAAGAAGAATGCATACGGTGTTGATATTGATTATGATTATTGTTCATAGATGAATCTTTGACATAAAATATATCATGTCCATGTGAAGATGTTTTGTGTTGACCAACTAATGGATTATTGTTGTTACAATTATGATAATTATTATTAGTATTGGTTGAACACTGTGCCGAACTTTGTAAATATTGCATTACTTTATGGTTACTTGATAAAAATGGAGTATCAACATCTTTATTACCATTTGTTGCTAGTGTTTTACGAGACATTGATATAGTTTATAGAAATAATCGTTTTAATCTTCTATAAAATCACAATCTAGAACATAGAAATATAAACGTTAGCATCAATAATCAAAAATGATAAATAACCCGACATGTTGTCAACAATGGCAAAGAGAAAAGAGAAGAAGCTGCACATCTTATACCCGTATCCTTGGAGGGTTTTTGCGTACGTGTTGACCCTTGATAAATAAGTCGGCTGAGATAATAACTGATGATAGGAAGAAAGAGAGAAAATAAAAAGAATCTTCATTCTATTCATTTGAATAAATCTCGCGAAAATGAAGAATAAGAAACCAATACAATAAACATCTATGACTCATTGATCATTGCTTTTTATTTACTGGTGGATTCTAATCACCAACCGTCGTTATTTCTGAAAATAGTTTAATACTAGGTATCTATTTGGGTTCATGTTACGTATCTCGAAGGGGTGAAATATATTTGCTCTTTTTAGTATTCAAAACGAAATATATACATTTCATTGACGACTGCAGAATAACTATGACAACAGAAAATGACATTAGATCAGAAAATAGCAACAGAAAGGAATAAAAGAAAAGACACACATGTAAACATGTGTATCCATACATGAATCTTTTATAGTTCTCAACTGGCGGTGAAAAAAAACAATTTGACTATTAGATTGTTGTGCTTGATCCTTTTTTTATTCATCTTTTATTTTTTTAAGGTTATCTACCGATTAGAATAGTATATATCAATAGATAAATATATATATATATATATATATATTTATGGTGAGAGGTAATCATGGTTTTGTATTCTTCATATAAAAAAATTATCTCAAGGTAATGAAACACAGAGTACTTTATTTTTTTGTGATTCAGACTTCTCAAAAAATCTAATATTCATTCAAATATTATTGTCTTCATTTTTCAAAAAATCAAGGAATAATCACATGGAAAATATATTATTTCCAATTCTTTACCATTCAAAACTAATCTTTGAATTTCATCTGTATGTTGATTGTTGACTAATAAACTAAACACATGAAATATTCAAATTAATTATTAAATTATATTCAAATTAAATACCTTCATAAACACTAAAATCCATCGAACAGTGTTCCTTTATTTTGATTGATATATATGTGTGTTACAGATAGAATGTTCTAGAAATTTCTATATGAACACGATGCAGAGACTAAATAACTATCTTTGTCACTCAAAACTTCTAGAGAATTCTCAACACGTCTAAATGCAAAACTTAAAGCCTATATAGGAAGGTATTATCAAATGATATATTCGATAGAATCTCACAGAGAAATATACTAAAATAGTAAATTGTATGAAAAGCAATTAACAATTTTATTGATGTTTGAAAGATAACTTTCAAGAGACACATTTTATTTTAAGTTATGTCTACATAGTATTGAAAAGCTAAACTCATTGACATCCCGAATGCTTTGTTTTGAATATTTTAAAGCTAAGAAAAAAACAACTGACTTTATCGAACAGTCTATTGGTTGGTTACGTGAAACAAAATAGAAATTAATCGAAAAAACAAATTATGATTGCTGGTATTAACCATACGCTTCATATATAAATGATAGACGCAGATAGACATGAGACTACCGAAACGAAAAAACATTCAGGTGTACTCATAAAAAAACCTAATTTATATTTTTTATTACGTCTTATATACATCAATATGATAGTTCTGTTGCTATCTCGATGAAACTTTGCTTTTCATCTTATTATTTGTATTAGAATCTAGTTGTTGTCGATGAATCTGAACTCAAGTGATGAATTATTATCTTAAATGCTTCATCAATGATTATAAATTCTTGTCTTTTTTCAAATTAACTAATATTTTATTACAAATCTCATCGGACTTAGACATATATATATATACTTATCTATAATACAGCAACACTTAATCACTTACACAGTTATTAATTTTACATAAATTTTCTTAGTACTAATCTGAACGAGATGAAATGAAATACACAAAAAAACGACTACATCTTATGTGCAACAACATGATATGTCTTGTAAAGGTTGTAGATATCAGTATAACTTTTACGTGGAAAAGATAATCATTACAGTTTCTTTTGTTTTCTCTACATACAATTTCTGGAATATTTCACTATAAAAAAGTTTGATCGAAATGATATGTCAAAAATGTTTCATACAGTAAGATTCTTCTGTTTCATGATTCTTTGAAAAGAAAGATTAAAAAATTTTTTCTATGAGAAAACCTTCAGAAAATGACAAGTGAAACTAATTTTATCAACGAAATACACCAAACAAGATAAATTTACATTGTAAATAACGATATATATTCAAAGAATGAAATGAAAAAGAATTTAAAATATGAAATACTTATCTCATCATATTCTATTCACTCATTTCTTTATCATTATGAAGCTGTTCAAGTTTCTTATACGAATATTTAATATAGAAACACTCATGTAGACTAAGCATACCCTTATTTTACCATTGATAACGTATAATTAAAGACAAGAGCACTTTATAATTGTAATGACTACCATATTTACTGTAACAGATATTTTAAATAGGCTGTTTGCGTATATTCGATAAGCAGAGTTGTAAATAAATTGAATGACAAGTGCACTAAATGATTAAATGCATTTTACCTGTTTTATGTCGCTAACGTTGGAAATGAGATCAAAGTCCATAAGTTAATTATATACAGACGAAATAAAAATATCTATATGTCATAAGATAGAGTCAAGAAAATTGATAGAAATACTTTATGGCAATATCTAAACAATTTTCATCACATTGTATGAACGAGACACTTTCTATAATAATTATGTGTTATATATATATATGTAACGATGTAAAAGAAGATAAGACAATATATTAATATCAGCTGTTGTCATCACTGTAGTTTCTATAAGCATCTTGCTAATATGGCCATGAAATAGAATAACATTTTACGTTTTTTATTTTGTCTAATATTCTATCGTTCTCCTACTGATGGCCTAGATATACAGACATGATACGAAAAAAACAAGAATAGACGTAATGACAAACTTCCATATGGAGGCTTATTGAAATTTGATTTATTACTTTGTATTGTATAGACATAGCGAAGCATCATGTTTCGCGAATATCTACATTATACTATGCACTTGCTAATATACAGAATAACTTGACAAAACATTAGATCAAAAAGAAAAATATTATAAGTGTTCAAGGTTATTTGAATATAGAAGAATACTGTTAAATAATTATGATTAATAAGAAAATTAGATTGCAATGATATACATATATATATATATATAGTAATAAAAATTGAATTATTTTAATTTTGTTTGTACTCTACGTTCCGAAAGATCATCGATGTCTCGCAAAGGAGAAGATCTAGCGGCATAGCGAGAGTACAATAATCATTCGCTTTTCCACATCATAGGGAACGCCGACTACCTCCATGATATGAGAAGGAGTGGAGCTGAATGTGGACAGTCATGTAGATTCGAACATAGGTACTAAGTTCATAAACTTTATTATACCATTCGATCAAATTTTTACCAATAGACATAAGAAATCTTCTTACTTTTCGCTTTCCATATTTCAAGTAATTATGTTAAAAAAAAACTTATCAATATACAAACTTGTTTTTGTTCGATAACGAAGAATAAAAGAAATATGAAAAACCGAACTAAATAAATAAAATCTTTGAGAATTGTGTCCTTGATTATGACAGACGCGATAAGAAACACATAAAAAAAAGTGTTTGTTTGACCCATTTTATGTAGAACACTATTAATTTTCTTTTATTTACGCATTTCTTTGCTTTCATCATTTTTCATTCTTTACGTACAAATTTGAATGCCAAATTCATGCATAGAATATGTCTATGAATATTATAGACACTCTCATGAGAGCACAAGAACAAAATAAAAAACAAATGTCAATAAGTGCACTTTTCTCTTCAACATATATTTTGACAAAAAAGTAAGGTACGATAATAAATCAACTACGAGCTTCATAAGGAATATTTTAATTCGATATTAAGACTTTTCTCATCTGTACTTTCCTTCGGCTTGCAGGAATCTTGGATGCTCTTTCCCTTAATTTTCAGTCAAACATACCATAATATAAAATTCATGTCACTGATTATGAATATCTCTTCAGGTTTTATTTAAGCTATTTTAACAAGTGAAGAGACGAGATTAACAACATTTCCATCTTAGGTAAAAAACGAACGACTCTCTCTGTTTTTTTAAATCATTCCTGTTTCAATACAGTGCTGTAAATCTTTGAAAAAATATTTCATATAGGTAATCGAGTGTGTTCTATTTAATGGAGCATTAATTGTGTCAGTTAAACATATAAGATGACGCACAACATGCAAGAACCGTGAAAAAATGATCTGAAAAATATAATTTTTCGCTACTAAACGATAGCTTTACCCCGAAAGAACAGATTTTTTTTTCTTCTTCTTCAAGGACATATTGAAATAAAACATCAAAAAACAGGGTCTACTTATATTATTTTTAGAGAATAACTGAGTGAGATGGTGAAATCATATAACTTTGAATTGTGCTGCGCATATCAATTAACTAGAATTCTCTCTCACAATCCGGTTCTATCATCTGTTTTCCGTATTGAAATATTTTAATTTCTACATTATCAGATAAAGAATACTTGAATATCTATTTGAAAATATTTTTTTTCAAACGTTTAAAATATTCTACAATGTCGGTAGCTCGTCAAAAACAAAAAAAAACAGCATAGTTACTCATTTATGACTTTATTTCTTGAAAGTTTTCTCTTCCCATTCATCGAAAATATTTAGAAAAAAAACCAATATGATACAGGTAATCAACGCTGCAACTCTAGTTTTACCCTAAGCGATGAGAAAAAAAGAGTCACGTGCGCCATAAGTTTATACAGGTGCGACAAAATTTCATGTCGAGCTAAGATGAATAAATATGCCTATGTGGTAGTCCATAGTTGACTTATCATTGTGATTCACCTATTTGTTTTGAGAACACTTCTTGAAGAAAAGTGCTCTTATCAGTTCTTATTCTTTAAGAAACTATTCAAGAATTTGTAAATATTTGCATTCATTGACACACTTACATAATACAAAAATACTAATTTTTTTTTTCTAGTATCTTAATTTTCATATTTACATATATAGGTCACAGGTATTTTTATACCATCTTTTTTTGATTGTTTTCGTTGTTGATCATTTTGAATTATTATCTCTTTTAGTTAGAGTAACTATTCAAAGTATAATAAAAATTTTGACTTTCTGTTTTTTTTAATCTGTTGTCGATCGATCGACGAATAAATTTTTTCTTTTAAGACAGAAAGAGAAACAATTATATATATATGTATATATATATTTTTTTTTTAATAAATTATTTATTGTGGATGCCCATACTGTTGTGTTCCATAAGGTGTTTGTGGATTTTGATAATGATACCAATTATTTGTTGTCATATTTTGATGTTGTTGTGGTGTCATATGATATGATGAAGATACAGATGATGACGATGATGATGAAGGTGCACTTACAAAAGGTGCTGTGGATGTCATGTAAAGTGTGGTAGTTGTTGTTGCTGCCAATGGATAACGTGGGATTAATGGTGGAGGTGGCATATGAGAATATGGAGTGGGATAAGCACCACGATAATGTTGAGGAAAATTAGGTGAAGAATAAGGTCCGGTTCCAAGGTTTGGTGTACTATTATTACTATTAGTAGTAGTAGTAGTATTAGTATTATTTGGCGTGAAATGAATCGTTCCAGTATTTGATGGTGCATCAGTAAGTGTATACAAATTTGAAGCGTAACTACCAGGTGTCGAATGACATTGAAGTGGTTGTTGAGAAACTCCACTCATTTTATTTGTTGTTCTTATAGTTGAAGAAGTAGAAGACAATGTAATAGGTTTAGTAGTATCATCTGTAGGCACGGGTGTAGATTCGACAACAGGTATATCATCATCATCTTTCGCTGAACTTTCTTCTTCACCCATTATTCTAAAATTTGCAATAAATTATTGATTTTATCTATTTCACATGTTTTACCTTAGTCTAGCTAGTCTATATTCAAGTTCACGTTGTTCATAAGTTTTAATAGCAGGTTTTGTTGATTGAGACGATAAAGAAGATGAAGAAAAAACAGGCGTTGTTATTGATTGTGAAGAATTAGTTGAATCTTTAGTATGAGTACGTGGAATGATCGATACGACAGGCACTGTTGTAGACGAAGATATATTAGTAGAAAAAGATGAATTACTGTTATTAGTATTATTGTTATTATTTAATGCTGCCGTAGAAGCAGTAGTGGTTGCTGCTATTAAAGAATTAGTTACATCGTTATTAGTTGGTAATTGACATTGACTGGTTGGTCGTTTAAGAATTCGAATTGGTTTATTCGAATTCATAAAATTGATATTTGATGAAGTTCGACTGTCATCATCATTCACAATGGATGATACAGTAGATATAGTGGGTTCCTGAAATAAATAAACAAAAATTCAATTTAATTCAGACATTTAAAAACAAAATCGTTAATGGAATCTTCGTGTAATAATGGCACAGTTGTCAGTATAGTTATAAATTCTTTGAAAAAAAAACAATAAATAATACTTTTCAAAAACATTGAAATGTTCTATTCAGTTTTTCAGTTAATTTGAGAGTATGAAATCAGCAACTATTGATCTATTATTCATAGAGAAAACACTAGTTTGACGATATTTAAAAAACAAATGCGCATCATTTGACAACATGTATATAAGTTATTCAAAGTATCTAATAAGTCTAACGAGGAAATTGTGCCATGTGATTCACAGCTCTTTTGCGCTAATATTTTCCCAATAAGTGATATCCAATGATATTAGAAAAAGCTTTATAAGTCTTTCTTTCCAAGTTATGATCATTTTTGCTAGAATTATCACTTATAATAAGAGATTTACCGAAAACTCAAAGTACAGAATTTCAATCTGTGAATTTCTCTACATATAGATCTCATAACGACCTAAACATCACAATTAAAATAATCGCTTCTTTCTCGAGATAGTGAGTTTTAAAGACAAGTCGATTTTTCTGACATATAATACAATGAGGCTGTTTTGTGAAGATTCTATTTCTTAAGAAAGAAGTATTCGTTTTGATTGTAACATTTAGATCACTAGAAGAGTCATGAGATCGATATGTGAGAAGATTTTCATATTGAAATTCTGTACGTTGAGTTTTCAGTAAATCTCTTGTTATAAGTAATAAGCCTATTAAAAAATGGTCATAACTCAAGAAGAAAGATAATCGATCCTTATCGTTTTAGGCTTTTTCTTATCTCGTTGGTTCCTACTTATGGGAAAAATATCAGCGCAATAGTTGTGGATCACTTGGAGCGGTTTTCTCGTGAGACACATATCGTTAATAAATCTTCATTCAATATCGTATTTCATATCAATCAAAAACGACAACTTCGATTATTATCAATGAATTTGTCGACATATAATTAACGAAATTAATAAGTAGAACTTAAACTACAAATTAGAATAAAAATCTTGTTGTTGATTATTTCTTGATTGTCAACATTGAAAAAAAGATTCATATAATTTTTCTATTGAAAATTTTTAATCTCGAAAGTTAAAAAGAAACTCTCGATTAATCAATGTCTACAAAATGTCAATAATTCAAAAGATCGATAATTAATCTCAAAAACAAAAATAATCATATTATCAATTTTGTAAAATAAAGAACTATACCTAACGGATGAAAATTCAAATTGATCAAGAAAGAAAAACGAAATTATTTCTATAGATAACGATAATTGAAACTATTAATTGGTAATATTCTATAATCAAATTAAAATGGTTTGATAGCACATATTTATCAATATGAGATAATTTAGAAAATATTCATACTCAACATATAAAATAAGAATTTTTATAATTAGATTAGCGTAACTTATATCTATCTGTTTATATTGTAAATCAGAAATTACAATCAAATCTTTTCGAAGAGTTAATCATTTTTTTAAATATTTTACTAAAATTTTCTAATATCATAATCGATACTATTTTTTCCACAGAAAGATTAACTATTTAGAATTTCTATGTATTATTTTACAAAATCCTAAAGATTCAATCAGAATCGTTTTTTTTTTAGAAAAAATCAAAAATAGAATATTTCAAATTATGACATGCTTATATATTTAAATATTAATATCTTTAATAAAAGTTTCATATCAAGTTAAAGTTTTATTTTTCAATACCGAAATATAAACAAAATTATTTACTTTAGAATTAAAATTCACTAAATAATGACCACTACTATCCACTTTCAAAATTCTATGGATCATTATAAACCTAGTAGAAGATTATGCACACATTCTAAAACATTTCTCTTGTCTTTAAAAGTTTTGATACGAATAAAAAACAATTTACTTGATTAGCTGCACGAGCTTTTTCTTGTTGTTCAAGTCGTTTATCAAATTCACCCGTATCGACGGCTACTTCCCAATCATCATTATCAGTCCCCATTGTTGTTGTTGTTGTTGTCACTGTATCCACCATAACTTTTTTTAAAACTTTATATCAAATTAATGTGTTATAATAAACACAAACAAAAGGGAAGTTTCGAGATAATAAAAAAAATTTGTTACTTCTTTTGAGTTTTTTTAATTTGCTTAAACAAGCATTGCAATAGATAAATGAATATAGAAGAACAAAACCGAAACCGAAACCGAAACCGTCGATGACAACAGTCGTATATATATAGAGAAAGATGATGATAAAATCTATAATCAAACAAAGAAAAAAAAACACATAAGTCGTAAGAGAAAAAAAAAAAGAAAAGAACATAATGATAAAAGATTTGTGATGTATTGATGTCTTGCAAACAAAAGCCGCAAGGAGAAAAAAAATGAAGAATTACACACACAAACATACGCAACAAATGCAGATGATCACACAAGCCACGCAGGCAAAAAAAGAGAATAATAACCGATCTTTCACCATACTTTTTTTTTTGATTTTTCCTCTTCAAGATCAATTGAACAAAGCTCGCCAACAAGTACACGTTTATACGCATACAGCTTTTTTTTTTTGGTTTTTAGAAAAGAGGAGTAATTATTCCATTGTTTGATAATACAAAAAAAAAAAAAAAGAACAAAAGACAGTATATGTGTGTAATATATATAGCTATATGGAGAAACGAATAAATAGATGCGAGCGAGAATAGAAGGCAAGAACAAATATGTGTTATTGGCTTCGCCTAATCGAACATACGAGAAAAAAAAGAAGGAACAGAGCGAAACACGTTCACGACGTGTTAATATGTAGAAAAATACAAGCGGAAAAAAAAGGACATATGATAACGCATACTAGAAAGAAATCAACCCTAAATGAAAGAGATAGAAAAGTTTTAATTCACCCTTCGTCTTTGCTTCTTATTTAAATATTGTTTTTTTTTTTAGATTCTGTACAAACAAATATAGAACAAATGAGAAAAAAAGAAAGGAACTGATTTAACTAGACAAGGAAATAGAGGTATTGAAAAAAACAACCAACAACAGAATCTTCAGATCGTCTTATTTTAAGATGATATTAAATTCTGTTCATCTATTGAGCATTAGGATTTGTTTCAGTTGCAGAATTTAGAAATTCATTCGGCCGCTTGTGTCTCTCTAATGCATTCAATGTAGAATAATCATGAGGCAATTCACTCTTGCGTCTTATCATTGGTTTGCCTTTTTGCATTGTACGACTTGCCTAAAAAGTAAAATATAGTTAATGAAAATTTAAGTTTAAGAACAAAAAAATCTTAAAACTATCTTTCTTCTCTTAGAAACAGTATATTTAACAAGATATGGATTAAACTATATATAGACAAAACTAGAAAAAACGGAACATGACTATCTTTGATTTGATTCTTTATAAGAGCGTTTTGTTTTTTTTTTTCGAATAAGTTCTTTTACTATGAATATATGTAAAAATATTGACTCTTTCAGTTGATGTCTAATTAAGCTTAATTAAAATATAATTAGTACATAAAGTTCGAATCTTATGATGGAAAAGTTCGAGAAAATTCAATATAGACTCTACACTGCTAACTATATCTATAGTAAAATTTTCAGCAGGATCCAACTTCCCAAATGAACCAATTCTCTAGAGATCTCCAAGAAAGATTTATAGCATTTACAATTACTTTTTGAACTTCTCATGCATTTATAGAAAGACTTGTCATTTCTATATTCGTACTCAATTACATTGCTGACAATTCTTCGAAAAACCTAAGCATGTTCAGAAAAAAAAAACTTTGCTCAAAGATTTTGTAGCCTGAAGGGTCCTCGATAAAATGCTTCACTTATAAGAAAACCATCCGAACTAATACTCACCGGTTGGATTTATATTACGCGTCTACAAGGACGTCTTGGTTAGACTAGCAAAAATCTGAAAGAACTCGACTCCGTGGAACTTTAGAACAAAGTTATACTCGCTCTACTGAATTTTCGATTCAGTTTTAGGTATACGGTGAAAACTCAAAAAATAGAATTTGGACATAAAACTTTGTCCATAGATAAATCTAATGATCTATAGAATATCTAACGGTGAACGATTCTGTTTTAGAAATTCAATATTTCGACAAAGGTACATTCTTATCGATCGAAATTTTCAGGATATTCTACTGATTATTCAACGTATTTATAAGCAATATTTCACATCGTTAAATTTTTCGGTATATACCTAAAACTGGAACAAAAAATTAAGTAAAACAATCATAATTTGACTTCAAAGATCTATAAGGATAAACAATTTTAGGCTTGTATCAATCTCAACAAGACGTCTTTGTAGATACGATGGAGAATATCGGTTCAAATGGTTCCTTTGTTAGTTTTGAAAAGTACTATTTGAATTTTCAGTATTTGTAAACGCAAATGTATGCAGTGAAAGTCTTAGTCCTTTTCTTTTTATGCCACATTGCTAACAAATTTTTTCACAATAATTTTATTATCTTACTTCTTTAGCTTCTTGTTCAATTTCTTTTGCCGTTATATTAGCTGCTCCGCCATCATCATCATCATTATCAATAGGTCGATAAAGTTCAGGTTGATTAGTGGCAAAAGCTTTATACTAAAAAAAAAAAACAAAAAAAACAAATTAGTTTAATTTATTAGAATCAAACTAATTAATTTTATTTTTACATTTGGATTTTGTCTAGCTCTTGATTCAATTTTCATCCATGCTGAATCTCGATCACGTAATTTATCTTTTTCTTTTTGTTTTTCAAGTTTATATTTTTGTGAACATTCATCAAATAATTTATGATTCATTTCCATAAATAATTTTAATGCATTATAAATCAAACCATGAATTGTTCTATTTATTTCAATAAAAAAAAAAGACCAATAAAAGTTAAAACATTAAATAAAAATTTCAATAGATATTTACTTATTCCAATGTGTTTTCGTATTTTTATACAATGCTGGAAACATAATTGGTAAAATAACTACAGCATTTTCTGTTAATAGACTCATTATATATTCATTATTCCAATAATAAAGTGCTCTTTCAGCAACCTAATAAAAATAAAAAACAACATGAATCTTTTGTTGTTGTTATTGTCTTTCTTTTTCTTTTAAATAAAACAAACTTGAAAATGTGGACTTGAGACACATTTAGCTAATTGTTTAAATAAAGGAACCATAACTTTTTGAAATTCAACTGGTTCCATAACATCGAGAACTTCTTCTAATTCATTGAGAAACATAACCTCCTTTGGACTATGTGTTTTTGGCCAATATTTAAGTAAACCCATGATCACCTATGAATAACAAAAAAGGCAAAGAATTAATATGTAAAATTTTTATTTGCAATAGCATCGTATAATACCGGTTGAGTTAAGCTTGGATCTTTTTCAAGAAATTGCACAATACAATAAGCTAATTGTGGATGATAAACACTGAGTGTTTTAACTTTATGTAATGGTAATAAAACTTTTATTAAAAATACTTTATGTTCTTCTTTTAATGGTAATGCAAATCCATTTATAATACTAAATAAAAATAATAATAATAAATTTTGATAATAAAAAAAAGGTTTTTTTTTCTTACCTTCCAAGAATTTCAAGTAATTCAGCAACACCATTATGTCGTTCAGTTTCATAGATAAACTAAAAAGAAAATATGAATATCTCATATTTATTTACAAGAAATTTAATTTTTAATAAGTGTTCATCTCTGAATTATTAAAGTCTTAAATTGAATTCGTTATTTTCAATTAAAAATAAAATCCATTCGTTGTATTACAAATAATAAGACTTGTCGTCTAACGAAATCTGAAGAACTAAGTATTGCTTTCCATTCAGAAATATTTGATTCTTTGTAACATCGTGATGATTAGACATACATCAAGACCGAATACCTTGAAATAATTCTCATAAATTGTATAAACATAATAACTATTTTTATTTTAGAAATAAACTAAAATAGATCATTTTTACGCATATATAAGGATTAGCTATGCACCAGTTCTAATCCGACTGCGTATTGGCTTCAAAATTGTCGATTTTTTTAGGAGTGGGAAGTAAGAACGAAACACAATGTGATGCGATTTATCCCACAACAAACGGCCTGCCATTAAGCCGCCCCCCCCCCCCCCCCCCGAGGCGTATCCTAATCCCTGAGTTTCTGTCCAAAGTTACCACGAAATTGTATTAAATTGGCAGAAAGTTGGACTTTTGGAAGGGAAGAAGGAAGTCCCACTTTATCGACAACTCTTATTGGATCCACTGGATGCCCATCTGATCGGGTACTAGTCCAACAGGTTACTTGCCGTACGGATCATCAGTCTCTCTGAAGACAAGTCCGACTAAGACTGATGCATATCTAATGAGAATAGAAATTAAATAATAATATTTATTTTCTTCTATTTATTTAACATGATAAAAGTAATTTCCTATATTCTTATTTACCAAATATGATCAACGATCTGAAAAAAGACTTCCTTCCATTCATATGAATAAATTTAAATTGTACGAATTTTTAGATAAGTAAGAAAAAACCTATTTTTACATTAAGTCTATATCTTTTCTTTATTTTTCTTTTCATATTTACTTTATAAAATATATTATTGATCTGTTTTCGTATATAAGCACGTAAACCAAGAAATTTTCCATAAATACGATGAAGAATTGTTTTTAAATAATCACGTTCACGTGGATCTTCACTATCAAATAAATCAAGTAACTAAATAGGAAAAAAAAACAATATATTTTTTTTTTCAGAAAACAAAATACAATCATCTGTTTTTATTACATTGAGAACATATTTTTGATCAATATATCGTTTAGCTGTATTCGGTTGAAAATCAGGTGATTCAAGAAAACGTAAAAAGAAATCATAGACAAGTTGTAGATGTGGCCATGCTACTTCAAGATTTGGTTCATCTTCTTCCGGATCATAATCAGCACCTGATGGATTGCTTGTTGGTGGTAATGTTCGAAAAAGATTAATTGAAAACTACAAGAACACATAGATAAACTTGAATTTATTATTAAAATTTTCTTTTCAATTATTTACCATTCGTACACCTTCTGGATAGATAGAATCAGTAATAACACTTCGATTTGATGCTATATAATCAATAAGTTCATTTAATGCAGCACGTTTTATTTCTTTCCATTTAAGATCTGATAATGGATCAAGTTGAAAATCAAATACAGTACAACATTGTTGTAATTTTTGTACAAATAATGATTCACGTTCATTAGTTGCTGCTTCTTTCATTAATGGTAATTTAACAAGTTCACGATTTTTTGATATATTAAATCGTGAAGAACTACGACGATTATCTTTACGTATATTAGGTACACCAGTCATTGGTTGAACTTTTGTTAATTGTGTTTGTGGTGGATGTGACGATGCTAAATTTGGACTATTAGTATTGCCACTATTTCCACTTGATATTGATTCATTTTGTTGTTGAGATGATGGTGATGAAAGAGTATTTATTGGACGTGTCATAGATTTTATTGCTCCAGTATTACTTATTGAAGATGTTGTTGATGATGCTTTACCAATTGAAGATTCTTTTCCTTTACTCTTTAAAATAAAATACAAACAAAAAAAAGAAAAATAAAGTAACAGAAAATGAACTATTTCAAAATTTCTTACATCATCAATTCCAGTTGCTTTTCCATCTGCTTCATCTTTCGATTTTGATTTTGTGACAACGGTCGTCTACAGAAAAATTTTAGAAATTAATTCCAAATATATTATTTCAATTAAATAAATGACGCACCTTCTTTGCCTTACTAGAGTCTTTTTCTTTGTCCTTTTCTTTCGATGAAGAGGACGATGAAGACGACGGCATTTGTCGCAGATGAGTGAGTGCGTCTGAAAAGCGCTTCAGCTCGACAGGTCCAAGATGAACGAAGGAGAAAAAAAGATGAAAATAATCAATATAAAATCCTTTTTCGTTTTTTTAATCCTTTTAAGGAATAAAAAAACTATCTTTTGTTTTGTTTTTTATGACCAACAATAAGACAATTCGATCATAATTGATCGATCAAACCAATTGACATTAATTATTTTCATGTACAAAATATAAAATAATAATAATTGAGACAAAATCCAAGACTTTTTTTTATATCTTCGTCTAAAACATATGATGAATAATATTTCTCAAGTGACAAATAAACAACAACAATAATAACAACGAATGAAAACGAAGAACAAAAGAGTTTCATAATACTAATCGAACCAATTATTTAATGAATATCTATATATATCTCATTTTACTTAGTGACAGATTGCTTTTCATAAAAATAGAAATGCGTAAAACAAAGAATGATTTGTATCTTACATTGCATACCTTGAATGTAACGAAATAGGAGGTACGAAAATAAATAATATGTCTATTTTCTTTTTGCTCAAATCATTTTAGAAGTTCTTAGTCAACGTTTATATTTATTCGAAATAGTTGAAAAAAATCATCTACTTATGTAATTTTTTCAAAATATTTTTATATGACAGAAAAAAACCAACTGCGAAAATAGATGCCGCTAAAGTAGATTGATCCATAGTTTATGTTATTTTCAAATCAGAAGTGGATTACAAAACATGCAAACCCTAATAAGTTTCTACGAGGTTTTTTTGCATGACAATTTCACATAAATCTTAAGATTATGTAAATTAATCGGTTTACTGTTTAGTCATGTACGATAAGTAAATAATAGCATGAAAACAATTATATATTTTGATTCAATAGTTTGCTTGCATAATTTTCAGGCATTTATTCTCAGTTGTTATACGACAAAATGTTTTATAAATTTTAAAAACATGACTTTTTCACATTAGATAGGAAAAATATGATTGTCAAGAATAAATTATAGGAATACAATGATGACGACTATTCACTATTATCTTTTTGTCAGTCCGAGACGACAACTAGTATGGATCAAGTTATTCTTACTGTTGCATCTTTAATAGATATCAGTAGAAGAGTTTCTAATTTCCTTATGTATTTCAATAAATTTTTAATGAGTCAAAAAATATTAAAACCATTCTGTATCCAACTATGAAAATAATATTTGATCTTTGTTTTACGTATAATAAATCTATCTAATGATTTTCTTACCTAAAAACTTACGATACTGAAAACAAAAGTAATCCATCATTAATTTAACTACTGATTAATCAAGACAACTATAGTCTCTTACACGTCACTACACAATTAACTTAGTAGCAAAGAATATTGCTGTTAGTTTCGGAGCAAGGACAAAAAAGAAATATAAATGCGGAGTTAATCAAACAGCGGAAAAAAGAAAAAAAAAGGCGAGCACTCCTCTACTTATAATTATATCTTTTGATTTTATCGTTACATCCTTGCGTTCCTTAAAACATTAAACTAATGAAAATTGCTGAACTATTTTTCCTCGATTTTTATCAGGAATAAAGTAGTGCGGAGCTGAAAACAGAAAAAAGTAAAATATACCAAGATTGGAACTGCAAGAAAAAAAACTTTTTCAAATCGAAACAAAAAGAAGTCTATAGTTCAATTTTCTATGAGTTCTACCGAATTACTTTATAAATTTCATCAATCAAAGTAAAATTCAAGAGAGATAATCAAAAAAATGATATCTATAGGTTGAATTAATCAAAATACGAGTACTAAAGACTTTTTAGATTTAATGCATAGAAAGTCTGAAATAGTTTTTCCCAATCGATGGCCAGGGCTAGACTAGATCTAACTGGACTATATTCAGGATCGAGTTTTACAACACTTGATCCAGCACATCTCTAATCAGAAACTTTACCCGACATAAATAAAATGAATTCGATGGTTTCTTTGAAACAAGTAATGCAAGACAATGTTATCGTATTAATAAAACAAAAACCAATTAACAATGTAATACAATGCAATTGATAATAGTCTAGAAGCGTTGCTGAAAAACAATAAAAACACATCTTACGATAAATTTTTCAACTTTGAACCATAATAACTAATTCAATGTAGAATAGACATGACGAAAAGTCAATAATATTTGGTTTATTGAATATGTTTAATAATTAAGATAGAACAATTATTATTGAAAATATAATAACTATCGATAACATTAAGACATTTTTTTTTGGAGTCAGAATTTTGACTAAATAGTATAAAATACAGATGATTTTTCATTAAATCGATTTGGGAGCAAATTTATTGACAAAATAACACTTAAAGTTATAAAATATTTGAAAAGTATATTTTATTATTCATTATATAAAAAGATTTTAAATTACTAGACGATAATTATCAAAATCAATTGAACCACACATATTGCATAATATTCCCATATTTCAATTCTTTTGACTAAAATTGATAAAAAAAAATCGACATCTGAGAATTTTTTCATTATCATCATCTGATTTTTTTTCTCATTAGTACTGATGAAAATACTAAAAATTTCAGGGACACAGATACGAAAAAATGTGTCGTCTTCCAATTGAACTAGATAAAATCGATATAGGAGATATGATAGTAAATATATGACGATAATCGATCATTATTTACAGATCTACTTCTTAAATATAAGACAAAAAAAGTGTTAATAAAATTTATAGTCACAAAATCCATCATCTACAAATCACTACTAAGCCAATTTTATTTAGAAAAAAAAATATGAATTTAGTTTTTATAAGAATAAAATCATTGCAATATAGGTGTGAATATCGAGAACTTCTAAAGATCAATTCAGTCATCTAAGTACAGTTAGTTTGTCAATGTTTCTTCTTTTTGCGATTTTTCTCGCAAAAGTCAACAGAAACAACATTCAATCCAAGCAAAAGTCATGATGTATATATATAGTAAAGCTACCTTTTTTTGTGATAATGACCTTAAAAATAATTAAGAATGTGCTCTCATCAGTAACAGAGTGTCATGGGGAGAAATCTCTCCAAAAGATTTAAAGCGAAACCTGATCTAACACTACACTTTTGTTTATTTTTGATTGTTTTGTGTGATTATGTTTGAACTCACGCAGACAATTCTCTTGCAATAGATACATTTTATAATATCACAGATTTATATTTACTTTGCTTTAACAACAAAATGCACGTTTAGTGAAGTGAAATCAGTAAGGTAAGAAGGAAGAACTGATTTGATGTAAGCATCAAGGCTTACTACAACAAATGAATAATGATCAATTATCGAATATCTGGTTATCGCATTTTTGTGTTAACAATTACTAACTCTCTTTGAGAAAATGTGCATATGTTTACGCAATAATTTTACTAAAGAATGTGTTCATGCCATTTTATGATGATATAGTAACATCAAAAACAGAAAATTATTGTCTTCTAATATTTGCACAAGAAAAACTAAATGAATTTGATATTTTACAATGATTCAGGCTTCTTGATAAATTGATTCGGCAAAAATTAAAAAGCATTGAATTAGATTTAATAATCTGTATAGAAATCTATTGATACGAACATATGCTGAAAAAAGAATCAATGGTTTACTTCAAATAATTTCCTTGTTTTCATCATAACTATTTAAATAGTAGTTGACATTGTTTTTTCGAATTGAATTGTTTTCTATTGTACTTATCAGATAAGTAACATTTGGCTGAGAGCTATGATAAGTGCTTTGTTGCATCATCTTGAAGTATGCTCATACATCTGAACTAATACATTTACTGTCTGGATCAAAAATTGTATCCTTCTTTCTTTTTCAAAGAGTATCCTTCAAAATTTTCTCTTGAAAATCCTATCTTTTTCTCGAATATTCATTCATAAGTCAAGGGTAGAGAAGTTTTTCTTAGGTTATATCTTATTTAACCATATATTTTTAAAGGTTTCTTCCAATGTGTTATTATTCATGATTCAGATTGTATTAATGAAGTACAAAATTCAATTTCTTTCATAGAAAATAAATCGAATTTAGTGGAATTTTTGTTAAAATAGTTTGATAGGACTATAATTCTAATATATTCGGTAGAAATGCCAATTAATTTTTTTTCTGCAGATAAAATTCATATATGAAATAATCAGAAAAAGGAAAGTTAGAACAGAGAGAAAAAGACTTTTGTTATTCACAAAATTTCTCCGATCATGCAACTGACTTAATTGTTCATCATATGAATAATAGATTATTCTGGATGATATTCGAAATTGAAATAAAGTTTTTTTCAATTCCATCAAAATAATTACGAATTGTTTGATTTACCATTTTTTGAATTATTTACATATCAAAAATTTCAAGGCAATCGACAGGTTTGTAATGAACATTAGTATATCATCATTTGTTTTTCCTTTTTTCTCCACGAATAGATTTCTTGGACAATATTTGACTATGAGACACTCTGAATTACAACTAATGTTTACAGCCATAATCAGAAATGTTATACACAATGATAAGTCAGCTCATCAAAGAATAAGAACTAGTACTTGTATTTTTCCAAATTTGTTTTTGTATATCAGTAGATATATTATTCAATTTTTCTCACATTACAAACACAAAGCAACTATTTAATGTTTTATTCGATTAAAACATGTTCTTTTATGTCAGAGTTTATGTAGAATGTATTTTTTTTTTGTTAAATAATGATTTAAAAATTTAAACAAGTCTAAAATGCTGTTTTTAAGGTGTCAGAAATTCAAAGTCGTAGAAAATTTTTTTTTTATACATGATTGAATAGAGAATATGTCAAATACTCTGAAAATGTATTTTCTCAGTTTTCTAAAACTACTTATAGCACTTCGTGCGAGTTTGTGCAGCGCACGTCACGCTGGTGCATGGTCGATGCGCGTACCGCTGTGCGACGAATGCATTGTGCGCGCACCATAGTTTGACGAATATACGGTGTGCTCACTAAGTGTGACAAATCCCCATAATATTTTAGAATCCAACCAATCAGTACGAATTATGAGAAAGCCGTTATTTTCTATAATCATTGTCTTAAATACATTAAGTGTAGTAGATTGCAGTCGTTTTTTATTTTCAAATATTGTTTTTGGTAATCATTCATTGACTTTCTCGATACGTAAGTAGTCTATTTGTTTTTTTCTTTATCATAGTTTTCGTGAACATATCTGCATATCTTGAATTTCTTTTACTTCTTATCAGATTTTTTTTTTGTTTTTTTTAGATATTTTTTTTCTCTTCTACAAATCATTTTTTTTGTCTTTTTCGATTATTTTTTGTTCAAGCTAGCTGAGTCTTTCTTTGAAAGGATGAGTTTGATACCATAAAATAAAAAAAACTTTTTGAAAATTTTTTTTTTTAGTTTAGTCTGCCATCAGTTATTTTAACCGAAATTTTGTATTACCTAACCGACACAATTTGTAAATGAATAAAAATAGATCGGTTTTCATCGAACTTGAACATTCTTCAGTCCATAATGAATCTTACAATTCATAAAGTGCTCGTGTTGAAAAAATTATAGTCTGTGACCTGGTAATCCTAAGAAAAAATGTATTTTGGTATGGATTAAGGGTGTCATTTATCATTTAATTTAGAATAAATACAAATTATCAGTAATTTATATTTATTTGCAAATATAAATTATGATAATTTACATTTTTTGGTAAATATAAAGTATGAAAAAAATAATTTATATTCATAATAAATGTAAATTATTGATAATTTATATTGATGATAAATTTAAATTATTTACTTTTCGCAATTTATCAAATATAAATTAAATTAATTATCTTACTTCTCTATGACACTTTACATAAGAAATATATCTAACTTTTAATATTATATCTATGTATAATTTATATGTTATACAATATTTACATTCAATCAATAGTTCTTAATCTGCGAGAAGGATCCCATTACTTATCATAATGAGTTTTTCGAAAAAGAGTCAAAACAAATTTTACAGACTAGGAATATGAAAGTTGCTGCAAATATGGGTTGACCAATTCCAATTCTCGACTTGGAATTAGTCGAAATTGATTTAGAACTGTCTGAAGTTATCTTGCAACTAGTCGAAAACGGTGAGAATTCGGATTGATTAGAGATACGAAGTTACAGTTAAAGAGCCAGCACAGCTATCTAGAAATCGAGTGTCAGCGAAAATTCGAATTTGTTTCTTTCGTCGAGAAATGGTGTTTTGTAGAAATATAATAATTTTTTATTAGGCTTAACTGAAAAAAATCAGGGCAGAAGAATCCAAATCTGCAATCAGTTTCTGAAATAGGGATGCACCGATTCGTGGAGCATCATGTGAAAACTTACCTTTTCCTGTATAGAAAACACAAGTCTCTACCAATTCTCTGTATTACTTCAGCTGATCTTTTCCTTCTGCATCCCAATCTATGATCAGAATTTATGAAATATGAAGCAAAGATTTCGGAATTGACTGAAATTTGTCTAAAATTTGTATTTTGTGAGTCAATTCCAGTCAATTTAACCACTTCAAGAACTCGTGTATTGTATTTAGTGAAATTTAACAATGGTTTCTGATACAGCGCTCGAAATCGCTCAGAACTATTATGAAAAATTGCTGGAAATTTGAATGATCTCACTGTTTGGAATACACATGTACTAATTTCTATCAATTCCTCAAATTCGCAGTCCAGCGTTACCTTATGCCCAATATTGAGAGCTATTGAACTTGCGATAATTTTTCATAGTAGTTCTGAGCGATTTTGAGCGCTGTATCTGAAACTATTGTTAGATTTCACTGAATACAACACACGAGTTCTTGAAGTGGTTAGAATTGACTGGAATTGACTCACAAAATACAAATTTTAGGCGAATTTCAGTCAATTCCGAAATCTTTGCTTCATATTTGATGAATTCTGATTATAGATTGGAATGCAGAAGGAAAAGATCAGCTGAAGTAATACAGAGAATTGGTAGAGACTTGTGTTTTCTATACAAGAAAAGGTAATTTTTCACATGATGCTCCACGAATTGGTGCATCCCTATTTCAGAAGCTGATTGCAGATTTGGATTCTTCTGCCCTGATTTTCTTCAGTTAAGTCTAATAAAAAATTATTATATTTCAACAAAACACTATTTCTCGACGAAAGAAACAAATTCGAGTTTTCGCTGACACTCGATTTCTAGATAGCTGTGCTGGCTCTTTAACTGTAACTTCGTATCTCTAATCAATCCGAATTCTCACCATTTTCGACTAGTTACAAAATAACTCCAGACAGTTCTAGATCACTTTCGACTAATTCGAAGTCGAGAATTCGAATTGGTGAACCCATATTTGCAGCAACTTCCATATTCCTAGTCTGTAAAATTTGTTTTGACTCTTTTTCGAAAAACTCATTATGATAAGTGGTGGGTTCTTTTTCCCAGATTAAGAACTATTGATTGAATACAAATATTGTATAACATGTAAACACACTGTGCGTCACATCTAAGCGCATGAGCTAACATAGAGTAGTCTTGATGGAAAAACATTCGGAATAATGACATACCCTATTTTGGATGAAATGGGTCGATTCTGAAAACCACGCAAAATTTTTTTATTCCATCCCAAAAAATTTGATTCGAAGTGGAATCTTGAAAAAGATTACTATAACATTTTGTAAATCCTGTCTAGTTCTTTTGCTAGAGAGATAAAAATATTATTTGTAGGAAATTATGATGAGCATCCCTATGAAGAAAAGATTATGAAGATATTTTTTGAAAATACTCCTTCATTGCGAGGAAATCATGCAAAAATGTGCCTGTATACAGCGATCTTGACCATCATGATTTCACTCATGAGCAAAATGCACGTGATATTCGAGTTCACCATTAAAGATTCAGTTGGATAAGAAATGTTTCAACGAAAACTATTTGCCAATGAAATTCCACTCCTAGAGAACCACAGACGAAATTAATGAAAAAAACAAGGACTGAGGAGAAGTACAGACACGCGTTTGATGAAAAATATTTTTTATTTAAGCGTATGTCATCCAACTCAGCTTTGAATACTGAATCCAAACATCACATGCATTTTGTTCATAAATGAAATCACGACGATCAAAATCGCTAAATACAAGCACGCTTTCGTACGATTTTGTTACTGAAATAGAAAGTTTTGATTTTCTCAGTAATGATGTAGTATTTTCAAAAAATATCTTCTTAATCTTTTTCCCACAGGGATGCTTATTATAATTCTCTACAAATGATGATTTTATCTTTCAAGTAAAAGAACTTGATAGAGTTACAAAATAGCATAGTAGCTTTTTTCAAGGTCCTATTTTGGATCAAATTTCTTTTTGATATGTTTTATTTGAACAGTGGCAAATACTATTTTCCATGGCTAGTTTTATACGATCAATAAGAAAAAAAATCAATTTGGAGAACTAAAAATAATAACGAATAAAAAATTTGGTGTTGCTTTCAAAATCGACCCAGTTCATCCAAAAATAGAGTGTGTCACTATTTCGAATGATTTTCCATCAAGACTATCTTTAGAAAACTGAAAAAATAGATTTTCAGAGTATTTGACATCCCCTCTGTCCAACCATGTATAAAAAAATCTTAATATGATTTTGAATTTCCGACACCTTACATACATATCATTGTGCTGTTCCTTCTGCAAGAATATTTGATTATTACCAGAAAAATAATGATATTTAACTTTTCAAAATGTTCTGAAAAGTCAAATATTCTATAGAATAAAAATGTGTATTTTTGATAAGATCTAAAACTTTCAAATTGACAAATATCTGAATTGTCCGTTGATATGTATTCAGTGTGTCTCGTATGCAAATCCGAATATAACAGTAAAAAAAAATCAAAAAACATCTAGATAATGTGATAATTCTAATCAAGAAAAAACTTCATGAAGTATTAATTCAAATCGTAAATGATACAAAGATTATTTTCAAAGATAAACGACATGATTATTGTCGACCAAAACCTTCCTCCTTCATTTTTAATGAATAACATCTGATGGTGTTCAACCTAACGATAATGAATATAAATAACAATATCAATTTTTTTTTCTAATAAGTTTTTTGATAATATCAATGAAACTATTTTCATCTCATTTTTGCTTTATAAATTCAAAAATATATGTATTTTCAATTATTAAAATCAACAAAGCCTTTAACTTTTCTAATTTTTCAACTTAATTCATCTGGCAGTCATATGCGCATGACATTAGTTAACATTTGTAATCACTTTTTTTCCAAAGAAGAAAAAAAAACAACGGTTAGCAGAAATGATGATGTCAATAATTCCAGATCTCTTCTTTCTTTGCGTGATTAAGATAAAAAGAAAAGAAAACCTATTTTTTTCTATCTTTTTTTCACTTCCCTGTTATTGGTACTACTGCAACAATATTATTTATATTTTATGGATCAAACACTCATCATTATTCTTGAAGCATTCTTTTCTTAAAAGTAAAAGACAAAGAATTTTTTATTATTTTATTATTGATATATATGTGATTGATGATCTACAATAAGAAAATCGATCTTGTTAAGCAATACGTTTGTTTTTGTTATATGAATTATAATAACTTTTTATTTTTATTAATAGAAAAAAATAGAAAGAATAAATATGGATTCGGATTCTGATGACATAGATTCTCGAAATCCACAACGACATGTTGATACAACTCATGAAGATCATATTACCGACGACAAAAAGGAAAAGTAAGTTAATTAAAATGTCTAACTAATCTTATTTCCATCACATCTGATCAAAAAAAACCAAATTATTTGAGACTGTTGAAAAAAAAGTACCGTCCAACATTGAGTTTTCATTCAATAATTTCTTTAAATCTCATTAAATAAAAAGAGAAGATGATTATTTACTTTTAAAAAACTATTTTACTTCTAACTTAAATATAAAAATAAAAAAGTTGTTCTTTTTTTTTCTTGAAGTAATCATATTGTCAATCGTCGATCTAGTATAGGTCATATTAACTTCCGAAAAGCCATTTATCGAAGTCTCTCAATAGAACCAGAAACTCATGAGAGCAATAATACTCAAATACGCTATATAGAATATTTTATAAGATTCGTTTTTATTTGTGTTTTTATTGTATTCATCGGATCCTTGATTAGACTTATGTGGCCATTTCATCGTCATAAATAAAAAAAAAACAACAACAAATTACCATTCAATAAATCTATAATAAATTTTATGTACTTGTAGAACTTTACTTTACATTTTATTTAACATTCTCTTCTTATCATTTTTATTTGTATCATTTTTTCTGACAGAAATAAATTCATCTTCTTTTTTTTCTCAATGTCTATGTATGTGTATTTGTATTCATTCATGCATATCTATTTCCTTGTCTTATGTTGTCATACTTAATGTTTAATAAATAATAAAGATTGGCAAAACAATATATTGGTTTTACTTGTATATTGACATATAAGAAGAAGAATGAAGACAGGAAAAGAAGATTGCAATAGTAACAGTTAAGTGTTGATAGGAGTATAGACGAAAAAAAGGAAAAAAAAAACTAAATGTATTTTGGATTTAATGATCATAATTGAATCGTAGACCTTTATCACTTATCAAGATAAAATTCTGACAAAAAATGGCATACTAAAGATAATCAGCGACACTTCCTACTACTGGCATACATGTCAATTAGACACCGATGATGATGATGATGACTTGTTAGATTATGTAATTGAATCTTTTTTTCCTTTCTTCTCTTCATATTTGGTGGTCACCGACGAGAGATCACATCTGTTGACAGCATACACAATGATTTTCGGTTTAATTAACACGAACAAACAATTAAGCTAGCTAGAAACGAGTATGGCAAGCTAAGCAATAAGTACTCTTAATGTTTATACCAGTCATTTGTATACGAAATCGACTGACATTAATATCAGTAAAGAGAGAACTGAAGTAAGATTAAAAAAAAACAATCTGACCATTTCCAGGCTCTAAAAGACACTTTTGTTTATTTGTATTTTTTTTTATTGTCTTTCTCGCCCTCTTAAAAAGAAGAGTACATCAATCTTAGACAACAGTAGATGTACTACACTTGTTTATGTCTTGGAAGATATTTTTATTCTCTATTACGACAATTATTCTGTTTTTATCATCGATATTCGATTCAACATTTGCTGTTCAATTATTGAACACATCATCGGGTATCTATGTAGGTCGAAGAGTTAATTATGGTAATGTTATTGTTCGACAATATCTTGGAATTGAATATGCTCGAATTAATAAAAGATTTGATCGAGCAACACCTATTGTACGAGAAAATGATCAAATTATTAAAGCAACTTCACTTGGACCTTTATGTAAACCAACAGCAGGTTCATGTTTAGGAAATTCAGGAGTATATCCTTTAGCACCTTATTGTTCAGTTAATTATGGTATTTTTTCTGTTAAATCAATTCCTGTTGAACAATGTCTTTTTTTAAATGTTTTTATTCCGGTGACTCCAAACAATGAAAGAAAAAAGGCTTTACTTATGTGGATTCATGGTGGTTCGGGTCAAATCGGCACAGGCAATATATTTGATGGAACTGTACTTGCTGCTGTAGGCGATATTATTGTCATAACATTTAATTTTCGTCTAAATCTTTTTGGTTTTCTATCATCAGGTGATGATCGTTTAGAAGGTAACCTTGGTTTATATGATCAAGCATTAGTACTTGATTGGATATATCAAAATGGTGATGCATTAGGTGGTGATATTCAACGTATTACAGTTGGTGGTCATTCAGCTGGTGCACCACATGCTTATTATTTGGCAATATCACCGTTAAATAATGGACGAATACGTCGATTATTATTACAAAGTGGTAGTCCATTTCATATATGGTCACATTTAAAAGCACAAAATGCAATGGAACAATTTAATACTGTTGCTAATGATAATGGATGTGGAAATATGACAACATTTGATGAAAAATTACAATGTTTAAAAGAACGCGATTTTGATTCAATTGCTGAACATGAACATCATTCATATACAAGTGCTAATCATACAAATGTCGTTATTAATGGAAATTTTATGAGCAAATTTCGAGAAGTATTTGAAGAAAATGATACATTAGCAAATGTTGATATACTTATGGGATCAACAGATGATGAAGGTAAATAATTTTAAATTGAATATTTTCAATTTCTTTATTTGTTTTTTTTTTTTTGAATATTAGGTATTTATGTTGCAATAGTACCTATTTTTATAGAACAACGTCATCAAGAACCTATAACGCTTCATAATGTAAATTTTACTGCAGTAACTTTGAAATTTCTTGCAGCAATGCAACCGGATAAAACTTGTTTACATCATAAAGCTTTAGAATTGTAAGTCTATTTAATAATAATTCTAACTTAAATATCTAACATTCTTTTTTATTTTTATTCACTAATAGATATCATATCAATAATATTCCAATAAATTGTTCTCAATCATATGATTGTTATTGTTCATTATTTTATAATTATTCTCGTCTTATAAGTGATATTTTATTTAATAATGATTATTATCGTTTTATAGAAGAACGTTTAAAATATTCAAATCGTACATATATATATCAATATACACATCGAACAGCACAAGAACATCCAACACAATGTAATGCTTATTTACATAAACATGATTTAGTTGGTCATTTTGCTGAACTTGAATATACATGGGGTACACCATTATTATATGAAATAAATAATTTTACTCATAATATAATACCATTAATAAAATATGTTCGATATTTATCAAATACAACAATTAATCATAATATAACACATTTGTATACTAATGAACAAATTCAATTTAGTAAACAAGTATTAGAACAATGGTCAAATTTTATTAGATATGGTCGACCAATTAGTTCTAGATTTAAAAATGAATGGCCACCGATTAGTAATATGTCTACAGCATCTATGATGCATTTAAAAGTTAATCAAAGTGAAATTAAAAAATTAACTATTCCATCAACTGTACAATTTTGGAGGAATGAATGTTCAGCAAAAACTGAAAATCATATTACAATTATTAAAAAGAATAATCAAGCATCGATTATTGAAAAGACTAGTCAAGCATCAATTTTTCACCTGTCATTGATAATATGTATTTTTTCTCTATTATCTCAAAAGCTGCTAAGTTTAATGAATTCATTAATGTGAACAAAAAAAAAAAAAAAGAACACGTGTAAACAGTATCGAATCAGAATATAATTATTATTTCATGAAAACCAAAATAAAAACATAAATAAATAAATCAGTGTGTTATATTTTTTTTCCTGTTTGATCATTGAATATTTTTCAATGATTTATATTCATGTTTTTATTGATAAGAATATATAAGTTCTTATTGGAATTCAATACGATCAATCTTAAGTTTTTATTTGTATGTTTATCTATGGAAGAAAATATTGATGTTATACAATTTGAAATAATTTGCTTTTTTTTGTAGAATAAAATATAAATTTTTTTTACTGCGCTTTCCATCGAAGCTTAGCTTTCGAAAATTAGACATCTATTATGAAATAACAAACTATATTCATATTTCAATATAGAAAGTTTTCGAAGTGAAAACTTCAATTTAAGATCATAAATATTTGCCTTCTATTTGAATTATTATAATGTCATAAGGAATCATTTATAAAGAAAGTTCAGATAAAAGAGGACGCGGGGATCTATCAAGAAGAAAAGTGTCGGTTTGGAACCCCAGTACCTGCAGTACCTCCTGCACCTGCAGCATCTTTTTGACATCTTCAGTATTACATAATAAACGAGCAAGGATTATTCTTCAATCGTTATATGTATATAACGACTTGGTGTTCTCTTTCCGCTACTCTTTATTCTTTGTTTTTTTTGTATATGTTCTTCTTCAATTTCGTCTTTTGTGTATACCATTGACTCATATTCTTTTCTTTTAATTCAAGGACATATTTCATGTTCGTTTTCTCTTTTCTGTTAACTTAAGGACATTTTCTTTCGATATTGATCGTCTAAGAAAGAAGAAGAATACGGTTGTTTTTTCTTTCTCTCCTTTGATATAAATACTTTTTTTCTTCTAAATAAACTATTAATTTGTTCGTTTTTGCGTAGTCCAAAAAGTACATCCTTATCTAACTTTCAGCACCTGGTGGTAGTACAATGGAGTACTGAGGTGTTGCACTTATCTCTTTGGTTTCGACCTAAAATTTTGCCTATACGCATATTTGATACAATGAAAACGAGTATGTTTGTCTCGAGGTATTCAATATCGAAGAAAAGCAGCAATTTGACACAGTAATTGAATCGACTTCAAAATCGAATATTTCGAGAAAAACTCGTTTGTTTCCGTTGCAACTCTCAGAACTATCAAGCGTAACTATAGGCAAAATTTTCAGATCAAAATTCATTGTTTTTGACTTTCCAGGAAATGTCTTGTTCTCAAGAACAATATCATTAAAATGGCTATAACTTTTCATCAGTAAGCTATTGATCTGGAGTCGAATGGCGTTCGATAGTTGAATATGTTCCCTCGTAAATGATGGGAAACACTTTTTTTTCTTATCGAAAGTTTTAACTGCTAAAACTCACCGATATTCGCTGGATTGCTAGGAAATGTTTTGAAAAACTCATAGTCTTCTATTCTGATGATAGGATACTTATATCCATATCTACTGTTTTTATCCTTGATTAGAATCTTATTAATCTTCCTAACTTCTATTTAAACTATTTTTCAATAAGACTAATAAAATTTCTTTGGTAACCAGTCTTAACATGATAATGTATTGTCCATTGACTAATTTTTATTATACTTTAGGCTGAAGTTCAAGTTCGAATATTTCTTATGTATCTTCAATATCGATAAGGACGACGCTTTTAGTCTATATAAAGGTTAGAAATGGCTATTTTCTAACCTGTATTTATATATTTTCTAGGTGCAGATGATTGATGTTCATAATTGGTTTCCGTTGAAATCGACATTATTTTAATAGTTTTAGCATATGCAATAGCTAATGTTGTCAGATCATTCCATGATATTCGATTTGGCTAAACACTACAGCGAAGTTTAAATAAAATAATCTTTAGATCGAACTAATCGTTGTGCAACAAATCATAAATATGAACATCTTTTAATTTTTAAAAATAAAATAACTTTTTTTAAAAATACTTTGTTATTAGTACATACAATTAATGTTTCTTTCCAACAAAGTGTTCGTATAAGGCTACCATTTAATTCTAATAATGTTGCTGTTTTATGTCGACCAAACGTATCTCTTTCATTTAAGATAAGCTATTAAAAATGGAAATTTTGATGAATTTTTAATTAATAAATCTACTAACTTACAGATGTGTTATTAGTAACAAACATTTTCGTTCTAGAAAAATTTGGACCAAGACAAACAGCTCTCATTGCACGAGACAATGTTATTAATTGATCATCATTTTTTATTGAATAAATCAGCTGTTACAATCAGACGCTTCAAATATCAAGAGAAGTACTTCGTCCCACGTTAACTTATACGTTCGATCAAGTTGTAATAGTGGGCTGCATTGAGTTTGTCGAATTAATTCTATTATAGTAGATAGAACAAACAGGTCATTAATATCATTAATAAAAGAGAATGATACAAATGTGGAATGTCGTGCAGTACCATCTTGATGGTCACTGTACCATTGACAAAAATCGAAAACTGAGAAGATTTTGGGACGATTCTCTCGACGTTCTGCTTGAACCAATGATGTTAATTTGGTTGATGGTACTGATGAGCTTTGATGATCAAGCAGAAGTATTGAACGAATTTGAGATTCCGTTAAACCGATATGAACATATTTAGAAACAGATTGCCGTATTGGAGATGATAAACGAGATGTTTCAGTACAATATTTATGTTTGTGAGTATTTCTGAACACATTACTGCAATCGAATTTGGATCATCATCTGGTACAGTTGCCTTAATTTCATGATTGCTTAAAGGATATTTACGATATTGACAGCATTTAAATGAATATTTTGTCGAACTTTTAGGATTACTTATTCGATATTGACATACACCATTTGATTTAGCAACAACTTTAACATCATCAAATGAATGAACTATACTTAACAGAGATCAGTTTAATGTTGACATTTTTCAGAATGAATACTTTAAAGTGTTTTGTATAACATAAAGAAGAAGGGAAAAGCTGATGAAATGTAAGTGATACTGAATAAATAAGAAAAAGATGATGCAACATCATGTTTTGAAAAACTTGGTGATGTAAAGCATCTTTTTTGGGTGATCATTTGTATATAAAAATATGTGATGATCAAAATTATCATTTTTTGATCATGATTTGTTTCTCAAATTGTTTGGTGATCAAAAATTCGTTTTTACTCATCTAAAAGGTGAAGAGAATAAATAACAAGCATTCATTACAATTAATCTTTGCTCTTGATTTGTTGAATATTTATGAAATATGAAAAGAATTCCTTTTACAAAAATATTTTTCAAATGATCAAAGTTGAGAAGATTCTTGATCATTGAATGTGTCAAATAAGAAGAGAGATGATAGTAGACACTGCTTAATGAGCTTTGACTTGAAAAAAATTCATGATACTGATTGGAGGTCCAAAAGATATTAAAGATCGTCATCAAAAGCACACTACTATTAATATTAATATGTTCAAGAAGAAAAAAACAATCATGATAAAAATAGAAATGATTCAGAACAAGAAAAGAATCAAAGAATTTTTTGAGGAAGATTTTCTTTATCAAATAAAGTTCAAAATCAACTCTTTATAATAAACATTGATTTTATTTTGATCAATTAGATTTTCTTCATTGTTCAATGGGAGAAATGTTTATTAATAGATTGAATCAAAAATGACGATAACACGACGAAGAAAGAATATCTCTGATTACAATAAAATACTAGAACACGATCGATTTTGTTTTTTTCATTGAAAGTTATTAGTTTAATAATCTTCTTCAATTCGTCATTTGTAGATTTTTGCATTTCATCAATCTTCATATTGATTTTTCCTTAAAGATCATTGATTTCCATGTTGATGTTTTGTGTGTTCTCTGAATGAGATTTGTAGAGTTCGTATACGGAGAGAAACGGCCCGTGCACGGTCATTTCCGAGCTTATACAGCCGTATTTCTCCGTATACGGTCGTTGACGACCGTACTTGTTCGATCTGGGTTTATATACATTTTCTTCTCGATATTATGGTTTGAACAAATGCTCTCGGTAATGTTATTTAATAATTGATCAATTCTATTAATCGATTCTATTTGACAATTTTTTTTTATCAGCAGCAGTATTCAAATCAATTTGAATAGATTTTTGTAGAATTTCAATAGTTAATATTCGTTCAGATAATAAGGTCATACTGGTCAATATTGCTCGATGTCATCTTTTCTATGTGTCGTTTACATGATAAAATAACAGTCGCCCGGTTTTTAACATTGCATTGAGGACATGAAATCGACATTGAACTTGATTTTCTTGAGAAATATTCGAATTGCTGAGAAGTTTAATAATATCAGATTGGAGATTCATGGGCATAAGAAAACCAACAAATTCAGTGCCCGAAAGTGTCACAGGTGTTAATGTTGAGATAATTTCATCAGTAATTTTTTCAAAATGATTTGATTGAATAGATTCAATCAATTGATGAAAATTATATGGGAAGGTTGTTTTCGTTGAAAATAATCGATGACATTTTATTAATCGAAATAAATGACGAGCGGTAAAGAATGCTAAATAATCTTTCTAATTGTAATAATTTTTCAAGGACACTTTCCACTTTTAATACACTACTTTCAAAAATACAATATCGATAATTTATCACCATTGATTGTTTATCATTACAAAATTGAATATTATCATTAATAGTAGCTAGTGATTGATCGGGAAAGATAATATCGGTCGATTTGAAATCATCGGATAATATTTCATCAATAAGTTTTTCTTTTTCGGTATAGATAGGAATTTGACATTCACCAATAATAAATAAATCGTCTTTCAAGCTTGATAGAATATTCGAACGAAGTATTTGATTAAAATCAAATCGGAAGTAGAGATAAGCTTCGAGTTACTCAAATCCTGTCGATAGATGTTGATCGATCATTAAAATTTTTTCTGTACCATTGACAACTAATTTTGTTTCATCAGTATTTGATGAAAAACGAGATGATTGATATTCTATCTTTGGTAATATAATTGATTGGCATATAGTGGCAGTTAAATGAGAAAAAACAATTTCTCTAGTTATTCGTTCGAATAAATAAGGATTTGAAGAGTAAGGCATCTTATTTTTCTCGATCTGAAATACATACGAAATAAAATCAGTTGAAATTTAGAAAAACAATTAAATACAAATAGAAGAAAATCAATGAGATTCTCCACATTCACAAGGGAATCATCTTTTTTTTTGTATTTATCGTTGAAATTTATTCTTCGTCCTAATTTCTATTCAATGTGAACAGTTACACTCTAAACAAAGAAGGTTTTTTACGAAACGAAAAAAGATTCTTTCCGCGAGTACGGGGAAGAATCTTTTTTGGTTTCATAGAAAAAAGGTTTCGTCTCAAACATCTTCTGGGCTGCTGCAAGAAAGATTTCGTGAGAGAGATTTCCTACAGAACCTTTTTACCAAATCGAAAATAAGATTTTTGTACGAAGAATTTCGTAGTGATTTTCACATGAATACAATTAGCCTTATCTACTTATCCCTACACCTTTTTTTTCTATACTTATCTTTACGCCTATACTTAATCACTTATAACTATATCTAACTGCTTATTCCTATATTTAACCACTTGTAGCTATGTGTAATCTCTTATACTTAAATCTAATCCCTTATTTCTACACTTAAATGCTAATTCCTATACTTAATCTCTTGTTTCTATACCTAACCTCTCAGTTCTTTATCTAAACATTTATTCCTATATTTAATCCTTACAACTATGTGTAACTCCTTATACTTATATCTAATCCTTTATTCCTATGTCTAATCCCTTATTTCTATGCCAACAGCCTTTTTCCTGTACTTAATCTCTTTTCCTATATATAATCTATTATAACTATATATAATCCTTTGTTTGTATACCTAATTTAGTATCTCTATGCTTAAACCCTGATAACTACATCTGATCCTTTGTTTCTATGCCTAAGCTCTTATTCTTATATTTAACCCCTCATAAGTAGATCCTTTTGACTATGTTCGTACCGCTCTATAGTTAGATCTATACTCTAGGACGTATACCTTCATAACTATGTCCTTAAACCTGTCCAATCCACCTATACCCTTTTACTTGTATTCTTATGTCTATATCGTTATCTGTGTACCGTTACACCTATACTCTTGGAGCAATACCATTATAACTATATCTTGGTGCGCATACGCTCGATATAACTCTCACTCTTCATAACATCAACATGCGAGAGCAGTACCTAATGGTATATTATACGAGAAAGCAAAGTAGGATGAGAAATAGAGATAATAGCAAAAAGTCTCTATATCTAATAGTTTTATAGTAATAAATCGATTCTAATGACTTCCAATCTCATTGACTCATAACAATTACAGTGTTTAGTGATAGTGAAGAATAAACGAAAATACCATTCTAATCATGTAATATCGAATGATTTTAAAGAATCAGGAACCATTTTCATATGTCGTCTAGGTGAGTTGATTTACATGAAACTCTTTGACATGCAGCTGATATTAATGGTTTTGTATAAAATCTTTCGTGTTCCGGCCACACAGAAAAAGGCTTAGAAGAAATCTTTGATAGAAATCGCTCACGTAGAAGATTTTGTAGAAAATATATAGATCCTTTTTCTTTTCTCAAAGTACAACAATAGTTCGGGAAGAAAAATATGATATCATCGTACATTCTATGAAACTGTGAAAGGTTTCGTAAGGTAACTACGGAATCTTTCACTTTATCAACCACACACAGTAGGTTCCGTACAAAAAATACAATACTTTTTGTATTAGACGAAATTATCGAAGATTCTCTACAAATCATACAGAATCTTTCCTTATTCTACCAAACCATACGGAATTCCGTACAGACGATACGAAACTTCTTTTTGATCGTAGGGAAGCATGATGGCTTCGTATGAAAAGTGCGAAACTCTTTGCTTTTTTTCTGAACTACAAGAGGTTTGGCAAGGCAAGCGCGGAACGATTTTCATTTTACGAAACCTAAAAAAGTTCCGTATCCAAATGCGAAAATTTTAAGGTTCAGTAATAAACCTATTTTTTTAGAGTGTACTCAAGTAACTATTCCAATGATACAATCAATTACTGACAACATCTGATAATTTGATCTGAATTATAGAAAATACCCATCCATCATTGAAGATATGATACGAACCCTTATGTGGCAAACTACAGAGAAATAAGTGAAACAATAGTAAACGCCCGGTGATTGGTCAGGTGCTTTTTTGGGTGGGGCTAGCTATAGCTTTAATATCAATTGATAGAGAAAATTTTTCTCTATCGAACTGTCTTTTAGGATTTTTTAATAAGAGGCATGTAATGATACAACGTCATAAATATATGAGTTTGTAGCGATAGCTTTTCGTGTATTTTGTCTTATTGAGTATGAAGTTTCGAAACTTGCACTTCGGCCTGACAAACGAACACCTTTCTAGCCTTGTTATTCTAGGTCGGCTCGAAAATTGTGAACACCGGCTTAGAAAAAAAAGAGATCAGACATGTGGCCCCCTCCAATATATTCACTTGATATTAATTCGATGATGGATTGGGTTGTGGGCACATACCAATATTGAATGATTATTTATTTCATTCTTGCTTTTGTCCTTGCTCAATTTGGTGATTTGCCTATTATTCATCGAGTCATATGGACAAATCTAATTGCTTTCATTCTATAGCAAGCGAGTAAATTGAGCAATAATTATTGTTCGATAAATCAAAATATATTTTTCGTCAAAAGAAATGAATTTTTTTCGGATATGCTGTTTCCTTGTCTAGATTAGCTCTAATCTTGCGAAACAAGGTGCCACTATTTAACAATAAAATACGTGTTTAATCGATAGATGAAAAGAACGTATAACTTTTCGAATGATTCAATGATAACAAACGAGAAAATTTCAAGTGGAAACCAAGTAAAGAATACTGTAACACGACAACGACAAATCATGCATTTTTATATTCAGTAAATCAATTCGACTTATTTTTAGAAAGATTTCTTGAATAAAAAAAACTACTAGTTCGTGAACTATTCAACAAATACCTATTGCCAGTTTGTAGTCTGAACATTCTTGTGTTCAAAAATAATCGATGGTCTAATATGTTATGTATTTAGATATGATTCTACAATAATTTTCTATAGAATATTCAATGAGTTTCGATGATGTTTTACGTCGATCGATTGTTAAGACATGAAAAACTGTTTTTCTTATATTCATAAGCATTGAATTGTGCAAATATTCAAAGCCAAAGGCAGATTGAGTTATTGATTAAATTTGGTTTCAATATTTTGTACATAATCAATCTTATTACCTACAATCCTTCGTATATGTGAATATATTTGCATGATAAGGTTGTATTTATGTTAAATACAGTAGTGGCCAAAAGTCCCGACCCTAGAGGATCTCAGCCATTATAAGTGCTGGATGTCTGAAAATTTGTGTGCGCATACTCCGTCAAGAATGTAGGTCAGAGACACAATTCTGCCTCGATTGCTTCAGTATAAAGAGAATTATGATGGATGACAATGGATGACACATATTTCGCCTTTGAACTTCATAACTCTGGAAAAGCTGGACTTCGTAGGTCAGCTAATGGTTCATTGTGTAGCGCTGTATTTCAGCTATCCACACAACTAATTTTATTGCAGTTTGTCAATTTTCTTTAGAATTATGGCCAATTTACTATGACCGATGATATGGAAAAAAATCCTCTGGTATCATTTTAAGACGGTAACTCAGTAACAATTTAGTGGATGAAGCTCAAATTCTTGCAAAAGCGTCTCCTGTAGTTGCACATTAGTGTCCATAAGTTTCATAAATGAACTGTGTACTGATGGAAAATAGCATGGCTATTACCATCGCATTGGTGAATCTGAGGATGCAGAGACATGCAGAAACGCCAATATTCGAACAAATGAACTCATATTTTGGTTTAAGAAAGATCATAGACTGAGCTCCAATTCCATGCAATAATATCAAACTTTAGTTATGTATTTGGTAAAAAAATAGTGTAAAATTGAGTGGACAGTCCTTTTTCAGGTTAAAAATCTCAATACAAAAATAGATACCATCTATCATAATTCTCTTTATACTGAAGCAATCGAGGCAGAATTGTGTCTCTGACCTACATTCTTGACGGAGTATGCGCACACAAATTTTCAGACATCCAGCACTTATAATGGCTGAGATCCTCTAGGGTCGGGACTTTTGGCCACTACTGTATATACAAAACTGCAAATACTGTTGATTTGCTTTTTCGTTTACATGATTTATATTTAAATAATAAAACATTACATACGTAGTTCACTGTTATATAGGTGATTAAGCATGTTTATGATCGATGTTTATCGAATGAAGGTCAAACCACATTTATTCTAACATATGAATTGCTTGTCAATATTTGACAAAAAATCTTTACAATATTATAGTTGTTATTTTAATCTCAAAGCAAAATCTTTGTGTATAATGTTTTCTTGATCAAATACTGTTCTGTTTTGCCTCAAGACATAAAGAGAAATGAAACAGATTGTTGTTGACTATTTCAAACAAAAATCATTTTTGTTGATACGAGATACTTTCTCAAAAGATTTTCGAGTCCATATTTATTTGCACATTACAAATTACATTATTGTAACTCTAATAATCCTCTTTTGCCAATCACAAATTAGTGACAGAGTCAGAACAGATCTCTAAGGGAGGAACGGAGAGAGGCTAAGTCCCCGTCGAAAATTGAAAATGGATATACTCTTTCGATGTTAATGAAAGTTCGTTTCAATTCTAGAAGGAAGACAAGTAAGATCCCTAGATGTGTGACAAGTTCGATGGCAGATAATCAATAGCGTTAAAATTTATAATTGTACTCTCGATGATTTGTTTATAGAAAGAAGCAAATAAATATAATCTAAACATGTATGCTGTATGACTATAATATTCAGACCAAAGTACGACTCTACAATTCATAGACTCATAAAAACATACAATATAATACACTATATTTATTTCTCTCTCTAGCATCAATTAGAAAAACAAGTACATTAGAATAACGATCGAGAAAAATGATGAAACAAGTGAGAAAGAGAGAGTGAGAGAACAAAGTGAGAAGGATATACAAAACATCAGAACACATAAGAAAATAACAATACCGGTGACAACATACTGCGACCTCACAGGAGGTCTCAAAGATTTCTTAAGAAGTTCGGCCCCCTAGCGCCATTCTCTAGTCACGTCATTATCACAAACTTTGTTTGTATACGTTCTTATTACCTGATAACACATTGATTATTCTGACATCTACTTGTCTAAGGAGTACTAAACCAATCATAAGTTATTGCTTACAATACACATTGAATGCCCACTTTAGTATTGTTTAAAAAGAATAATTTTCTAGTCGAGTATACCTTTACCATATTTTCGTATTTTTTTTATATATTCTTCTAAAGCAAACTACCACGAAAAAAATTAACACAAATTGTATTTTTGATAGATATTTTCATCAATATTCAACCATGAAAAATATAAATTTTTCAGAAAATTGTTTTGTTTATAGGACTTTGTAGAACTCGTTTCGTTGATCATTTTGGTAAAAAAGAAGTATTGAAATTTGCCCAATAAATAACGAAGTTTGAATCAAAATACTCAAAATTTTCGTCTATTCGTGATCGCTACTGAGTAGTAGTTGATATTTTTGAGTATTTTGATCCAAACTCCGTTATTTATTCGGCAACTTTGAATATTTTTTTTACCAAAATGATCAGCGAAACGAGTTCTACAAAATCCTATAGACGAAACAATTTTCTGAAAAACTTATAATTTTCATGGTTGAATATTAATGAAAATATCTATCAAAAATACGATTTGTGTTAATTTTTTTGTGGTAGAAAAAGCTATAATCTTTCTTTTGCATTATCTGTATTTTAGACATGCCTCGTAGTTTTAGCCGCCGTTTCATCCAACATGGTCTTCTTCTATGTACATCGGCTATAGGTACAGGTTTTCTCGGTCAATATATACTCCAAGTAAATTGAATTATCTTTGTTTCATTTTCGATTAATTATCTTTGGAAAACTATTGATATTTAGAAAAACACATTAAATGCATATAATCATCCATTGCATAAACCTGCCGTATGGTTAGATGATTATCCATCACGTGAAGCTCAAATTGACATCATGTCAAAAGAGTCTGAATATGATATTGTGGTTATTGGCGGTGGTGCTACAGGTTGTGGAGTAGCAGTTGATGCAGCAAGTCGCGGTAAATTTTATTTCATTTTATTTTTTTAAAATAAGTTTGAGAAGTTTTCTTTTCTTTATTTTTCCCTTATTTTCATTAGGTCTCAAGGTAGCTTTAGTAGAAAAATATGATTTTAGTAGTGGTACATCATCACGATCAACAAAATTAATTCATGGTGGTGTACGATACTTACAAAAAGCAATATTGCAACTCGATCGTGAACAAGTAATTAAATCATATTTTTATTTTTAATCTATTTAGTATTTTTTCATTTTCAAAATCTAGTACCATATGGTAAAAGAAGCCTTATCTGAGCGTGGTAATCTTCTTAAAATTGCACCGCATTTATCATATCCATTACCAATTATGTTACCTGTTTATAAGTAAATAAAAAAAAAAATTTATAAAATAAATTTTTTTTGTTTTATCGTATTTGTTTTTTTATTTAGATGGTATCTTTTACCATATTATTATGCTGGTATAAAAGCATATGATTTTGTATCCGGTCGACAATTACTTCGATGGTCTTATGTAATATCAAAAAATAAAGCACTAGAATTATTTCCAATGTTAAAAAAAGAAAAACTTGTTGGTGCTATTGTATATTATGATGGACAACATAATGATGCACGTATGAATATTGCACTTGCATTTACAGCAGCACACATGGGAGCAAATGTTGCTAATCATTGTGCTGTTACTGAATTTATACATGAAAATATTCAAGTTAATAATAAGGAAGGACAAACAGAAACAAAAAAAATTATTCGTGGCATTAAATGTTTAGATCGATATCGAAGTATGTTGGAAAAAGAAAATGATAATGAATTTTAATAAATAATTTATTTATATGATTTTAGATAAAGAATTTTCAATTCGTGCTAAATGTGTAGTTAATGCAACAGGACCATATACAGATGTAATTCGACAATTAGATGATTCATCAGTTCCAAAAATTTGTCAGCCATCAGCTGGTGTTCACATTGTATTACCTGATTATTATAGTCCGAATAATATGGGTCTTCTTGATCCAAATACATCTGATGGACGTGTTATCTTTTTTCTACCTTGGCAAAAACATACGATGGCTGGTTGGAACATTAAAAAAAATATTTTTTTTTCTTATGTTATTAATATTTGTTTTTCAAAGGTACAACGGATACACCATGTGAAATAACTGATTATCCATCACCAATGGCTGAAGATGTCGATTTTATATTAGGTGAAATAAAAAATTATCTTTCATCCGATGTTGAAGTACGTCGTGGTGATCTATTGGCAGCATGGTCTGGTATTCGACCACTTGTTCTTAATCCAAATAAAAAAGATACACAATCAATTGCAAGAAATCATATTATTCATGTTAGTGATTCAGGTTTAGTTACAATCGGAGGTAATCATCGTCAACAGCATATTTTTTGTTTTACTTTTTTTCGATAAAACCATCCTAATATTCACGTCAGAATTTAAGAGGGATAGGTGTAAGCTCAATAACTCGACAACGATAACAGTTAGTCACATGTAGTTTTGAGAACTCCAATGAGGAGAACTCCCAAATGTCTTTCGTATGCATGCAAACAGTGTTCCGTTTTAAGAAAATTTTGATAAAAAGTTAGAAAATTTGCTAAAAATCGACTAAACTCGTTCTGATTTGGTCGAATAGATACCCGATTTTGTTTGCTCAGAATTGAAGTATAAGAGGATAATTACTTGAATCGTGTTTTGAACTATAGAACGGAAACCAATATCAAAAGCAAAACTTACATCGAAACAGAACACCATTTTCGTGCATTTTTTTTTTTGAATATTTTACGAACATGATGATTTTAAAAACACTGTTGTCTTATATAGCATATCAGAGAAAAACCACGTCCAAAGTTCTTTTCTTTTTTCAATTGCTGAAAACTGCAGGTCGCTAGCTGTTGTCAGGTTATTGAGCTTACATCGACTTATGTTTAATTCTAGTGCGGACATTAGTTTATGATAATCGGTGTAATATCATCATTTTTTTCTAGGAGGAAAATGGACAACCTATCGACAAATGGCTGAAGAAACGGTTGATCGTTGTATACAATCAGCTAACCTTGAACCAAAAAATGATTGTATTACAAAAGGTTTAGTGCTTAGTGGTGGCGAAAAATGGTCACCGACATCTTATATACGTCTTGTTCAAGATTATGGTATTGAAACAGAGGTGAATAAAATAAGATATTTTTTTTTTATGTCATTTGATTTTCTTATATATATATATTCAATAAAATAGGTTGCTATTCATCTTTCAAATACATATGGTGATCAAGCAAATAAAGTAGCCGATTTATCAATATTAACTGGAAAACGTTGGCCTGTTGTTGGTAAACGTTTACATGAAGAATTTCCTTATATAGAAGCTGAAGTTCATTATGCTATAAAAGAATATGCTCGTACAGCAGTTGATATACTTGCAAGACGTACAAGACTTTCATTTCTTAATGTAATTGCTGCTGATGAAGCTCTTCCATGTGTTATACAAATTATGGCCAAAGAATTGAATTGGAATGAAAAAAAACAAAAAGTATGTATAAATTTTTCTAGATTTTTAGTTGTTAATTTCTTATATTTGTTTTTATTTATAAAAAAAAACCAAAAAGGAAGAAACCGATCGTGCAAAAACATTTCTTCTTCGTGAGATGGGCCTTAATTTGAAACGTGATATGCGTCGAAATGTACCAATTAATTTTACACGTGAAGAAATGCGTTATTATATGAAACATTTTCGACAAATTGATGTTGAAAATAAAGGTTTTCTAACACTCAGTGATTTAAAACGACATCTACAAGTAAGTTAGAAGTTTTTTTTTTAAATTGACCTTCCAAAAATTTTTTGTCAAAAAAAAAAAATTTACACTAAAAGAAACAAAAAAAAGTGAACTTTATACTTAAAGATTTGAACTTGCACATATGTATTTATTTTTAGCGCATGAAGATATCGAATTCAGTAAGTGTCTAATTTGATATGATTGAAAATCATCATTTATTATTAAAAACTAACATTCATTTATTATATGTAATCTTTCATTTTAAATTTCGTTGTTTTTTTTTTGTTTTGTTGAATAAGACAACAGATAGTGATATATCCCCAGAAGAACTTCGAATTTTAATGCATGAAGTTGATCAAAATCAAAATGGAATTATTGAAACTGAAGAATTTCTTCAAGTAAAAGGAAAAAAACACATATTTCTCGTGTATAAGTTTATTTTCTTCTTTTTTTTTTCTTATAGCTAATGAGCGCAATAAATACTGGTGCCGTATCAACAAGTCATTTTATTAAAGCTGCTCGTATTGCTAAAATCAAGAATAATTCAATGGTTGAACGAAGCGGTGGTGGAGTCTAAATAAGATCTATTTATAATATGATCTAGTCATTATTTCATTAAACTTTTTATTATTTATAATGTTCATCTCACGACTAGTAGCAATAGTTTATGTATTGTATTTTCTATTCAGACCGAATACTATTTCTTTTTCCTTTTTTTTTTTTCTTTTTTTTCTTTTTTAATTGATAAGTTCTTCAATGAGAATCTCTATTCTTGTCGTTTGTGTGTATGGGTATGTGTTTTTTTTTCCTTTTTCCTTTTTTTTTTCAATTTACTTTCTTCTTTTAGTTGTTCGAAACAAAAAAAATTTTTTTTTAAGAGTACGTAAATAAATTTTATGCTAATAATAGCATAGAAGGTTTCATATCATTGAATTTTAATACAGACAAAGAAAAATGTTGAAAATAAGATAAAATATACTTTTAATTTTATGGTACATTATGCACATAATGACTTTTGTTCTTTTATTTTTCTTCCCTTTCAAATATATAATATTCAACGCCTACATAATTCATACTTCAATCAATTAATAGGATGTCTTAATTTGAATGATATTTTTACATGTGAACATTCTGTTTACAACTCCTACACGAATTATTATCCAGACTCTGTCATTTTTCAGATCGTAGAAAGCATAGACAAATACCATGCATTTGGTTTTCTTCTCATTTCCTTTTTTTCTTCTTTTTTTTATATCTATCCTCAAGCATCAACCCTTCATGTTTCCCTTTTAAATAATCTTTTATCACACCGTCATCAAGGTGAAACATGTCTACTTTCTTTTTCTGCTGCTTCTACCTGTTCTACTTTTGCTATAATGTTCTTCACATTCACTCTTCTCATTAAGAAAAGCTATACGTATATACAAGTGAAAGAAGGCATCATCGTCACTATTGTAATAAGAAATAAGTAGCACAAAGAATGAGTTGTATCCTTGTCTTTTACTTGAGCGCGTGCGTGTACGCATGCCAGATTTAGAAAATGCAAAAGTCTTAGCTATAAGATGATGCTGTGTTCTATGTGCTTTTCTTCTTTCTTTTTCTTTTTCTCCTCGCTTCTTTTTTGTTGCTTCAATTCGTGTTTCTTCTTTGCTCCGTGGATTATCTTAGAATGACATTAGAGTACTTGTTGAAGAGACGAGTCAAATAAAAAAGAGACCACGTGCCTTTGTTCTGTTAAGAAAAGATAGAAGACACGTCAGACTAAATATGTAGCAGCTTGTTCGAATACATCTCTTTGTCTACCAACACCACAAACCAATGTTAGATGCACGATACACGCAAATTAGACATTACTCAAGGAGAGAGCAAAAGAATGAAGGAAAGGGAGGGAAAAAGAAAAAAAGAGAGAAGAAAAAAAGAAAAGAAAAGAAAAGAAAAGGAAGCCGAGTCAATGGAAGGAGAACGAGAGGAGGGAGGGTTTGAAACGAGAAAGAATCTGGGCATCGTAGTAATGCATTAAAAGAACGAAAGCAACAATAACAGTCGCCGGCGTCGTTTTAGCATCAGCAACAAACGTTTCTCGTTTTTCTTTTTTCGAAATATATATATATATATCAAAAAAAAGTCGCGACCAACTTGGTCTACTTTGTGCTGCCACGGCTGCGTCCTTGTCTCTTCGTTTAAAAGCGCAAAGAGAAGAAAATCTCAGGACAAGCACAGACACATAAAAACGTACGTATACAAACGCGTCATCATCGTGTGCTAGTTAGACAAACAAACAACGCACACCGTTCGCTTGTCATTACTATATTCATATTATCATCGCCATCGATTGAGACTAAAATAACAAGAATAAATATATTTCCGTTCTTTCAGGTAAATATAATTGACGTCATTTATTTATGTATAATATCATTTAACAGATGCGCAAATTTGTTTATTTTATCTGAACATTTTCCTGAAGACAAATCAACTAAATAAGTATATTTATTAGAATTTATTATAATTTATTTAAGTTGAATATGACTTTCGACTCACACTAGAGTGATGAGAACATTTGTTCAACGAAGCATTTTGTAATTTAATATCTTTTAAGTTATGAGGAATCTATAAGGAACGAAGATAAAAGGAACTATGCACGAGTAACATTTATGTATATATATATATATAATTGTGATCAGAATAACTGGATATTTGTTTGATATATCTCAAATTTTGCTCCAAAATGAGCATCTGCGCACGAGCAAGTTTTATTTTATACTAGTTGAATAAAAGTAAAAAGTTTAATCCTAAGATATGAGCATATGAGAAAATAAATTCTTTTTTTTTCTTTTAATCTGAAGAAAAAAAAATCATTCAAATATCATTTTAGATGTATATAAGTTGTCTCGTCATCTGGAGCTTTTTATGTTCTTATTGTAGGCGTACTATCTATATTTAAACATAGATTCCATATAGCGATGGTTGTCTGAGAAAAAAAAATACGTGATTCACATCTCGTATTTCGTATCATCTCTTGTGTCAGATGACCTCTTTTACTCGCTCATTCAATCTAATTAATAATAGAATGTTTCCCGACTGCTTCTCTCGGATTTACATCAGCTTTCTCCCAGCAAGATTTAAAAATGCTAGTCTTGTAACACTCGTCAATTTGTGTAAGAATTGATATTGCGTTTTCATTCGAATCATGTGCTAACTACAGTAGAATAGACCCAAATGTGGATTTTATCGAAAAATGCGTCTCAGATATTTATCGGTTTTATTCTTCGTGAATGTTTTTGTTTTTGAAAAATTTGATTTAATCGTTCGATAGACTATAGAAAAAAACTGTCTCTAGGAAAATAATTATCACAGCTATATCTCTTGAACTTATTATTTGGAAATATTTATAAATTCAGTACAATTGTAAGTTTTCTGCTTACAATGGACTTGTCAAAAAGTTTATACATTAATTGAAAAGCTCTAATATATAAAAACAAAAATATTGCTGACGTTGTATTTATTCGAACCCAATAAGTCAGAGATCATTGAAGCTATCTGAATCTAATATGTTGAGATTAGAATAAAACTATATT